>PCFQ01000010.1:1053709-1081330 GCA_003063905.1 Chlorella sp. A99
CCCCCCCACCACCACGTCGCAGTTTGCGCTGCAGGGCCCCGACCAGGGCGCGCTGCCGGCGGGGCTGGCGCAGCAGCTGCAGGAGGCGTACGAGGGGGGCAATGGTGTGGAGGTGGTGCAGCGCGGGCTCACGTGGTCGGCCCGCCTCCCTGGCGGCGTGCGCGTGGCGGGTGAGCACGACCCGCCGCCCACCTGTCGCGCGCAGCGGCGGCACCGCTGCACGGCACCGCCGCGTGCGCGGGTGGGGGGTGGGGACGCTGCGCCTGGCGGCGCCTGGCTTCGCCCGAGTCTGCCTCCCGCCCCCGCACGTCCACGCGCGTGCAAAACGCCTGGCCCCCCGCGCGCTGCAGCCGCGCAGCTGAGCCATCGCATCCCCTGCTGGGGCTACGTCTTCCGCGAGGCGGACCAGGCGGTGCCCGCCCCCGCCCCCGCCCCCGCCGCCGGCGACGCCGGCAGCGGCAGCGACGGCGAGGGCGAGGGCGCCGAGGCACAGGGGCAGGAGCGGGGCCCCCGGGGCCCGGTGCGGGAGCAGGGGCCGGCGGAGCAGGCGCAGGCGCAGGCACGGGGGCAGGCGGCGCAGCAGTGGGTGCGCCGGGGGCGCAAGCTGGTGATTCTCGGAGACACCTGCGACTCCTCTGCCATCGCGCCCCTCGCGCGCCACTGCGACCTGCTGTCCCACGAGGCCACCTTCATGGCGGGTAGGCGGCGTGCAGCGGGGGGCCCTCCCGCCCCCGCCGCCCGCGCGCCCGCGCCCACCGGCCGCCTTCCCACGCCGCCCGCCCGCGCGCCCACGCCCACCGCCCGCCTTCCCACGCCGCCCGCCCGCGCGCCCACGCCCACCGCCCGCCCGCCCACGCCGCCCGCGCACGCGCCGCAGGGATGGAGGACAAGGCGGAGGTGGCCGCTCACTCGACGGCGGAGCAGGCGGGCGCGTTTGCACGCGTGGTCGCGGCGCGCAGCCTGGTGCTCACCCACTTCAGCGCGCGGTGAGGAGGGGGCGGCGCGCGCGCCGGCGGCTTGGGCGCTCGCGCTGCTGCCCGGCTCTTCACGCTTGCACGCTTGGGTGCTCTTTGCCCCGCCGCTTGATTGCCTCGCCCCGTCCGCGGCAGGTACGGCGTGACGGTGGAGGAGCAGCGCGCGGCGGCGGCGGCGCGGCGGCAGCTGGCGTCGGCAGCGCGCGGCGGCGGCGGTGGCCGGGGCGCTGGGCCGCCGCCGCCGCGCGCCGCGGGGCGCGAGGGCGGGCAGGATGAGGAGGAGAACGACTACACGGCGCTGCTGCGCCAGGCCTGTGCCGGCTTTCAGTCGGATGCAGTCTACCTGGCCTCCGACTTTTACACTTTCTTCGTGGCCCCCCGCCCGCCGCAGTCGCTGCGGCCGCCGCCGGCCGGGCAGCCGGAGCGGCGGGCGGCGGGCGCGGGCGGCGGCGGCGCGGCGCGCGCGGCCGCGCAGCAGCAGCGGCGCGGCACGGGCGGCCGACCCGCACTCCAGCAGCGGCGACAGCAGCAGCTGACTGGGGCGCGCGAGTGAGCCTGGGCCTGATCGAGGGAGGTCCCCCAACGCTAGAGCACTCCACCCCTCTGCTGCCGCCCTGTGTGTTGACAGCGGTGCCCACCCGCGCTCAGAGCTTCGGTATTTGGGACTATCCATTACCCGCAGGGGAGCGGATGGCTGGGGGAACGTAAACAAAGGCGGCACGACATGCGGCGCCCGCCACCGCAGCATTGCTGCTGGGCTCGTGGCGGGTGCACGGGGCGCGGCTGCGAGCGCTGCCGTGCGCACCGTGCACCAGACAGGGGGATCGCGTGGCAATTTGGCAAAAGGGGGCGAGCAAGAGGCAAGAGCATGCGTAGCCATCCTTCCTGGCCAGCCAACGTAATGAGAGCGGCAGTCTGGCCAACAGGACAGTACTGTCGGGCGGCAGTAGCTGGCCGCGGTGGGCAGGCACTTTGGCCACAAAGCGACCGGAGGCTTCACTTGCCGTGCTGGCTCCTGGACGGAAGGAGAATCGCTAGAGCGAATGGCCATCGTGACGCGGCCTCTCCTTTCCGAGGTGGCCGGAGCTCTAGGGAGCTCTACCGGAGGGCCAGGCCGCCGCATTCGCTCGCTGCTTCTATCCCAAGTGTCCTCCACGCCTATTTCTAAGCCTTCTCTGATTCGGGTCCTCCCTCCCCACACAACGTCCCCGTGCCATCCTCCTGGGCAATTGCGCTCTCCTGGCTGTCGTTGCTAGGCTTGCGAGGCCCAATATACGCACTCCACGCACGAATCGCCATGTCCGTTCAGAGCGGGCTGCTCCTGCTGGCGCCCCTGCTCCTGGCCGTGCAGGCGATGGCCCGCGATCTGAGGTGTGGACCCGCTCGCCCGTGAATTGCCGGATTGCAGCAAATCAACGCGAGAGGGGCTGTGGATCCACCGCCAGGGTAGCGGCGGCATCCGCTCTGCGCCTCAGCCACCCGCTCCACCCGCTCCTGCCCGTCCCTGCTGCGCAGGGGAGCGCCCGACCACAAGGCCTCTGCGCTCGTCTTCAATGGCGTCAATGCTGCCGCGGGCCGGTGCGCTGGGATGCCACGTGCAGGCCGACGGCGCACATTCAGCAGCCCCGCGCACGCCCGCCCCCCAGACGCGTGATACCCCCCTGTCCACCTCCGCAGGTTCCCCTACTACACCCACCTCCGCGCCAAGGGGGCGGAGGTGCCGGGCCAGCCTGGCCTGTTCAATTACGAAAGCTGCGGCGCCGCGCTGGGTGAGCGCGCGCGCCGAGCGCCGTGCACCGCCGCCGCGCTGCGCCTGCCGCGCCGTGCCCGCCGCGCCGGGGCTGCAGCCTCTCCACCCACCCACCTGCGTGGCCTCTGCCCCTGCAGTCGCGAGCGACCTCCTGGTGACCGCGGCCCATGTGGGTGCTCTGGCAGGGGGCACGGGGCACACGCTAGGCCGCCGCCGCTGGGGAGAGCGGGGCTGGGGCGAGCGCGAGCTCGCCAGGCAGCCAGCTCGAGCTGGCTGGTGTTGGCGCCGGCGGCCGCCGCGCTCGCCCTCTCCCCCGTGCAGCACCGACCGGCCCGCCTGCCGCACGCTCAATCGCAGTGTGTGATCCAGGACGGCGAGCGCGACACGCTGGCCGACACCACCAACGTGGATGCCAATGGCTGGGTGACCAGCAGCGCGATCCTCGCGCGCATGTCGGTGAGCGGCGGCGGAGACGGGCATTGCCGCCCCTCGTCCCCCACCCCACCCCACACCCCACACACCCACCTGCACCACCTCCACCGCCCCGGCGCGCCGCCCCGCTGGGATGCGCGGTCGCGCACGCCACGCCTGCTGCCTCCCCGCTGCCTCGCCGGCTGCGGACGCACGGACGCAGACACGCAATTGCGACCCACCGCTGTGTGCCCCCTCCTGCAGGCGTCCATCAGTGCCATGGAGCGCTTTGATCAAAGCCCCAGTTCCCCCAACCGCAACGTTGTCAAGGCCCGCATCCACCCCAGCTATCTGTCGGTGAGGAGCCGCAGAGCGCAGGACTTGGAAGCCCGGCTCATTGCATGGCTCGGAGCTCCCGCTGCCGCCGCCGCGCAGTCCCGAGCCCACGCCGGCCGCTCCCCCCGCGCGCGCCATAGCCCCCACGTCCGCGCGCCCGCCCGTCCCGCTGCCCCGCACGCGCCGCCGCAGCCGCCGCAGCCGCCGCGCCGCCATGCCGCCGCCCGCCGCGGCGGGGGCCCCCACCCCAACCCACCCCACCCTCCCACACACACACTGCCGCCCCCCGCCCCCTGCCCTGCAGGGCGCTCTGACCCAGTCCGGGGTCACCGAATACACACCAGGCGACATTGCCGTCGTCAAGCTCGNCCCCCCCGCGCGCGCCATAGCCCCCACGTCCGCGCGCCCGCCCGTCCCGCTGCCCCGCACGCGCCGCCGCAGCCGCCGCAGCCGCCGCGCCGCCATGCCGCCGCCCGCCGCGGCGGGGGCCCCCACCCCAACCCACCCCACCCTCCCACACACACACTGCCGCCCCCCGCCCCCTGCCCTGCAGGGCGCTCTGACCCAGTCCGGGGTCACCGAATACACACCAGGCGACATTGCCGTCGTCAAGCTCGACGCGCCGGTGTGCACCGTCACGCCCGTCAGGCTCGGCACCGCGCTGCCCGCCGCCGACACCACGCTCACCGCCCTGGGCCTCGGCCTCGTCGACGACGCGGGCAACCAGGCCGACAAGCTGCTGCAGGCGCGTCCCAGGGGCGGCGGCGCGGGCGACGGCAGTGGCGGCGGCAGCTCGCCCCGCCGCGCACGACGCGCGTGCCTGGGCCTGGACGGCCGACCCTGCCGCGGCTGACCCTGCGCCCCTCTCCCCGCGCGCGCGCAGGGCTTGCTGCCGTGGCGCCCCTCCCTCACGTTCAACGGGTGCACTGCGCCCAGCTACTTTTGCGTAGGCTATGTCCAGGGCTACGGCGGCACCTGCCAGGGCGACAGCGGTGCGCCGGCAGGGCGGGGCGGGGTGGGGAGGCGGGGCGCGCGGGCGGCGGGGCGCGGGCGGCCGAGCCCATAGGGGCGGAGTTGCCGCACGCCGGGAGTTGCCGCTGCGCGTGCCGCTGAGATCTGGCCGCCGCCGCCTGCAGGCGGCCCCATTGTGCTGGCGGGGGCCACCGCCGCCGATGACGTGCTGGTGAGTGGCCCGGGGGTGTGCCATGCGGGCCCACGCGTGCGCCATTGCCGCCAGGCAGCCTCGGCGGCGCCCGCTGCTCCTTGGGTCCCTGGCGCCGGCCGCCTCCTGACGCGCGTCCCCGCGCCTCTGCGCGCATCCCTCCGCGCACTGCAGTATGGCGAGGTGGCGGGAGCCTTGGCAGAGAACAAGGCCGCAACCTGCATCGGGGACCCCGGCAACATCTGTGCGTCCGCCGCACGGCCTGGCTGCCTGCCTGCCCACCCGTGCTGTCCCTGGCGCCGCGCCTGCCGCGCTGCCGTCGATGAGCGCCGGCCCGCCTGATCGCCCCCTCCCCCGCCCCCTCCCTGGAGTGCAGATGTGTACGGCTCGATCCCCGGCTTCCTGCCCTTCCTCCAGGAGACGCAGGCCGCCATGGGCTCCCCCGCGCTGGCCACCGTGTCTGCCAACGGCACTGCCACGGCCGGCGGCACCGACAGCCGGTGCAGCGTCGACGTCACCGAAGCCATCAAAACTGGCACCATCACGGTCGGCACGGGTGGCGTTGTCCTGGACGGCTCCTGCTCAGCCGCCTCCTTCTCCATCAAGCTGATATTGGACGGTGGGCAGGGCGGGTGCTCTTTGGTGGGGCGGGGGTCGCGGGGGTGGGGGCGGGTGGGTGGTGGTGGATGGTGGTGGGCGGTGGTGGTGGTGTTTTTTTGTGTGGGTGGGTGGGGTGGGGGCCTCTTCCATGGGTGGTGGTGGTGTGTGTTTGTGGGGGGGTGGGGGGTGGGGGTGGGTGGGGGGAGGCTGGCACCCACACGCGCCACACCCATTGGCCACCGGTGCAGGCCTGCCATGCTCCTCTGCGGACGCGGTGCGGCAGGCGCTGATCAAGTCGGGGGTGCTGCCCGCACGCACGCCCCCCGCGTGCGTCGCCGCCGCCTGCGCCGGCTCGCGGCGACGCCTGGCGGCCTCCACGACACTGAGCGTGACCGTGGGGGCGCCCACGCCAGCGGCGGCGGTGGCGATTCGCACCACGGTGCTCACGAAGATCAGCGCCGGCGCGTTTGCCAGCAAGGTGGTGGCGGCGCTGCCGCCGGCGGTGCAGAGCAGCGTGGGCAGCATGACGGCCAGCGTCCAGGGCAGCGCCGCGCGCGAGGTTTCGGCGGGCCCGGCGGCGAAGAAGCCGCCCGCCGCGCCGAAGCTGCAGAGCAGCAAACTGCTGCGCGGCGGCGGCGCCGTGGTGGTGGTGAAGACCACCCCGGGCGCAACGACCTACTCGATGACGTGCAAGCCGGCCCTCGTTGCCACGGGCAAGAACGCGCAGGTGTCGCAGAAACAGAGCAAGACGACGGTGACCTTCACCCTGTCAAAGCTCCTACAGAAGAAGCAGTACACGTGAGGCCTTGCGCTGGCGGAGACGGCTGTGCCCGCGCCGCGCCCCTCGCGAGCGCCGCCGTCCACCCGCTGCGCCGGCGGCCCCCTGCTGCAGGTGCTCCGTCTATGCCAAGGGCCCCGGCGGCACGAGCAAGCCGCTGCTGATCAAGTCTTTCACTCCGCTCAAGTGACGCAGCGTCCCCTGCCCTGCTTGCGCTCCTGCTCTGCCTACAAGTTGTGACACGCATATGCATCTGAATTCGTTCCAAAACTTTTTTGGTACTGCAGCGGTTCTGCCGCTGGGGCCCCTGAAACCTGACTTGCAGGGTTTGAAACACGTTAGTGGTTTGCATCTTATTTCCATCTCTCTTTCCTCCTCTGCCCTGAGCCTGCTCCTGCAACACTCGTTAGCGCGAGCTGATCAGCGCCGCTGACCCGTGCCGCTGCTGGCCGTGCCGCGGGGCGTCCGCGTGCGGCGTTGTGGGCCCCATCGACCTCGCTGTACCTCACAGCAGCTCTCACCACTGCACACCTGTGGTGGTAGCAGAGATGAGCCTGGCGCCGGGCGAGCGGAGCGGGGCGAGAGGCGAAGGCGGCAGCTGTCGGTAACTGTCGGTGCATGGTCTCACAGAATTTCACTGGCGCGAATTGCCGGCAAGGCGTGCCGAGGTGGGCACAGAAGAATCACGTTGCACAGAGAGCTGTCAATTTCAGCTCACTGGGCGCGAGCACCTAGCCCAGCAGCGCAAGCGCTGCCGCCGCTCCAAGCAGCAGCGCGGCAGGCGCCGCGCGGGCGCCAGCGCCCGAGGTCGCGCCGCCCAGCTCGGCGGCCAGGCTGGCGTCGGCCGCGTCGTCGGCGGTGGCAAATGCGGAGGTGGGGTCGTACTGTAGCTGCTGGAACATGGGGAAGGCGAGCGTGAGGCGGATGAGGCCGGCCGACGAAGCAGCGGCGGGCGTGTCGACGTCCACAGCAATGGGCACCACCTCCCAGCCGGAGCCGTTGTTGAGGTAGGCCAGGGCCGGCACGTCGAGCTTGGCATCCACGCCCGCGCCGGCGGCCAGTGCCAGGAACGTGCGCTCGGTGTTGCCGCGCCTGCGCGAGCCGCGGGGGAGGGGGAAGCAGGAGGGGCTTCAGCAGCCGAACAGCGACGCGCTGCAGAGGGCGCGTGCCGCGGCACGCCTGCCAGACAGTGCCTTCGCCTGCACCCTGCCAATATCATTCCCAATGCACAGTAGCCCCCTGGGCAGCTCACGCGCCAAGGCCCAGCACGGGGCGGCCCTTGAGTCGCTGCTCTGCGATGTTCTGGGCGGTGGCATTGAGCTTGGGCGCGAGCCGGCTGATCAGCTGCCCCGCGTCGCGCCGTTCGCGGTGGGCCTGCCTCTCCTCCATGTCGAGCGCGCTGCTGCTGTTGGTGCCGTACGCGCCCTGGTGCCCCGGCTCCCCGTCGCCCGCGCCCCTGCCGTTGCCGCCGCGCTCTAGAAGGCGGCGGGTGGCGCCGGGGGCAGAGGAGGAGGAGGCCACGGTCGAGGGGTCGTACCCGGCAGACGCCTCCAGCAGGGTCTCCACCTCGTCCCCGGCAGCCTCCACGTCCTCGCCATCTTCCACTACACAGATACGAGCGCGCAGGGCTAGGCGCTCGGGCCCGCGTGGCCAGTACTGCAGGCGGGAGCGCGACACTGCACTGCATGGCACGCAGCACCCCGGCCCAGCCCTCCCCTCACCCTTGGGCGGGCGAGCGGCAAAGGAGCTGGAGCGCAGGCCTAGCTGCACTGCCAGGCTGTTGTCGGACGAGCAGAAGGGCCAGCCCTGGGCCTCGATGTTGAACTGGGGCAGGGGGAGGGGGAGCAGCGGGTGCCGGGGGGTGGGTGCAGCACACTCGCCCGTAGCTTGAGAGAGGTGGGGCGGGGTCGTTCGTTCTCTGCCTGCCGGTGCGCTCCTCCTGCTTGCCCACCTCCGCGCCCCTCCTGCCCACCCGCGCGTTGCCCCTCCCTGCCCCGCCTCCCCGCTCCACCCATCCGCCCCCACCCGCGCCCCCACCTTGACGTTGCCGCGCAGCACCTCCACCGTCTCCGCGCCGCCGTTGATTGTCAGGTTGGTGTCCCCGTTGAAGAGAAGGATGGCCAGCGTGACGGAGCCTCCGGCAGAGGGCGCGGGCGGCGCGCCGCCGGGGCAGGCAGGCAGCGTGCCCGCGGGGCGCACGGGCATGGCCAGCTCAGCACGCGTGACGGTGACGGGCGGGGTGCCCAGCGTCTGGTTGACAACCGACCACGAGGCGGCGGAGAGGTCGGCCAGCACGTCCAGGCCCTTGCGCTCGCTGCGCGAGGCAGAAGAGGCAGCCGAGGGTGCTTGCGCTGGTGGGTGCTGGCGGCGAGGCGCCCAGTCGGGCGGCGCCAAGTGCGGCAGCGAGGAGTCAGGTCGGCTGGCGCCAGCAGCAGCAGCAGCGCGCAGCCCTCTCCCCTCGGCCCATGCCCACATCATTCTGCCCTTGTGCTCACCTGACCCTGTTGCCCGTGCCGTCCAGCTCATACAGCTTCGCCCAGTTGACGACGAGCCACGAGCCGGCGCAGGCAGCCGTGCCGTCCTGGCAGTCGGCGCCACCGCGGATGACCAGCTTGGGTACGTGCGCCGGCAGCTGGAGGGTCACGCCCTGCGGCAGCATGGCAGCGCGGCGGTTGGGGCGGATGGCAGGAGGGCGTGCGCGCGCGGGATGGACAGAGCAGGTACCCACCCACCCACCGCCAGCGCGGCCTCGGCCGCTCCGGCGCCGGCCGCATCGTCAGCGCTGCTGCTGAGGTCCTCGTTGTCAGCGTTCACGACGACCGAGGCAGCCAGAAGGGCCAGAAGGGCCAGGCCCAAGGCAAGCGAGACACGCATATTGGATGGGGCGCTCAACGCCCTAAACGAGCGCAGCGCTATCGGGAGAGAGATGGAAATAGCTCGAGGCGATGCGAAGGCCTTGATTCATTTTACAACATAGTTGGTCAGCAGGTGGAAAGTGCATGTGGGTGCTGCCGTTTTGCCGGCCGACAGTCCAACAGTCTCCCAACGCCTGTCCATCAACCCAGCGAGCACCTCAGCTCTTCACCAATGCCACCAATGCCACAGGAGCACCAAGAATGCCCAGCAAGAATGTCGATGCATCAGTAGCCCGCCTGCACCTTGAACGCGGAAGCGTTCGCCGCCAGGCCGCCGCTCCGGCCTGTCAGCTCCGCCGCAACCACCAGCCCCACCCTCAGGCCATCCACCGCCGCACTGACAATGCCGCCCGCGTAGCCGGCGCCTGCGAGCGCGACGCGAACACAGCAGGATGCACCCATCTCAGGCGATGTTTGCAGCTGATGCCATCGCAGGGCGCAGAGCGGCAGGGCTCAGGGCCCACTGTGTGGAGGGGGCGCCTCACCCTCTCCACTCGGGTACAGCCCAGGCATGCTGATCGACTGCAGGTCCTCGGCGCCGCGCAGGACGCGCACGGGTGCAGAGGTGCGCGTCTCGGCGGCGTGCAGCACCGCCTGGTCTGCGCGGGCAGCAGGTGTGAGTGGCAGGCGTGGAAGGAGGCATGGTGGGAGGCTGGCGTGGAGCAGGGAACAGTGAGGTGGGCCATGGGGCTTGCTTGGAGCAGGCCAGCATTAGCACTTGCTCGCCAGAGCCACAGTTTTGCACGCCCCATCCCCCGCACCCGACGTCGCAAAGCCGGGCATCTGGCGGTCAAAGCGCTGGAGCGCCGCCCGAAACGCGGCGGTCATGTGGGGCGGGTAGAAGGCGTGCAGCGGCGCGGGCCGCACGCCCAGCCTGCGCGGGGAGAAGGCAGCAGCGATGGACCAGCTGCCGGCGCAGAGCCTGCCAGCGGCGAGTGGCTCGCCAGTACTCGAGGCACGCAAAACGCAAGCCAGCACAAGAGAAAAGCCACACAGCTCGCCTGTAGGACGAGGGCGGCAGCGGCCCACTGGACTCTTGGTCAGCCATGAAGTCCACCACCCGCTGCGCCGGCGTCACCAGGCTGCCCAGCGCCGCGGCGGCGCGCGGGTCGTCCGGCCCGCGCAGGCCCGCGCCCGCCGCCCAGGCGGCGCGCTCAAACTGCCGCTGCAGCTCCACGCCTGGGAGAGGACGAGCGATTGTTAAGGGTCAGCGGAAAGGCAACTGCCTACTATGACGCATGCTGACTGCCTGCGTGCAGGCGGGGCGCGTGCGAAGGCTGGAGCCCGCGGCCCACCTGCCAGCGCGCCATGCTGCGCAGACAGGTGTTCCCAGTCAGAGGGCCCCACCGTTGCCACCAGCGCCGAGTTGGCCCAGAGGCTCTGCCTGCCAGCAGAAGGAGCAAAAACAAAGCAGTGGCGGGGGTCGGCACGGCAAGAGCGCACCGAGCGGCAGGCGGCGCGCCTCACAGTCGGACCGCCCGCTGGCAGATCCTGCGCGCTCTCGCTGCCAGCGCGTGCTCCCGCCCTGCCTCTACCCCACACAGTCCCATAGTCTGTGACTGGCACGCCCAGGCCTTCCCCAGGCCTTGACCAGGCCTTGCCCAGGTGCCCCGGCTCGCCGGCGCGAGAAGCTCATGCCGTTGGTGCACAGCTCGCCAGGGGTCGTGGATGTGGGCACGATCTGGCCGCCTGCACGCGCGCCGCGCGGCGGCGCGCCGCGGCACTCTTCAGACGCCGCCTCCGTGGGGGCGCGCGTCGCCGCCCCAACAGGCTGCCACACCAGCCGCGCGCGCACTCTCCACGCGCACCGCCGCCCCAGCCGAGATGCCCCACAGGCGCGCACGCGGCCCAGGGCCCCCAGCTCGCCTGGGCACATGCAGAAGGAGTAGACGCCGCGGCCGCCGCCCCCCGCCGCGGCCGCGGCCACCGACTCCGGGATCTGCGCTGCCATGCTGTAGTCTGCCACCGGATACCGCCCCTTGCCCCGCCGCACCTCTGCGCAGCTGGGGAGAGCATGGTCACGGGACGCAGGGCAGGCACAAACGGGCTGGGCCAGCAAGGCCAAGCGCAGCGCAGCGCATCGCAGCACCGCGAGCAGCGCCGAGCGGCCGCCACCGGCGAGCGGCGCGGGGCAGGCGCCAGGCGCCAGGCGCCAGGGGCGCCGGCGCGATGCCCCAGCGCCGGCGCGACGCCCCAGACGCACACCTGCCGCGTCGGCCTCGCCATACTGGATGCGGTCGATCAGCGCCTGCGGGTGCTCGATCCTGTGTGGTGCGGCAGGCAGCCAGGGGCGGCGCCCCCGTCAGCGGAGGCGCTCGCCGCCCCGCGCGCGTCCCGCCGCGCGCCGCCGCCGCCCCCAAAGCTGGCTTGCACCCTGCCGCGCCTCTCCAGCGAGCCTCCGCACCACCGGCGCCTTGCACCGCGCACCTGAAACCCATGGCAAACGGCTTGGCCTCCATCGCCACGTCGGCGGCGGCCAGCTGGGCGTACACGTCGCGGGCGCTGTGCCCCACCGCCAGCACCACGCGCGAGGCGCGCACTTCGCTGCCGTCTGCGGGCGGCAAGAGGGGCGTCACCAGCGCCAGCCTGACGCACAGTACCGGTGCAGGGGCGTTGCAGGCCATGCAAAAGCGGCGGCCGCGCCGCGCCGCCGCACGCACCCGCGAGCCTGACGCCGGCGGTGCGGCCGCCGGGGCCCGTCAGCAGCCCCGCGACCCGCGCCCCAAACCGCACGTCCACCCCCAGCGACAGCAGGTGCGTGCGGAAGGAGCGCAGGATGCCGATGAGCCGGTCGGTGCCCAGGTGAGGCTTGCCCGAGACCAGCACGCTCTGCAGGCAGGTGCCATATGAATGGGGACTGTGAGAGGACGCGGGTGGAGCCATGATGGCAGCCTCTGTCTGAAGGCTGCCTCGCAGCGCCGGCGGCGCGGCGCAGCGCGTAGCGGCGGCCGCGCCAGCCCGCCCTCCCCCCGCCCCCGCCGCCGGCGCGTCTCACGTCGGGCGCGCCAAACGCGTGCAGCGCCAGCAGCACCGCGCGCATGGGGTCGCTGTTGCGCCCGATGCGCGTGGTGAGCTTGCCGTCGGACCAGGTGCCCGCGCCGCCCTCGCCGTAGCACATGTTGCTCTCGGGGTTGAGCCGCCCCCGCACAAACAGCGCGCCTGCAGGCGCGCCGGCGCCGTCGACACGGCAGCCGCGACCGGCGCAGCGAATCGACGCGCAGCGCGCGCGCACGGCAGCAGGAGCGCGTGGGCGCCTGGACGGCGCGGCCCTGCCCGGCCCCCGCGCGCCCCCGCTTGCCTAGGTCCCGCCCACGCTCCTCCACCGGCCGGCCACGCTCCAGCAGCGTGACGCCCACGCCTGCCTCTGCCAGCGCGAGCGCAGCAAAGAGGCCGGCGGGGCCGCCGCCCACCACCACCACCCGGTCGCCTGGGCCCCTGTCCGCGCCGGCGCCGCGGCGGACGCCGGCTCCAGGGCGCCCATCGCTGCCGGCCGGGCCTTCGTCGAACGGCGGCAGCACGAGGCGGAGCAGCAGCGGCTGCGGCGCCCGACCCTGCTGCTCCCACTGCGGGGGCGCGCCGCCCGCCGTCCGCTCCAGCTGCCCTGGCCGCTCCGCCAGCTTCCGCGCGCCGGCTGCCGCCGCTGCCGCCGCGGAGACGTCGACCACATACACCCACTTGAGTGCGCTGCAGCACAGGGGGGCAGGCAGGGCAATGGGTCGGTCTCCTGAGCCCTCGCATGCCCCCCTCCTCTGCAGCCTCTGTCGCCGCCCGGTGTGCAGGGCACCTCCGGTTCCACCGCTGCCCGACGTGCAGGCATCCCCGCCGCCGCCGCCGGCGCCTCACCCCTGCCTCGCCCGCGCGTCAAACGACTTGCGCACGACGCTCAGCGCCTCGGGCGCCAGCTCCCTGCGGCAGCCCAGCTTGCGGGCCACGGCTGCAGGGGGAGGTGCAGCGTCAGCGGCCACGCCCTCCCTCTTGGAGGGCTACCAGGCATGCAGACGCGGCGGCGGGGCGGGGCGCACCTCGGGCGAGCGCCGGATGCGCTCCAAAGTCGTACTGCCCTGGGTCGTCTGCTGCAGGTACCGAGACATTGTACAGGCGCAAGGCATCTGCAACTCCCACAGCGGGCATTGGCGCCTGTGGCTGCGGCGCTGGCGGCCGGGCGGGCCGCCCGCCCCCCTGCTGCCGCCCGCTGCCGCCGCCCTGCCGCTGCCCGCTCCTATTGGCCTCGCCGACACGGCGCCGCTTTGCTGCTGGCTTGTGAGACTCGGCGGGGGTAAAGGCGCACCGCGCGGGGCACCATGCATGCGTTCGAGACGGACAGCTCAGGCGCTGCTGCATTGCAATGCGGAACGCGATAGAGATCGATCGCACATGCGAAGTGGCAATCGCTGATCTGACTGATCGAGCTCTGGCCAAGTACATTCGCTCCCAATAATAATAACTGGGCTTAATCGACGGCAGCAAAGCGAGCAATGGAAGCGGAGCGCCGGCGGCTGTTCTGTTTTTGATGAGAGCACAATGCGGCGGGGTGGTGGCGATGGCGCCGCCCGGCTGTGCGCCTATGCGCATGGGAGCAGTGCAGCAGTGAACTGCACCCATGAAAGAAGCTCAAACTGTGGGCAACACAGCCACCGCCGAAGACCATACTGGTTGTGTTGCGGTGGCGCAAGCGACGTGCCGACGGAGCCACCTCACGCGTGCGCGGCGCCGCTGCGCAGGCAAGATTGAGGACACGGTGTGCTGCATCTGTGCCCAAGCTGGAATAAAGTACTGTCCAGGCTTGCCCCGCGTCCCGGGATCTGAATGTTTCTGTTCCTGTTTGTTGCCGCCTGCCGCACCCCTCTTTCCCCACCACCAACACCTGCATCTCCTCTTATCCTGACTCCCCGCGCCCGCCACTGGCCATGCAGGCGGCCAGCCGCCCCCCAGTCTATGCACTCTGCCTTTCCTCTCATTTCGCGCTGTAGCAACAGCTGGGCTCGTACCAACACCATGACGGCACAACAGGCACTCGCGCCAGCCACCCCAGAGGCGCGGCGCCGCGCAGCGCTCACTCGCGCCGCCGCAGCTTGACCCCCACCGTGTCAGTGCCGCCCGCCGCGGCGCGCCGCAGCACGAGCATGGCGATCGGCGTGGGCCGCCACGCCTGCCTGCCCTCCTCCCACACGCGCACCTCCCGCTCCCCACACTCCTCCACCAGAAAGCTGCCGCCGCCGCCGCCCCAGGCCCCCGCCTCCTCGGTCAAAATGTCCAGGAAGCACTCGCGGTTGTGGCGCGCGCGGTTGGGCGGGTCGGCGAGCAGGATCCGCGCGTCGGGCGCGGCGCTCAGCAGGCGCGGCGCCGCCGCCGCGACCGGCTGCGTGGGGCGGCGGCGGAAGGGCGGCGGCTCAGGCGCGGCGGCGACGCCGCAGGCGACGGGCGTGCGGGCCACGATCGGAACGGCGCGGGGCTCGGCGGCGGGTGGGAAGCAGAGGGAGAGAGGTGCAGGCGGAGGCAGAAGCAGCGCCCCACCTGCACGCTGAACGCTTCGTACAAGCAGTCTGCCACCAGCAGCACGTCGCACAATGGCGCTGCCACGGGCTCGCTCCAGTCAAACAGCTCGGCACACACGACGCCTGGTTGCCTGCTGCTGGTGTCGTTGCTGCTGCTTCCACTGCCGCTGCCGCCGACTCTGGAGCTGGTGCCGGCTGCACTCCCGCCACCGCCGCTGCTGCTGCCGTCGCCGCTGCTGCTGCTGCCGTCGCCGCTGGGGGAGGCCGCGGCGTGGGCGCCGCGTCGCTCCTCCAGCAGCGCCCGCGCCTCGACAGGCAGGTGCGCCTCGGCGCACTTGGCGCCCGCCAGCAGCGCGGCACTGCCAGCGCCGCCGCTGCCGGCCCCGTTGCCGCCGCCGGCGCCCACGGGGAGACCGTTGAGCCGCGCGTTGAGCAAAGAGCAGCAGCACGCCAGCGGCTCCCTGTCAAGGAGAACGACGGATGCGGCGCCGGCGGCGGCAGCCGCCAGGCCCGCCAGCCCCAGGCCACAGCCCAGCTCGGCCACGCGTCGCCCGGCCACCAGCTCTGGCCGCCGCAGCAGCTCCTCCGCCAGGGCCAGCGCCGAGGGCCAGGGCTCGCACCTGCGGGGGCGGGGGGTGGGGGCGGGGGCGACGCATGCACGCATGCGTGCGGGGCAGGCAGCGGCACATGCGAGCAGTCGAAGCGCATCCTGGGATGGCACGGGGTGAGCGCACGCCAGGACGATGCGCCCAAGAGGTGAGCCTGTCGAGGAGGTGAGCATCACGCCACGCATGTGCCGCACCAGTATGGATCCCGGTCTGCCTGCCCAGCTCCGATATACATCTCCATCACTGCAGCGGAGGGATTATGTAATGTGGATGTGGAGGCCCGTTGGTGGCAGAAGGTTGCTGGTCGTGCCCACACGCAGCAAGGAACGACGGGCGGCTGGGAGCCAATCCAGATGCAGGAGCGCAAGTGTGCATGCTGGGCCTCAGCACGTCAGCAGGCAGCTGGCAGCTGGCAAGGGACCCAGGGGGCGGGCGCGCCTGCTTCGATGTCGGGCAGCAGCAGTTGGAACTCGCGGGCGTCGCCGACGCGCACCCGCCGCAGCGCCACCGGTATGTCTGCCCCCAGCCGCGCCGGCTGCTGCTGCACGGCGGCGCGGGCCACATGCTCCCGCCGCGCATGGATGCAGGGGGGTGCCTGCAGGCAGGCAGGGGCCAGGGCCATGGCAGAGCGAGGGTATGCTGAGGGGTCGAGCGGGCGAGCGGGCGGCCGGGCGTGAGCGCTGCGACTTTCTCTCAAACTAGTGCTAGCCAGGCGTTGCCATGGGCTCAGCGGCTTCTCTAAACACACCGGCGCAGCGCGCGGCAGCCAAGATGCCTCTCTCAGCAAGTTGCCTCTCGCACTTGCGCGGTAGGAGGCTGGCATTGGGTAAAGAATGAGCCGGAGCAAGAAGATGAATCGCAGAACAGAGTTGGTGGAGCGGGCGGTGGCGGGGCAGTGGCCGCCGGCGCCGCCACCTCGCTGCCCAGGTTGCGTCTGCTCTTGGCGAGCTGTGCAGCTCAGCGGTCACCAGGAGCACTGGCTCCCCAGGCAGCAGAAGAGGCCATTGAGGCTCCAGTGGGAATGGACTGCGCAAGGGGGGCTGCACATGCGCGGCGGCCCTGCCCACAGGCAGGAACGGAGCGGCGACAGCAGACGGGACGGGGCGCACCCGAGGCGGCCACGCCATCCACGACGATGTAGCCGCCGGGCGTGTAGGGGCTGTAGAGGCCGGTGCAGGGGACGCGCTCCACGGCCGCCACATGCGCCGGCGACGTGGCGTCGCCTGCGCGAGGCCGAGGCAAGGGGGTGGGAACGGCGATGGGAGCAGGGCGGCAGGGGCGCGGCGGGGGGGCCGTCCGGCAACCAGCCCCTGGCCTGCAGTGCGCCGGCCCCCTCGTCCGCCCTTCCCTCGCCTCGCTTCGCCTCTCCCTCTCTCCCTCCCTCCCTTGCCTGACCCTTCGCTCACCCGCCCCTCCCTCGCTCACCGTCACGCAGCAGCACCCAGTGCCCCCGGCGCAGCTCAGCTGCGGCACGGGCACAAAGTCGCGCCAGGCGGCGCAAGCGCCCTCCCCTGCGCCGCAGGCAGGGAGGTGGTGGTCGGGCGAGAGGCGCATGCGCGCGCCGAGGGCTCTGGCCCACCAGCCCGTCCAGTGCCTGCGGGCAGCGCCTGCGGACAGGGGGGCGGAGCGGGGCAGAGCACACCCCTCCACCACCACCACATTGCGCACGCCACCACCCACCCGTGGCAGCATCCACGGCCAGCACACGGTCTCCCAGCCGCAGCGCATCCATGCGCCTGGTCCCCCCGCCCTCCACCTGCGGCGGCGGCAGCGCGCGTGCCCCCCCCCCCCCCCCCCCCCCCCCCCCCCCCCCCCCCCCCCCCCCCCCCNGGGCAGACGCACATGCACGCTGTGGGCGGGCGCGCGCGTCCCCCCCCCCCCCCCACCCCACCCCACCCCCCCCGCCCCCCGGTGTGTGAGCCAGCCCTGGAACCTATGCAATTGAGTTACAAGGAAAAGGACTGGTCTGCATGCAAGTCGAGGCTGCTGCCGCCTGGCGGCTTTCCACGCGGCGCCATCTTGATAAGGAACGCCAGAATTGCAAATTCGGTCTCCTCAAGCTCCACCGCATTGGTCTCAAGCAAAATGGCAGTCCGCAAGAGAGCTGCTCGCAAGGCCCCCAAGGTCGCCGGCCCGGGCGCCAGCGGCCGCGTCCACCGCATCAGCAACGCTGCCAAGTTCGCCGACATGCTGGAGAAGGCGGGCGATCGACTGGTGTGCGTCCAGTTCTATCAGGCGAGCCAGAGCTTGCGGGCAGGCGCACGCGCACCAGGAAAACCTAGAGAGCGCACGAGCGCAGGAGATGCCGCTCTCGCTCTCAGCGCCCGCCTGCCCGCTCGCCCGCCCGCCCGCCCGCCCGCCACGCCCGCATCCTCACGCGCGCGCCCTGCCACTGCTCGCTGGCGCAGCCCAGCGTGTATGTCTGCGCCCAGATGCGGCCCTACTTCACGCGCATGTCCGGGGAGCACCGCTTCCGGCGGGTGGTGTTTGCCGAGGTCGACGTGGACGAGGCCGGGGTGCGCATGCCGGGGTGGGTGGCTGGTTGCATGGGTCCTCGGCGGCTGCCCTGGCAGTGGCCTGCAGCCTGGGAGCTGCTGTCGGCCGGGAGGAGTCGAGCTGCGTGCCGGGAGGAGTCGAGCTGTGTGCCGGGAGGAGTCGAGCTGTCGGGCGGCCGCGCACGGCGGCCCGACCCCGCGCGCCGCCCGCCGCGCGCCGTCGCGCCGCCGCCCGCAGGAGCTGGGGGCCTCCGCTGGCGTGAAGACGCTGCCCACCTACCAGGTCTACCTAAGAGGGGAGGTCGTCAGCGTGAGTGCCACGGATTGGTGAATTGTACCAACTGACGCCAGTTTGGTGGCCTGCGAATGCCGCGGGCGGGGCGAGGTGGGGAGGAGGGCGGGCGCGTCGCCGAGCGGAGGGCCCGGCTCACAGGGCCGGCCGGGGAGGTGGCGAGATGGGAGGCGCGTTGCCGGCAGCGGCGGGCGTGAACGCACGCTTGCGCGGCGCGCCTGGCTGGGCTGCTCTGGGCCGCGCGCACGCGCGCGCGCTCGCTGCGCTCACCGGGCCGCCCGCCGCCCGCCGCCCCGGCCGCGCGCCGCAGAGCTTCAGCGGCGGCCAGCCGGCGCAGGTGTCGCAGATGCTGGCCGCCGCGCTGGCGGCGCACGGCGGCGGCGGCGGCGGCCTGCTTGGCCGCCTGCTGCTCGCGGCGGGGCTGGCGGCGGCCGGCGCGGCGGCCCTGCTGGCCTGGCGGCTGGCGGGCGGGGGGGCCGGCACGTCCTCCGAGGCAGCGGTGGCTGAGGAGCTGCGGCAGCTGCGGCAGGTGTGTGTGTGTGTGGTGGTGGTGGTGGTGGGGGGGGGGGGGGGGTTAGGGGGGGGNCGCCCCACACATGCCACTCGTTGCCCCCGCCCCCCCCCCCCCCCCCCCCCCCCCCCCCGCACGCAGAGCCTGGCGGCGGCGCAGAGCAAGCTGAGCTCTATGGAGCTGTCGAAGAGCGGGCGGGCGCAAAAGGCGGCCCTCACGCAGCGCAAGGTGCGCGCGGCACCAGCCCGCTCGCCTGTGGCGCCATCCTTCTGGCAGAGAGGGCGCTGCGCGCGGGCCACTCTGCGCGGGCGACACCCTGTCCCCCCCCCCCCCCCCCCCTTCCCTCCCCCTACCTCGCGCAGGTGGTGCAGCAGCTGGAGAGCAAGCGCGCCGCGCTCGAGCGTAGCCTGCAGCGGCTGCAGCAGAAAAAGGCGGGCGGCGGCGGCGGCGGCGGCGCGCGCGGCGGGCGGCGCAGCGGCGGCGGCGCGCGCGCGCCCCGGCGGGCGGCAGCGTACTGGAGCGATGAGGATGAGGATGAGGAGGAGCAGGCGCGGCGCCCCGCGGTGCTGTACAGCGACGAGGAGGAGGAGGAGGAATATGGGGAGTAGGGTGGCTGACCCGCCGCGCCGCCCTTGTCGCTTGTCGCGCCGCCAGGGCTGTCGCCGCTCGCGTCAACGCAGCAGCGGCGGCCCGGCGCCGCGGCGCCGCGCGCCCTGCACGCCGACGCCTCGCGCGCGCCCCCCCCGCGGCGCCGC
The DNA here is from genome assembly GCA_003063905.1 of Chlorella sp. A99. Taxonomy (NCBI): domain Eukaryota; kingdom Viridiplantae; phylum Chlorophyta; class Trebouxiophyceae; order Chlorellales; family Chlorellaceae; genus Chlorella; species Chlorella sp. A99. The sequence goes on from PCFQ01000010.1 coordinate 1,072,792, forward strand.
CTGTTCCGCTGTTGCCGCCCCCGCTCCCCGCTCCCGCACGCTGCCGTCCCGACAGACCCCTTCTCTTAGCGCGCCCCCTGACGCTCCCCGCTGTCTGCTTCTCACGCCCTGACGCACTGTTCCGCCGTCGCTCGCCCGTCCCCTCTCACGCTGTTGCATCCCCCCCCCAGGCCCTCAGCCCTTCTCATGCAATCCCCTCTGCGTTATCGCTGCCTCCCCCAGGCGACCATTCCTCGTCTGAATTTGAAACAGCAGGGCATGCTTCTGCGTTGTCATATGCCTCTCGTTGCACCCATCTGCCGCTTGTTGCAACCGCACACCACGCGGCGCGGCGCTCAGCCAGGCCTGCCGCCCCGCGCCTCCCACACGGTGTGCACCCGCTGCCCCGTGCGGCACAGCACAGCGCCCGGGGCGAGCTGCCAGCCCGCGGCGCGCAGGCGCGCGGCCGCCGCCGCCGCTCCGGGCGTCGCGAGCGCCGCCGCCAGCTGCCCCTCTGCATTGCCCAGCACCCAGGCGACAGACACGTGCGGCCGCGGCGTGTCGTAGAAGCGCGGCAGGCCGTGCAGTTGGAACGCCTTGCTCACCGTGTCGATGGCGCACAGCAGGGGGTCGGCGAGCGGGGGCGCCGCCGCGCCGCCGCCGCCGCCGGCGGGGCCGCGGCGGCCGCCGGCGGCGGCGCATGCGGCGCCAGGGGCGGTGGCAGCGTGTGCGGCGGGAGGAGCGTCTTTGCCCCCATTGTGCTGCAGCGGGAGAGTGTCATGTGCAGGATGCGGCTCATGCTATTTTGGTCTGCCCTGTCGCTGCTGGGTTGCGGGGGCAGTATCATCGATGGCCTGCTTTCCTGCAGCCAGCTGCGTTCAGCAGCCGGCAAGAGCTGCCCAGCACCCAGGCGACAGACACGTGCGGCCGCGGCGTGTCGTAGAAGCGCGGCAGGCCGTGCAGTTGGAACGCCTTGCTCACCGCGTCGATGGCGCACAGCAGGGGGTCGGCGAGCGGGGGCGCCGCCGCGCCGCCGCCGCCGCCGGCGGGGCCGCGGCGGCCGCCGGCGGCGGCGCATGCGGCGCCAGGGGCGGCGGCGGCGGCCGACAGGGCCAGGAAGGTGCGCGTGCGCTCGTCGTTCACCAGCACCTGGAAAGTGTGAGAGCAAGCGAGCGGCAGAGCGAGCAATGAGCAGCGGAACACACAAGCCAGAGAGGGGGAGCGGCTCGGGCCGGGCAGGCGGCAGCGGGGCGCGCTCGGCGGCGCGCGTGCCGGCAGCGAGAGCGCGCCCCTGCTGGCGAAGCGCCGCGCTCCCTCGCCGGCACCCGCCCCACCTCTGCCTGTCCGAGGCATATGCACAAGGCGTCCAGCTTGCGCAGCTGCTGGCGCAGCGCCGCAATGAGCGAGTCGATCTGCGGCGGGGCCGGGCGGCGGGGCAGACTGTGTCGTGCCAAAGCGCCGGTGGCGGCTGTGGCAGGCCGCACGATCTGGCTTCGCAGGCTCTATGGCGGCGGGCCCGGGGGCGAGGGCTGGCAGCAAGCGGCTGGGAGCTGCGATGCGCGCGGCGCGGGCGGGGGGCAGCGCGGGCGCGCAGGCCTGGCCGCCTGTCGGGCGCCGCCAGGCCCCAGCCGCCCCCTCACCTGCTGCACCCGCAGCGGGGCAGTCCGGCTGAGGCTCAAATGGTACTCAGCCCTCACCAAGCCGCTGCTGCTGCCTCTGCCTCCGCCGGCGGCGGCCGCCTGCACGGCGCCCCCCGCGCCCGCAGCGCCGGCCGGCGCCGGCGCGCCGTCCTGCACGGCCTGCAGCGCCGGCAGCCGCGCCCGCACCGAGCGCAGCAAGTCCTCCAGGGGTCCCCGGCAGCCCTGCGGCACTGGCGCTGGCGGCGGCAGCGTGCACCGCACCAGCCGGCGGCGCAAGGGGTCGGGTGAGGTCGCGGGGCATGGCAGGCGGCTCGGCAGGTGGAGGTGCCATCAAAGAGATGCTATGGCTGCTGCTCAGTGGGCAGGCCGAGGCTGCTCGGCAGGCAGGCGCATGGGTGGTGCGTCAGGCCGACCTGCAATGAAGACATGGGTTGCAAAGTTGCCTTCCACGTGTGGAAAGCTCCGCACGCGGCCCTGGCGCGCATCTGCCAGCTGCTGCCCCTGCTCCTGCTGGTGCTCAGTCTCCCCCAGAAGCGCCGCCGCGGACGGCAGGGCCCCGTTCGGCAGCGCGGCTGGCGGTGGCGCTGCTGGGCTCGCAGCACGCGGGGGCGGCGACAGGTCCCGCCTGCACGGATGCAACGCGGTCATTGGCGATCGCTACGTATATGGTACACTCTTGTGCTTCTGCACACTCACCCCGCGAGGCGGGGGCGCTTGGTGCGGGGAGAATGGCTGCCTGTCTCTTGCTGCGGCGCCTCTCTTTCATCTCCGCTGCTACTGGAGTAACCCAGGAGCTCATCCATCGTGCAAAACAACGAAATACGCACAATTGGGACTGTTGATGGCCGACTTCGTGTTGTCCTCGTGATTTGAGCTCGTTCCCCTACCATTGTAGTCAGCTCATTGCTCCATCGCGATCCGCGGCTCGATCGACCACGCAGCACGCAAGTATAGCTGAACTCGTTTCGCTGCACTCATTCGGTTCCCACAGCCGTCTCCCCACAATGTCAGACCTTGAGCGGATACAGCAGTGCGAGCAGGCGCGTCTCGGGGAAGAGGCGGCGTTGGCCTCCACAGTTTCTGCCGTCCGCCGCCGGGCGCCGGACGCCGCCCGCAGGCTCGCGCGCCCCCAGGCCCAGGAGACCAACGAGCCCTCCCTTCCTTCGCTCCCCCCGCCGCGCAGCAACTGCTGAGCGCGCTGGGCGCGGCCACGCAGGCAGTGGAGCAGCTCGCCAGCACGGGGCACGCAGACGGCCTGCAGGAGCTGTGCTTGCGCTTCCAGCAGGATGCCAAGGTGGGTGCAGGAGCTTTGCTGCTGCGCGGCAGGGCTCCTTGTCAGGCATTGTGCGAGGTGGGCAAATGACCGGCGCCAGCGCCACTCTACTAGAGATGACCCAGCTCGCACCTCCCACGCTCCACGCATGCCCCGCCCGCTCCCCACCTCGTCCTCCCGCCCCGCTCTCCCCCTCTTCCCCTGCCGCCCGCTTGAGCGCGCGCAGGAGTCGCAGGCTGTGCTGCTGGAGCTGGCAGACCGCTACGGCACCCCGCTGCCCTACGAACAGACCAGCTATGTGGCAAAGCTGCGCGCTCTAGCTGCCGCCAAGCAGGTCGAGGCGGCGCTGGCGCAGCTGGAACAAGTGAACGCGGCGCGGCACGAGGCAGCGGCTGCGGCGGCGCAGCAGGCGGCGGCGCCGCGATAGCAGCGGCGCAGGCGGCTGCTCCTGCCGCCGGGACTGAGAGCTGCGTGTGGTGTGAGCGTTGTGAGGTCGACCCGCCGCAATCGCCTGTTACTGCTAGATGTCCGCAGCCCTTTCGTTCAAGAGTCGCGCTGAGCACGCCTCGCAGCACTGCTCCTCAACACACAGCGCCCGACCCGGGCCGCTACGACCGCTGCCGGCCCGGCAGCAGGTGCGCATCCAGCCAGGCGTGCGTTTCCCGCCACATGGCTTCGGTGCACACGTGGCCCACCCCCGGCTCCACAAACAGCCGCAGGTTGCTCTCCGCCCCGGCGGCCGCATATGCCTCGCGCGCGCGCTCCACCGCTGGCGCCACGCCCTGTGCAGCAAGGGGGGCGGGGGGCGGGGGGCGAATGTCTTCTCTTGAGTCAGGGGTGCGAGGCATGGTGCGGGGGCTGAGAGGAAAGACGCGAGCGGCGGGCGGCGCACGCACGTGGGCGGCAGGCGCCGCGCACCCAGCCGAGCGGGCGGCACCGCTCCGCCTTTCCACCTGCCTGCATGGGGCAGCGGGGCTCCAGCTCGCCGGTGCAGATGAGGAGGGGGCGCGGCGCGATGAGGGGCAGGGACCACGGAGCATCGTACTTGGTCAGCAGCCCTGGGGGACGGGGATGAGATGAGGGGTGGGGGGTGGGGTGGGGTGGGGGTGGATGGGGTGGGGCGAGGCGGGGGGGGCTGGGATGGGGTGGGGTGGGGTGGGGTGGGGCAGACTGACGCGAGAGGGAGTTGGTGGAAGCCCAACTGCCAGCGCCGCACCGTCGGCGGCGGCGCCCCGCACCGCGGCGGGCACCGCGCCGCGGCGGGCCCCGCGCCGCTGCGCTGCGCACGCGCGCGCGCGCCTGGCAGCAGGCGGTCCCAGACCGCGGCCACGACGCGCGGCGTGATGCCGCTGGCGCGGAGGTCCTCTGCCGCTGCCGCAAAGACCTGGGGTATGGATTCGACGCGCCCGTGGTAGCTGTTGTTCTCCACTGCCCAGCTGCGGGGGGGGGGCGGGGGGGGGGGGGCGGGGAGCGGGCGTCGCGGCCGTCCCCCACCTGCCGGCGCCGCACCCCTCGGCTCAACACGCCAGCCTCACCCAAACCACTGCACCCCGATCATCGGCGCCGCCACTGCGATCCGCGGGTCCGCCGCCGCCGCCAGCCACGTGTGCATGCCGCCCAGGCTGACCCCTGTGCAGCCGATGCGCGCCGTGTCGACGTCGGGCCTGCCCAGGCGCGGCGCGATGGCGGCGGCGAGTGGCACGAGTCGGTGGCGCGTACGTGGCGCGCGCCGCAGGGTGGCCAGCAGGCGCCCCTCCCGCAGGGCGGATCGGCCGACAGCGCGCTGCTCGAAGAGGAGTGCGGAGAACCGCTGTGCTTCACACGTGTGGGCGCCCACGTGGTCCCTCCCACGTGGTCCCTCTCACCTGGTCTCCAGATAGTCCAGCAGCCTCAGCACGTCCCACACGGTGTCGAGCAGGAACGGGCGCTCGCCGCTCCCGCGCCAGGCGGCGACCAGCGCGCGCTCATAGCCCTCGCGCGCGGCCCCCGGTGCCGGCGCCTGCCGCGCGGCCGGGGGCCCCTCCTGCTCCTGCGCGAGGGGGCTGCCGGCGGCGGCGCCGGTGCCGGCGCTGGCGCCCGCGCTGCGGCCGCCGTGGTAGCGGCAGTCTATCGCGGCGGCCAGGTAGCCTGCCCGCGCCAGCGCAGCCTGCTGGTCCGCGAGCGCGTCCCTGCTGGCTCCGGTGGCATGCAGCAGCAGCGCGACGGGCAGCCGCCGCTGCTGGCCGGCGGCGCTTGCGGCGCCGCGCTGCCCCTCGCGCTGCCCCAACCGCTGCCCCTCGCGCTGCTGCTGCTGCGGCCGGTGCTCGCCGCCCGCCGCGCCAGCCCCCCGCGACGGCTGCTGGGGCAGCTTGGCCAGGCGCAGGGGCACCCACCCCTGGGGACTGCCCTCCTCGCTGCGATACAGCAGGTCCTCCACACTGAGCCCTTGCAGCGCCGCGGGTAGGCGCTCCCGCCTGGCGTCATCGACGGGCACGGCCTGCGGTGGCGGGGCGAGCGAGCGCCGGCGCTCTGTGCAAGGCGAGGCGCGCCACCCAGCCGCCCCCCCGCTGCCCACGCGCACCCTTGGGCCAGACAGGCATGCGCGCGCCGGCAGCGTGGGGCGCTGCTCACCTGGGGCGGCAACACGGGGCGGCCGCGCGCGACCGCGTCCAGCAGGGCGGCCCGCGTCTCGCTGGCGCCTGCGGGCGGCATGGCGCGCGCGACACCACCCAAACCTTCTGCTTTGGGCTGGAGCCGCCGATGATCCCTGACACAGTAGGAGGTCCAGACAGCAGTTCGCACCGCGCCGAGCCGCGCCAGCGGCATTCCGCACTGCCAATCACCTGCAGCACCACTCCCAGCGCTCAACAGATACAGCGGCACTCGGATCAAGCGGCACTCGGATCAAGCGGCACTCGGATCAAGCGGCAGGAATGACATCGAGGCCCCAATTGGACTGGACCAGGGGGTGCTCCGCCTTCAGGCGTTCCCTCCTTGCCCCGCCTGCAGTCCTGAGCGCCTCGCGGTCGGTGCCCCTCGCTCGGCGGCGCCCAGTTGGGCCGTTCAAGCGCTCGCAGGCGCTCTCGCTGCTGACACCCCCGTATGAGCTCGCCCGCGCCAGGAGAGCGATGATCTGCACTCAAGCGCTATCATATACAGTATTTTCAAGCTGACGAAGCGTGCCGCAGCGCTGGCTACCAGAATGGGCTGCCCCGCACAGCGTGGGCCCACCGCAGGCCCGCGGCGCACTGCAGGCACACAGCGGCGAGCAGGCGGCGCGGCAGGTGGTGAAGAGAGCTAGCCAAAGCCGAGGGCGGGAGTGGGCGCCCAGCGCCCGAGCACCGCCCCGTGACGCACCTCCTGGCGAGAATGGATATCGGAGCCAGGCTTGGCCGCCGCCGCCGCTGCCCCGCTGCCGCTGCGCTGCGCAGGCTCCTGCCGTGCACACCCTGCACGCACGCACGCACCGGTGCATCTGCATGCTGCAGCACGCTGCCATCGCACGCGCCCCGGGAGCCGGCCCAGCTGACACGTTGTGCTCGCCTGTGACGACACAAGGCCGAACTGAGCGCGCCACGCGCGCGCGCCCGTCCCCGCCGCCCGCCCGCCCCCGTCGGCCTGCCCCGGCGCTGCACCAGCCCCTGGTCGCGCCCCCCGGCGTCGGTCAGCCGCCCAGACGCGCGGCACTAGGGTGAGCCGCCCGCCGCCTGCCGCCTGCGCACATGCGCGCCTGGCCCTGCGCGCACACGCCTGCCTGCCTGTGGACGCGCTGCTCGGCCGTGTCCTCATCGTCCGCCCGCTCGGCGCTGCCCCTCCCCCCCTGGCCCGCAGGTGTGGGTGATAGCTAGAGGATCCCACACCGGATGCGGCCTGAGCCCGGGTCCGTGCTGCCGTCTAACGCCCCCTCCTCCACCAGGCACGGAGCACGCGCGCCTGCGCAACGCGCCGCGCGCCGCCTTCCGGCCGCGGCCCGCCGCGCCGCCGTGGCGGCGGCTGCCGCCTCTCCAGCCGCGCGCTCGCGCGTCCCCTCGTGCTGCCGCGCCCACGGCGCTGGCCCCGCTCCCCTCCCCGCTGTGCAGTCACTGGTGTCGAGCTGATATGACTGGGAGACTGCTTGGCCCCTGCGCCTATGTTGAGCCCGCCGCCGGGCCCGCCCCGCTCACACGAGCGCGATTGCCGCGTGCCGCTGCCTCTGGGCCCCCGCGCACCAGCTGCCCGCCGCCCACGCACCACGCCCCCGATTCGTTCCGCTCCGCCTGTCGGTGCCGCCCGCTCGCCCGCGCGCCGTTGGCCACCGCCGCTGGCCTGGCACTGTACCGAGCTTGAGCCGAGCCGCCGCTGCTGTGTTGAGTCGGACGGGCGTTGTGACGCCTTCATGCGACGCCTCTGACGGCAGGTGGGCGGCCGGTCGGTCAGACGGTCTCTCCTCTCTCCTCTCTGGGGGCGCCTGTGTGGAGACGGCCCGCCGCAAGCTCAGCCGCCACTGCTCACATAGGGACCAGCCCCCCCTGCCCGCCCCGCCCCCCCCCCTCCCCCCCCCCCCCCCCCCCCCCCCCTCTTCCCACAGAGTGTGTCGGAGGGGCTGCTCAGCCGCCCGATCTGCCAGGGCCGAGTTCGCCGCTACGCAGCGGCCGCCGCCCGATCCGCTGCGATGGGCGCCGCCGCTGGCGGCGGCGGCGAAGAGCCTGCCACAATGCTGCGCAAGTCCTCGCTGCAGGCGCGGCAGCGTTGGGGGCGCTGGGTGCTGACCCGTCCTGCCGCAATGCCACTGGAACGGGGCTCTCCACCGCACCGCTGCGCGGTCGGCAGGACGTCGCCGGGAACGTGTCGTTGGGGGCAGCACACGTTGCCGCAATGCTGCGCCGCCGCCGCGCCAGCGTTGGGGCTAGCGACTGCCGCAAATCGCCGCGCTGTTCAGCGGGCGCTTGCGAGGCACGTCTGTGTGCCGCCGTTGGATGCTCCTGCGTCATGGGGCATTCGACGCGGCACTGCACGCTGGGCACGTGACGATGGCGCGTCGCGCCATGCCTCACGGCGCTGAACACTGCCGCATGGCGCATGGTGAGCTGCTGGGTTTGGGAAGTGGGCTCGCGCGGGGCAGGGAGGCTCTGCACGCGCCCACTCTGCTCAGCCGTGTGCCCTGCTGCCCTGCTGCCATCGGCGCGCCTCTGCCGCACCTCTGCTGCCCTGCTGCCATTGCCGCGCCTCTGCCGCACCTCTGCTGCCCTGCTGCCATTGCCGCGCCTCTGCCGCGCTCCTGCTGCCGTGCCGCCGCCAAGCGCCCGCCCGCCGCCGCCCCCTCGCCCCGCTGCAGGGCCCGGCTCTGGCAGCCAGCCCATCCCATGCGCGCACCCACTCGCCACACCGCGGAGAGGGGAGCCGCCGGCCGGCCGCCCGCTCCAGGTGGACAGGCGCTCGGAGACTCGCCCAGCGCGCCGCGCGTCGCGGACTGGCAACCGCCCCCCTGCGCGGGCCCGCCCGGCGCGGGCGGCCAGGTCCAGACGACGCGGCGCGTGACGCCGCCGTTGAAAGCACACGCCGACTGCCTAGTACATACCCCCGCACGGAACCCCCCGTGAACGCAAAGAGCACATGACCGCTGACGACCCAGCCCCCGCGGCAGAGCCGATGCACCCCCGACGCCCGCTTTGTTGCGGGCCCCCCCCCC
>PCFQ01000010.1:1143541-1154571 GCA_003063905.1 Chlorella sp. A99
GGGGGGGGGGGGCGATCCGACGGCGGCGGCCGTGCGGCGGTGCGCGTCTCAGGCTCAATGCACAATGCGCTGAAGTGGGAGGATGAGCGTGGGACTCGTCCTCCGTGAGCCTCAATTCGGCAGCGCCGCACCGCGCTGCCCTACGTGCAGCCCCCTCCCGCCCCACCACACACACACACCACCACCACCACCCAGTCCACAGCCGCGCAGGCCTCGTGGCTGCCGAGCACGCTCCCGCCCCTCCCACCCGCACCCCGCACCCCGTCGCCCGTGCCCCCCAGCCACCACCCGTTTGCGTCTTCTATTTTCAATCTGAAGCCCCCCTAACGCACACCAGTGGCCCCGCCCGTTTGATCCGTTTGATGCAGCCGGGGCCGCTGGCACGGCGGAAGGGCTTTGAATGGAAGCGCGGACGGGTGGCGGCTGGGGGCGCGGGCGGCGGGGCGCACGCCAGCGCCCAGCGTGCCCCGCCGGCGCCTTCCCCACCAACACCCCCCCACACACACACCACCCCCACCACCACCCATCCCCCAAGGGTGTCCATGTAGATACCGAGCGTCGCCTCTTTCTTCACCCGGAGCTCTCACTATGCAGACCTCGTCCACGATGGCGATCCCGGCGGGAGGAAAGTGCAGCAGCGCCGGCAGCAGAAAGTCCAGGCCCCAGCCCACGTGCCTGCGCGGCGAGATGCGCGCGCGCGGAGGTGCCGCGGCTCGGCCACAGAGCATGGCGCGGCGGGCAGACGCCCGCAGAGCGCGCAGGAACGGTCGCACCGCAGGGAGGGCGACTGCAGCGCAGCGCTGCATCCTGCGGGCCTGCCGGGCGGGCGCCCAGCTCGGGCCCCCGCCCCCGCCCCCAGCGCACTCACGCCCAGGCCAGCATGTGGCGCACGACATGCTGGAAGAAGCCCTGTGGAGCAGGGGGGCAGCAAGGAGAGGGGGAGGATGCGCTGCTGCAGCATCTGGCAGGTGCGCTGTGGTCGGCAGCCGTCGACGGCCGGCCGGCAGGGCGCAGAGCAGGCAGCGCACGGGCACGCGCGCGGGCGGCGGGCGGCGCAGTCGTGCGAGGGAGGGCAGCGCGTGCGCGTGCTTTCCACCCACCCACCATGTCCATGCCCCATCCCATCACCTCCACCCAGCTCTGGTACCTGCGCCAGCGGAGGGCGGCGCACGGTAGCAGCCCAGCTCCGCGCTCGATCCTCGCACCTCGCGCACCTGCCTCCCGCCGCCGGGCACAAGGGCGGCGGCTGCCGCTGCGCGGCCCGGCGCGCCCAGGCCGGCCGCCGCGGTGCCTGCGGCGGCCCGCGCCCGCGTCACGCCTCCCCACCCACCCACTCAATTCACCACCCTAGCACCCACCCACCTGAGCCGGAACTGCACGCGTTGCAGCACCTCGGACCGCCAGCTGCCCGAGTGTATTTCTTTGTACTCGCACACAGAGGGCTGCGCGGGGCAGCAATGGAGGGGGGAGGGCGTGGCGGCAGGGAGTCAACTGAAGGTTTTGAGTGTGACGTGCGGCGCGCCGGTGGTCAGCGCCAGGTCAGCGCCAGGGAGCGGGGCTGATGGGCTGGTGGGCAGCCCAGGGGCCGGGTGGAGCGTTCACTGTGGCCAGCCCTCGCCGGCCTGCCCAGTGGTTCGAGGGGAGGTGCGGAGACGACGCGGCCGCCGGCGCGCCAGGGCTCGCACCGCCTGTGGCCGCAACAAGCTCGCGACACACGCACCTCGACCACTCGGCAAGCGGGACAGGTCAGTACTGTGGCGGCCCCGTCTCGCTTTGCCCCCCTGTCCCCGCCTGGCGCGCGAGGAGCGGACGCAGTAGGCGCCGCCTCGAGCCGACGGGGCGGCGCCACCTGGCTGCCCGCCAGCGGGGCAGCCGGCTGCAGCCGCTCTGTCGGCGCCTTGCACCTCTCTACACCAGCCTCTGTGGTGCCGCGCGCCGCGCGCCCGCCTCGCCCCAGCGCCCCGCCTACGGCGCGCACGGCCGCGCCCTGCTCCGCCCTCCGGAGCATGCTCAGAGGCCGCGTAGCTGCACCCACCGCCACCCCCTGAGCAGCGGACCCTGGGCGGCTCTGCCCTGTCCACCGGCACAGCAGGCACAGTGGATGCTCACGAGCGGTTGCTGAGCAGCTTCGAAGCGAGCGTCTCGACCAGGGCGGTACAGGGCCGTGCGGTTGAGCTCTGCCGCCGCTCATCCCCACCCACACCGTGCCCCTTCCCCATTCAAAGCCGGCGGCCAACGGGACCGCCTGCCTCGTGCGCGAGAACACATGCAAAAAAAACATGCCAACAAGAGGGAGGAGACAGAACAAAAGGAGATGCAATCTCAGCGCGGCAATTACGATGAGCCTCACGCACCTGTGCGATGATGAGCTGGTAATCGTGCATGATCTGCGGCCGTGGGAGCACCGGAAAGGAGCGGGGGCCCAGTCAGGCCCACGCGCGCTCGCCGCGCTGTCCCGCCTGCCCGCCCGCCCGTGCGCCCCGCCCCCCCCCGGGCCCCTGCCGACTCAAACTCAGTGCAGCCCTGGAAAAAGCAGTCGACGCCGGTGGCAAAGATGCCAGCAACACAACATCGGCACAGCTTGCAACAACAAAAAAACACTAAGATTCTTTCCACCTGGAAGAAGCGGTTGACGCCGGCGGTGGGGATCAGCAGGTCATCGTCGGGCAGCCACACGGCGCCGTAGCCGCCGGCGGCGATGCCCTCCCACGCGGGCGAGCGCCCCAGCTCGTGCAGGATGCGGAAGGGGGCTGGGACGGAGGGTGGGGTGGGGCAGGAGGGGGGGACGGCGGCAGGGGGGGGTGGGGCGGGGAACGGCCGCGCGCGGGCCGCGCGCGCGAGCGGCGCGGCGCCTCGCTCCCCCCTCCCTCGCCCCTCCCCGCTCCGCCGCCCCCCTGGCCAGCGCCCCTTCTCCGGGCTCACCGCCCGGCAGGCGCACCACCGCGCGGCAGAGGGGGCAGGCAAAGGCGGGGTCGTCCCCATAGTACAGCGCCACGACGTCAAACTCTGCTGCTTCCGGGTCGCTCAACCACACGCTGGCGTTCCAGGCGTCGCCCACCGCCGCCAGCACCAGATCCCGCCGCCGCGGCCGCACGCCGGCGGCAGAGGTGGGAGTGCCGACGGGGGTGAGAGCGTCGGCGGGAGCGGCGCCGGGGCCCGCGCGCCGCGGCGCCGCCGCGGCGGCCGGCGGCGGGGCGCCGGCGGGCGCACCGCTGCGCCGCGCGGGCGGCCGGCCGGTGCGGTGGAACTCTGTCAGCCAGGCAATGGCGTCGGGGTGGTCTGGGTAGCGCAGGCCAGAGGGGTCTGCCGCCTGTGCCGGAGACGCCGGCTCCTGGGTGCTCCCGCCCGCCGGCGGCAGCGGCCCCGCGGCCGCCGGCTGCGGCGCCGGGGCGCGCTGGGCCGCGGCCCCGCCGCCTGCGAGGCAGCGATGGGGCGCGCCGGCCGGCCGCACAGCCGCCCGCTCAGCGGCTGGCAGTGGCGTGCGGGGCGCGACGGACAAGTCTCACCTAGCAGCAGCGCCAGGACCAGGCACGCCCTTGGAACGGCTGCCCCGGCCATGTGGTTGGTCCGAGCCGGCGGCAGGGCTCAGGTTTGGGCGGCAACTGGCGGGGGCAGTCCAAGGGTGTCGGCCCAGGGTGCTGCCCAGAGCCCGCAGAGGGAGTGAAACTGTCAAAGAGGAGCCCTCGGGCAAGGTGGCTCAGAGGCGCAAGAGACGGACAGCGGCGCTCCGCCCGCGCCCCGAATGGCCGCCTGCCCCACACGCTGTGATTCCAACGTTACAATGATAGCGATTAAGCAGTGCCAAGCAGTAGTAGGTCGGCTGTAGGTACGGTAGGGATAGGGAAGAATTGCTGATCTGAGGAGTACAGGTACCGAGTGGGCAGGAAAGAGGGAAGGAAAGAAGGAGGCTGAGCGGGTCGGGTGTGTGTTAAGTTTGAGGGCAACCAGCGCTCACAACTTGTGCTCGTGCGACCACGGCGGAGGGCGCGGGTCTCCGGCGCCGATGGGCCGCGCCGCCGCTCGCTCGCCGCGCTGCGCCGTGCAGGCCGCACGCTCACGGGCCACTGGCCCCAGCTCACGGGCCGCCGTAGCGCATCGCCCGAAAGTCGGCGTCAAAGTAGAGGCGGATGTCCTCCAGTGCGGTGGAGCCAGGGACTGCAAACTGCTGCGCGTACGTCATCGCGCGCTCAAAGGGGGTGCCCGCCTGCGTGCGCGCGCGCGCAGAAAAGGGGCGGGAGGGTGAGAACGGGGGAGCGCGAGCGCGGCGGCGGGGAGGGTCGGAGCGCGACACAGCAGCGTGGCACGGGGCCGCCGCCGCGCGCGGCGGCGCAGCTCGCCGCCCCCGACGCCCACGCCCACTGGTGCGGCGCCCTTGTTGAGGTTCGCAGTCTCCAGCTGGGCGGGGATGGCGACGGGGCCGAGGCCGGGCGGCCGCCGCTCGTTCAGGAACCTGACCAGGTCCTGCGTCCCCGCGCGAAACGAGCGCTTGTTGGTGCCCCCGCCCCGCGACGAAACGAGGCCCCGCGCGGAGCGCCCGCCGCGGGCGCGCGCGGCCTGCGCCCCCAACCCCCCACACACGAACAGCCCCGTAAACCAGCAGACACGCGCGCGCCTGCATGTCCTCCTCCAGGTGCTCTGTCCGGGCAAGGTAGTCGATCGCTGGCTGCCCGTTGGCCGTGAACATGCACTCGGCCTGCGGAGGAGGGGGAGGGGGTGCGCGGCGGCGGCGGGGTTTCGTGGCGGGTGGCGGGGCGGTCCAAGCGGCGCTGGCAGAATGACGCAACCGTGCCGGAGGTGGTGAGCGTGAGGGTGGTGGGTGAGGGGCCGCATTTCGCTGCCGGGGGGGGGACAGGCTGGGGCGCCTGGGGTCCGCGGGCGGGGAGGCGCGCCGCGTGGCGGCCCAGCAGAGGCCGCCGCCGCCGCGTAGTGCCGCCCACTCGACGCAACTCTCTGCCTCCTGGACGAGCCAGGAGGTGGCTCGTCCATACTCGGAGCATGACCCATACGCATGCGGGGCCCATACCTGCTACCACTCACATGTCCATACTCGCATGTCCCCATACCCTCCTCACACGTCGAATTGGGCCCCCCACCCCCCCACCCCCAACTCCCACCCACCCACCTGCTCCTCGATGTGGTTGAGCGCGTGCCGCCACTGCACGCTCGCGTTGCGCATGCAGCGCAGGACGTAGGCGGAGGGCAGCGCCGCAAAGCGGCCGAAGGGGCCCACGCAGGGCGTGCCGCGCAGCCAGCGGGAGGTGACAAACGCCCAGGAGGAGACGGCGCGCATGTAGGGGTTGCGCGACACCCCAAACACCGTGTATTCCTGCACGGGCGCGCATGGGCATGGCTGGCGACGGCAGCTCCACATGTCCCCCCCCCCCCCCCCCCCCCACCCCCTACACACCCACACACACCACCCCCACCGACCCCCCAGCCGCTCACATCCCACACGCGGTCGAGCTCGGCAATGTCGGTGGTGCGGTTGAGGCAGAAGGGGCGGCCGCTGCAGTAGCGCACGCACTTGGCGATGGCCTTGGGGCCCCTGCGCACGGCGTTGGCGTTGGCGCCGGCATTGGCATTTTGGCAATGGCGACGGCCACGTGTCAGCGGGAGGGCGGGGAGGAGCCGGGGGGATGGGGGAGGGGGGCACGCGCCGCTCGCCCACAGGGGGCGGCGGCGGCGGCGGCGGTGGCGGCGGCGCAAGCGGCGGCGGCCGCCCCGCCGACAGGGGCAGACGAGAGCCCGCAGGAGCCCACGGGAGCGGCGGCCCCGCCGACGGGGGCCCTCGCAGGGCTCACCGACAGAGCTCGGGGGGGAAGGCCAGGGGTATGATGCCAAATGCCTTGCTGACAGAGGTCCCCGCTGTCTTGGTGGTGCGTGCGTAGATGACCTGCGGCACCGGCGGCGCGTGCCTCCAGCAGCGCATCGTCTCTCGGCACGCGCGCGCAGGCGTGCGCCGGCGCGCGGGCGCAGCGGGGCGGGTGCGCGGCTGCGGCGCCCGACCCCGGCAGCAGGCCACGACAGGCAGCTCAGAGGCGCGCGGGGCCCAGCCCGCCTTGTTCGCGTGGTCGACCAAAAACAGGCAGCTGGGCGCGGGGGAGTGCAGGCGGGCAACCGCCGCGGCGTCCAGCCCCCACGCGGCGACGCCGCGCGAGGCGTCAAACCTGCGCGTGGCGCCGGCGGCGGGGCGCGCGGTGGGCGCGCGGGGCGGCGCGCGCGCGCGGCGGGCGCGCCCGGCCCCCAGCCCGCACGGCGCCGCGGCGCGCAGGGCGTCCGGCTGCCAGCTCCAGCAAGGCTCCACACCGTGAACTGATCACCTCCCTCACCCCGGCTCACTCGAACACTCGGTTGAGCCAGTCGACCACGCCGGCAAACTTGTAATAGTCCTCCGGGGGGATGTGGTTGGTGGCGGCGGTCCGGTACAGGTCCAGGCCGCGGGAGAAGACGGCGGGGCGCCCCGCCTTGCTCAGCCGCCCCGCCAGCCCAGACGGCGCCGCCAGCAGCGCCGCCAGCTGCACCACCGAGCGCGGCGGCGCGGAGGACCCCGCGCCGGCGCCGCCGCCGCCCTGCGCGCCTCCGGCTCCTTGGCTGCCCTGCGTGCCGTCCCCGCCCCGCGTGCCTCCCCCGCCGGCATCGGCGCTCCCCTGCTCGCCTCCTTCGCCGCCGGCCCCGGCCCCGCCATGCTGCAGCGGCTGCGCGCCGCCGCCGGCCGCCGCGCCGCCGGCGGCCGCCGCACCGCCGGCGCCCTCTGCCGCGCCCCCGGCCTCGGCGCCGCCGGGCTGCAGCTCTGGCAGCAGGCCCCGCTGCACAAACTGGGCGCGGTAGTGGCGCCGCCCCTCGGCCTTGCAGGCGGGGCCCATCCAGTGCAGCAAGGGGATGCGCTCGGGGGGGCCGGCCGGCCGGGGGAAGAAGGACGCAAACTTGGTCCAGGCCTGGCGGGGTGTAGTGCGGGTGTGGGTGGGTGGGTGTGGGGGGCCGGGCCAGCGGGGCAGGAGGGAACGGGGAGGCCGCGCGCCGCATCGGGGGGCGCACGCGAGGAGGGAGGGGCGGGGGACTGGCCTCGGCGTGTGCCAACGGGCGCACGAGCGGGGCATCTCCAAACCCACCGACACGCACGCCGCCACCACCCCACCCCTCACACACACCTGCGGCGGCGCGCCCCTGCCCTCGCCCTCCCGCCACTCCATGTAGGCGCTCATGTTCCCACACTCGTCGTTGCCGTGCAGCACGCCTGCGCCGCGGCCAGAGGGGCGGGGCAGGGGGCGGAGCAAGGATGAGGTGCCGGGCCCAGGCTCCACGCCGCAGAGTGCGCCCGTGGCGCCCCCTCGGCGGCCACCCAGCACACGCGCCCCAAACAGCCTCGCGCGGCCCCCACCCCACGCAGACTCACGCAGCCCCAGGCCCATGGCCCACTTGAGCCGCGCGCAGGGCGTGCGGCCGGCAGAGGCGGGCGTGCCGCACAGCACCGCGCGCGGCTGCTGCGGGCGCAGGATGCGGAGGTAGGCAGAGAGGAAGAGCATGTCGGTCCACTCGTCCTGGGAAGGGAGGGAGGAGGAAGGGAAGGTGCGAGGCAGCGAGGCAGGAAAGGGAGGCTCGAGGCAGCAGAGCCGGTGGGGAAGAGGAGAGGCGCGGAGGAGCAGGCGCGGCGGCCACGCGTGTATGGACGGCTCGTGCGCGGGCCCGCCCCCGCCACTGCCCCTCCGCGTGCAGGAACCTCCCGCTCCGCGCTGGCTCTCAGGCCAGTGCATTGCATGTACACATGGCCTCCCAGACTCTGCCAGGCCCCACCAGCCCCTGTCACCTGCCCCAGCAGCAGCTCCCCCCGGCGGAAGGCTTCTGACTGCTCCGGCTGCGGCATGTCCACGTGCTCCAGCTGCCCAAGCAGCGGGGAGCAGGGCGGGGGCGCGTGTGCGGGTGTGTGGGCGCGGGAAGGGTGTGAGGGAGCGCCAGCCCACGCACGCACGCTTGTGCGCGCGGCGCGCGCTCCCTGGCCCTCCCCTCAATGGCAGGATGAAATCGCGCTGCCGTGGCAACGGAGAGAGAGTCACCATTGCGTTGCAAAAGTCGCTGAGCACGCTGGTGCGCCAGAGCACGACCTGGGAGCTCCACTCCCACACCTGCGGTGGCGGGGGAGGGACCGCCCCAGGGACCGCCCGCGCGCCGCCACCCTCGCGGTTGGGTCCCCGGTGCGCGGCCGGCGGCCCCCTGGCTGGTGCGTGCAGGGCAGCGTGCACGCGCGCTCTGGGCGGCAGCAGTGGGGGTGGGGTGGCCGCACCGTGACCAGGCCGGCCTGCTGGAGCAACTCTCGGAACTCTTCCACCACGTCGGCAGTGAGCATCACGTCTGCGTCCATCGTCACCGCGTACTCCACCCCCTGCTCCAGCGCCAGGTCCGCCTGCCAGCAGAACCTGGGAGGGAGGGGAAGAGGGGGGAGGGGGGCGGAGCAGAGGGTCGCGTTGTGGCGCGAGGTGGGCGCGGGCGCGGGCCGCCAACGCACCGCCCCATGTGCGCATGCGCCGCCCTGCCTGGCCAACAGCGCCGCCGCCCATACACATGCGCCACCAGTACGCACGTGTGCCACCAACGCCGCACCTGGCCAGCATGGTCATGCGGAAGGCGATGTAGTGGCGGCAGCTGTGGCCAAAGGGCGAGTTTGCGCCGTCCAGGTTGTTCAGGCAGGGGCGGCGGCGGCCCCCGGGGTCCGTGGGGCTGTGCCGCCAGTACCTGCATGGGGGGTGAGGGGTGGGGTGGGGGTGGGGGGGCCCACGGCGGCGGCAGCGGCGCAATTGGCGGCGCCTGGCGCCCCGCGCGGCGCCGCGCCCGCCCCCTGCACGGAGCCGCTCCCAGGCCCCCGTCCTCGCTCCGCCGCCGCCACTGCACGCCTCGCCGGCCCCCGCACGCGCTCGCACACCATTCCGGCCCACTCTGGTGCTCGCGATGTGCAGTCGCTCGCGACGTGCAGTCGCTCGCGACGTGCAGTCGCTCTCACCGCTGGTAGTACTCGGGCGCCCTGCTGAGCAGATAGGCGCCTCGCCCCGTCTCCCGATATGGCCGCAGGTCCACCACCTCCACCCGTGCGCCCGCCAGCGCCGCCGACACCTGCGGAGGGCGGAGGCGCGGTCGGCAGGCGGGCGTGGGCCGCAGGCGGCGGCACCAGGCGCTAGTGCAGCGGCGGCGGCGGCGGCGTCCGGCGCCCCCGCCTGCGGGTGCGCGTCCAGCGATGTCGGAGGGTCAACCATGGCCACGAGGCGAAGATTTGGATTGTACAGGCTGCAAGGCACTCAAATGGGCATCGCACTCAAATGGGCATCGGTATGGCGGAGCGTGAGAGGGGGGCAGAGGGGGACGCGCATGCCCCACCTGCGGCCGGCCCGGCGGCACGGCACTTGCGAGCCCCGCGCCCCATGCGCCCCGCGCTTGCGCACCGCGACACCAGGAGAAACTCTGCCCAAAAGTGGCCATGCCCCTTGATGCCGATGTCTGTGCTTCCCTGTGGGCCAGGGAGGGCGGGCGGGCCGGCGCAGATGGAAAGGGGTCGAGTCGCGCGCGGCTCGGGTGCCGGTGCGTCGGCGGCGCTCGCTGTTATGGCGGCGCGCTCGCTGTTGCGGCGCCCTTCCCTGCCGCCGCGCCGTACCTGCTTCTGCCGGCGGTGGCCATCGGTGCCGAGGATGTTGATGGTATAGACAGCAATTGAGGGCTGGGATTGCCTGCTGTCTCGTGGCGGCGCCAGCCATCCGCCGACCTGGCCCGCCCCCGCCCGCGCCAGGATTAGCAAGGCCACAGCAGCCAGCGCCACCACTGCCACCAGCGGACAACCCCACATTCCTCTCTTGGCAGACTGGAGCCATCGCGGCCGTCCTGGGACCCCTGCCTTGAAGTTCACCATTTCCCTCGTCCCGCGGACCCTCGCCACTGCTCCTTTCGCTTGTGCATGAACTTCGGGCACGAAAGGAGAAGGTTGAGCACCCAACAACCAGCTGAACTCCTTCCCTGCGCTTGTAGCCGAACCTGGGGATCGCGCCGCAACGAGCGAGGCACACAAAACACAAGCCAGAACGCGACGCCACAGAACGCGATGCACCCAGCTGCCGCCAGGCGGCACGCTGGCCGCGCTGTGCAAGGTCCACCCTGCCGCCGCCGCCGCCACGTCTGCTTGCTCGCCTCAGCGCCCGCCGCTGCCGCCGAGGCTGGCCTCGCCGATCACAAGGCGAAAGTCGTCAAATGAGGACTCGGGGTCGATCAGGCCGGCGGCGATGAGCGCCTGGCGCTCGCGCAGGCGGTCGAGCAGGCCGCGCGCCTCGTCGCTTATCGCGTCGCAGGGCACCACCGGCTCATCTGTGGAGGTCGGGGGGGAGGGGGCGCGGGGAGTCTGTCAGAGCCGTGAGCACCCCTGCGCCAGGGCTCCAGGTGCCAGCATCCCGCTCTGCCTGCTCCGCGCAACCCGGCAGCCCTTGCCACCTGTCCCACACCGCACTCCCACCCGCGTGCACCGCCTCCTGCAGCAGCTCGGTGTAGCTGCGCTCCTCGCCCCCCTCCAGCAGGCTGCGCCACCAGGCGTCGTCGGCCTTGGGCAGCAGCACGTGGAGCTGCAGGGGGGGAGAAAGCGCGCGTGCGAGGGGCGGCATGCGTGTCAGGGGATGCTGCGCGTGCCGGGCCCGGGGCGGGAGAGCAGGCGGCGCTGTGGCGGTGGTCGCGGGCGCTGCGCATGCAGACGCGTTTGTGGTGCACCAGCAGCCCAACAGCAACGGAAGCAGAAGTGACCCCCGCCTCTCACCTCGCTGTCCTCCAGGCACCAGTGCACCTCTCTGGGCTTAACGCGGCTGCGCAGGCGCCCGTGCAGCACGCGGCCGTACCAGCCGAGCCGCACGCACAGCGTCTCGGCGGTCGCCTCCACCGCCACCTCGCGCGCGGCGGTGCCGGCGGGGAGCGCCACATAGGCAGACACGTCGGTGGAGGTCTGCATGCGGCGCAGATGGGTGGGTGGGTGGGGGGGGGGGGGGGGGGGAGGGGGTGGGGGGGGGGTGGGC
>PCFQ01000010.1:1154578-1166328 GCA_003063905.1 Chlorella sp. A99
GGGGGGGTGGGGGGGGGGGGGGGGGGGGGGGGGGGGGAGAGACGGGTGGCAACAACCAGGCCGCAGGGCAGGCCGCTGCAGGCTGGGAGGGCACCCGAACATTCCGCCAGGCCCTGCAGCACCGCTGGCGCCAGGCCACCGCCACGCCCGCTGCACCGGCTCACTTGCTGCCAGCGGAGCCGGGAGGCGGCGGGGGCAGAGAGCCAGGCCTGCCGGGCGCGCCGCACGTCAGGGCTGGGGCTGGAGTTGTACACCTGCCGCAGCTGCCCCTCCTCCCCCTCCTCGCCCGCCGCCTCCCCTGGCCACGGGCCCCCCTCGCACGCCTCCTTCCCTGGCCCCTCCTGTCCGTGCTCGGAGCCCGCCCGGAGCCCCTCCTGCCGCCCACCAGCTGCGCTGCCTCTGGCCGCGCCGCCAGCGCGCGCCGCGGCCTGCCGAGTGTGCTGCTGCCGAGGTGGCGCCACTGTGTCAGAAATCTCCTGAATGGTTGCCCCATTCCTATACACGCTCACAGGCCCTGCTGCTACTGCCAGCGGCGCTGCCTTGAGCTCGCTGCCGCCACTGCTGCTGCTGCCGGTGCTGCTGCCGCCCAGGCGAGAGGGCGCCGATCGCAGCCCCGCGCCTGCATCTGTGGGATCAGCTTGCTCTGGCGGTGCACTGCTGGGCGCCGGGCCAAGGAACCCTCGCCTCAAGCTGTCCAGCCCGGAAGCAGGCTTCTGGGCGTCGCGAGCCGGCTGCTGCCGCACGAGGGGCGCGAGCTGCTTGCCGCCAATGGCATCCCAGGCGCCGCCGCGCGGCGGCGTGCCCCCCGTCCTCCCCTGCTGCTGTCGCGCCCGGTCGGCACAGAGCAGCACAAAGCAGCGCGCCGCCGCCGCCAGGCTGGGAGGAGCGCCGGCACCTGCCAGCTGGAAAGCGCAGAGCACAGCGCTGAGCTCCGGCGGGCAGCCTGCCGCTGCGCCGCACAGCAGCGCGAACTCGTCGCCACTGCACGTGTCCACCGCCGCACACAGCTTCTCGAGCCCCCGCTGCTGGGCAGCTGTCGCGTGGCCAGGCTCCGCTTCCTGCTGCTGCTGCTGCTGCTGCTGCCCGCTGCTGGCCAGCGCGCCAGCGGCACTGGGGTCTGCGTCCGCAGGCATGGCCCCCTCCAGCAGCAGGCCAGGCAGCAGCAGCAGGTGCTGCGGCTCCTGCGTCAGCTCCTCGGCCGCCGCTCTGCACTGCGCGGCAACCGCGGCGGCCACCCGCTGTGCGGCCAGCACCACCGTGGGCGTCGTGTACAGGCACAGCTCCCCGCACAGCTCCAGTACGCCGCGCCGGTGCAGCAGCGCGGCCGCGGGCCGGCTGCCCCGCGCCGCGCCAAGCAGCGCCGCGAGCGCGAGCTCCAGCTGCGTCTGCTGGTGGCCCCCGGGCGGCGCGGGAGGGTCTGCCGCCGCGCGGGACGCGCTCTCCGCCGCTGGGCTGCCCTCCGGCACTGCGCTGCCATCCTGCGCGCCGTGGCTGCCACCGCCGCTGCTCAAGTCCATTGTCACAAGAAAGTCTCCCGTGGGATTGTCGTTAAAGTCGGCAGCAAAGGGGCGCTTGGCGTAGCTGGCCGGCTGGCCGTCGGGCCCCAGCACCGGCGCCGTGCGCTTGGGCGACCGGCTGTGCAGATGCCGGGCGACGCGCATCAGGGCTGCGCAGGAGGCGTGTGCGCCGCGGGATAGGGGAGCCAGGAAGGGTCGCCACAGGGGAGGGCACGTGAGAAGGCACCGTGGGCAGGCATGGGCGGGCGACACTGAAATGGTCACTCACAGCCCTCGTGCAAGGAGCTGGGCTCTCAGACATTGCGCGGCGTGCCGTTGCAGCGCATAGCCACAGCCGCCATCGATGCTCCCGCCCCACCCACCTGGCACCAGCGGGCCTTCGCCCGCCTTGCTGGCGCCAGCAGGCCCCACCCGTGCCACAGCCTCGGCGGCCACCAGGGCCTGGCGCGCGCACAGCGCGGCGGCGGCCGCCAGCAGCGAGCGGCGCAAAGCCACGAGCCCCGCATCCCACACCGCCCGCTGCTTCTCGCGCAGCCGCCCCAGCGCCTCGCGCTCCTCTGCCGACAGACCGGGCTCGGCAGTGGCCGGCGGCCGGAGCGGCGCCGCTTCTGAGTGGTCCATGCCCTCTGCCGCCTCGCAGGCAGACAGCAGCGCCGTGATGGGCAGCCACCGCCGCACCAGCAGCAGCAGCGCCTCGCTCGGCTCGCCCACGCCGGCGCACGCCTGCACCAGGGCCGCCACCGCTGCCACGGTGGCTCGCGGCGTGCGCTCCAGCCGGCCGCGGCTCCGCAGCATCTCCAGGACGCAGGCCAGGGGGATGGGGCCCGCTGCGGCATCGTCGGCATCTGCTGTACCACCGATGCTGAATGACGGCGGCGGCAGCGGGTGCGCCATGAGCTCTGTTCTAACCCATTCGTCCTGCTGTGCCGCCCACGCCAGCAGCCGCATGGCCTCCGCGCTCACGGCGGCCAGCTCCTGCGCGCCGCACGCCAAAGCAACCAGGCGGTGCCACACGGCCGAGGGCCACAGCACGCACCGCGCGGCGCCGGCGGCCCGCAGGGCGGCGGCTGCCGCCGCGCAGGTCGGCTCGCTGGCGAGCAGCAGCATCAGCAGCTGGAAGCCCTGCTCCCTCTCCACGAGCGCTGCCGCGGCGGCGCGATCGGGGCTCGCACCCAGAATCGCGCCCAGCTCCAGCAGTGCCTGCAGCCCATCGAAATCGGCGTCCCCGTCTCCCGCCACGTCATCACGCAGCCACTGCAGCAGCTGGCGCAGCCGCTCCAGCTCGGGCGGCGCCTGTTCCCCAGCAACGAGGCGACCGTGCGCCGCCAGCGCATCAGCGCGCCGCCGGAGCGTATCGTCGGCGTCCCCTCCTGCCGACAGCGCTATGGTGAGGTGTGCGGCGGCCTGGGCGCCCCACCCCAGCGCCAGGCAGGCCAGCGCCGAGCGGCGCCGCGCCTTGGCGCTCTGACCGTCACAGCGCAGCGCGGCCTCGGCGTCGGCCAAGGAGGCAGCATAGCGGCCCATGCGGTAGTGCAGCAGAGCGCGGTTTCCCAGCAGCGTGGCCTCCAGCGCAGGAGAGTTGCCATGCAGCGCCTGCAGGGCCTCAGTCCACCGCTGTATGGCCAGCTCCCAGGCCTGTTTATTGCGGGAGTGTGGGCGGGGGCAGGGCGCGGGGAGCGGGTCCGCGGGGAGCGGGCGGTGGTTGTCAGGCAGTGGGAGTGGCCGGTCAGTCGCCCAGCGCCATCGCCGCCTCTCACCCCCTCTCCGAAGGCCTGGTTGCCTTCTTGCTTGAGGCGCTCCGCGATCGAGAGGACTGCTGGTGATGGCGAGTCAACGCTGTTGACTGGCTGCTGATCGCGTGCAGGCGGCGCTGATGGCAAGTTCATGGCTACGACGATTGGAAAAGGTGATCAATGGCTAGTTTGCATTGGCCCGATGCCACTGGCAGTCACATCTTGCTAGTCCTCGTTTGGTTCATCTGCCATTAACTCTGCACTCGCCTGCACTGCAATCGCGCTGAGAGACCACGACTGCGATCAAGATCAGGCTTGCTGGTTGAGGGCGCCCCCGCTGTCCACTCACTCGAATTGCAGCGGCAGTGTAGCGGAGTGCAGTGACAGAGCATGGTTTCAGCGTGGGTGCTGGAGACGGGCAGGCGGGTGGCCAGCAAGGGTGAGTTTATGCGAGGCTATGCATTATCTGATTCATGCCAGCCAACAGGCATGACGCTGAGACGGGGAGCCCCGCCGCCCGCCGCCCGCCGCCCGCCCGCCCGCCTGCACGCCGACCGCGGCTCCCGCCTCTCCCGCCTCGCGCGCAGCCCTGCTGTTTGTCGCCCTGGACCTGCTCATTGGCCAGGGACCGCTGCGGCCCTTCATCTACCGCGCGTTCCGGGTGGATCCGCAGCGGGACGCCAAGGGCGCCAAGCGCCTCGCCTCTCAGCTCGCGGCCAAGCTGGTGAGAGCCGCCTCGCGAGGGGCGCGGGAACCGCGGGCCTGTCGCCACGCCGGCCCCCGGGCCCCTGCCGCTGCCCGCGCGCCGGTGCGCTGCTCCGCCGGCCCGCTGCGCCGCCGCTCGCGCCGCCACGCCGCTCCCTGCGCCCACCCGGGGCCCGCCCGACCCCACGCCGCGCCCCCGCCCTCCCGCCTGCCCGCCCGTCGACCCACCTGCGCAGGTCGGCGTCGTCTTCCTGGCGTGGGTGCTGCCCCAGACGTTCAGGGCGCTGGCCGAGTCTGCGGTGCACAACGACCGGCTGTACGGCGTGACGCAGCTGTCGCAGGCGACCATGGTGCGTTGGACATGCGGCGCGCCGGGGGCCGCAGGCGCCGCCCGCGCACCAGGGATAGGTGGCTGGGGCCAGCCGCGGCAGACGTGGCTGTGCATCAGTTTTTGAACGAGAGTCGCAAGACCCTCAACTCTTGAATTGATTCCTCGTATTCTTGCATGCGTTGAGCGCAGGAACTGGCCTCGGCCTACTTTATATATGACCTCTACCTCTGCGCCTTCAAGTTTGCGGAAAATGGCTGGGAGTTCCTGCTCCACGCTAGCATCTGCTGCACCGTCTAGTGAGCGGCGGCGCGCACGCGCCGCGCGCCGGGCTTGGGCGCCGCGGCGCACGCGGCGGGCGGCAGGGGCGCTCCTGCGGCCCCCCCTCGGGGGACAGGCAGCAACACCGCCCCATGCCCCGCCCTGCTGCTTTCTTTCCTTTCCTGCGCAGCACCAGCGCCGTGTTCACCGGCGGGCTGCACTACTTTGGCTGCGGCTTCCTGCTCTGGTGCGCGCTTTCCTCCCGCCTCCGGGTGCTGGCCGGGCTCGGCTGGCCTTCGCCGCAGCGGCCAGGGAGCATGCCGTGATGCCAGCATCGGCGGCACCCGACGGCCGGACACCCAACCCAACCCAACCCACACACACCACGCACCCGCACGCGCAGGGAGCTGTCCACGCCCTTCCTCTACACGCGCTGGGTGCTGCTGAAAGCGGGGTTTGCCGACTCGTGGATGCTGTCGGTCACCAACGGCTACTTTATGCTGACTTTCTTCCTCTGCCGCAACGTCTGGGGCACGGGTGAGCCACGCTGCCGCTCGGCTGCGGCTGGCCCGAGCGCGGCGCAACAGCGTGTGGGGCGCTCCAGCGGCGTGGGCGCGCTGCCAGGCGCGCCGTCTGCCGCGCTGCTGCGCACGCCGCCCCCCGCCCCCATCCCCTCCCGCCCGCCGGCCCACCGCCGCTGCCGTCTTGCCCTCCCCCACCCCCGCAGTCCTCTCTGGGGAGTTCTTCCAGGCGTCACAGAAAGAGATGGCCGCGCCGCGCGGCCACTTTCCGGCCGCGGCTTTCCCGCCCATCATTGTGATGTGCGCGGCGCTGAACGGGCTCAACCTCTGGTGAGGGGGAGGCGCAGCTGTTTGCGGGGTCAGGTGCCAGGTGGCGTGGGTGCACCACACCATGTCGCGGGTCAGGTGCGCACTGGCGTGCCCCACGGCACTCCTGGTCTGTGCAGGTGGCTTGTACAGATGATAACCATAGTGCTGGGCTGGCGAGACAAGCCGAAGACCAAGGAGGCGTGACACCCCATCCGTCCCGCGCGCACGGCACGGCGCGCTCTGCAGCGCGGCCGCCTGCGCCCTGGCAGCATGCCCTGGCAGTGGAGCGTCGGGCCATGGCGTTGACCAGCGTGTGCTTTGGCTCTTTTGCGGAAGCCGTTTTGCACCTTCAATCGACCATCGCAATTCGTCTGGGGCCTGGGATCAGCAAGTGGCACTGCTTGGCCTGCGTGGCCTGAAGGGCGCCGGCGCCGGCTGCCACGCGCGCACGGCCACAGGCAGCCGGCGGTATTGGAGGAATGCCGCCGTGCGCCTGACCGTCTGTTACTTTGTAGGCTCTCACCAGTCGCGCATGGGCAGGTAACTCCCCAGGGACACAAGCTCGTTAACGACCCCATTGGCAGGGGTCACTCCCCAGCGACAGGTCTTGCGATACTGTCAGCTTTCCGGCTACCCTCCCCCACTGCCTTTCTTGCGGCCGTGCAGCCCCCCCGTCTGCCACCTGCCTGCCTGCAGCTTTCCTCCCCCAGCACTTGACACTGCCTCTCCCCCACGCCTGCCAAGCGAGAGTGAGCGCCGCGCCCGAGGCTTACAGGGTGCGGCGCGGCAGGTAGAGCTCGCGTGCCCGCCGCGGCGGCGGCGCCAGAGGGCGTGGTCAGAGTGCTCGTGCCGGCGGCTCACTGTGTCCGCTCGCTGCACCTGTCCCTCCAATCGCCCAGCAGCTGCTGCATCGCCAGCGGTCGGTTGCTAATAACGCTATCGACCTGCAGGAGCACAGCGTTTGTGGGAGGGGGGAAGCCGTTTCTGGGAGGGTGGGAAGCCGTCGGGGCGGCGCGTGCGCAGACTGCGGCGTGGGCACGCAGGCTGCTCCGCGCCGCAGCAGCAGCACGAGCAGGCGCGCGCGCGTGCGTGGCGCGGCGAGGGGCCCCCGTGCACCGCCCGCCCCGCCCATGCCCTTTGCACCTTTACAGTCAGCGCCCGGTGCAGCATCTCTGGGCCGTCCACGACCCACGCGTGCACCGGCTTGCCCAGCTGCAGGGGGGAGGCGGCGGGCAGCGCGGCGCCGCAGGGTGGGGGCACTCCCTCGGCGATGCCCAGGCTGCCAGGGCGCCAGCGCGGCAGCGGCGCGGGAGCGCGGCGCAGGGGGCACGGACCCCGTGGGACCAGCACACAGCGCTTTCCACACACCGCATGCGTTTCTCCCATGCACGCAACAGATGTGGCCGCCGCGCCTGCCACGGCACACCCTCCACGCCCGCCACGGCGAGCAGCGCCGGCCCACCTGCAGCGCCGCCTGGAAGAAAGCGTCGGCCATCTGAATGGAGGGCCCCAGCATGGCGGCATCGGCCAGCCAGGGCGCCGCCTCGGCCGTCAGCGGCAGGTTGGCATCCGCTTGGTCCTGGGGGCGCGTGGGGGGTGGATGGGGGCGGGACAGGCAGGTCGATGAGCAGCAGCGAGAGGTGGCACGGGACTTGGGCATAGCAAGGGGCGGCGGCACGAGGCGCAAGGGAAGCGCGACGTGGCGTCTAGCCACAACTCTCAATCAAAAACGCAAGCTTGCCGCCAAAGCTGCAACACAACTGTTTCCAACGAAGCATAACTGTTCTGATAAGACAGCTGGCTCACAAGGAAGCCTGCGATGAGGGGCCCGCCCCAGCCCGCCTGTGCCGCCGCCGCCGCCTGCGCCTCGCCCAGCACGTACAGCGCCGCGTGCGCCGCCACGCGCGCCGCGTGTGCTGCCCGCGAGGCGTTGCGCACCACGTCGACGCTGCAGCAGGGGGGGCGCGCCGCAGAGGCGCGCGCATGACGCGTGTCGCATGCAGCAGGGGCGTGACGGCGCAGGGCGGGAATGCAGGGGCACAGAGGTGACGGCGCGCGGTACAGGCGCGCCACCTCACTCCGGGGCGCCTGCGAGCGGGCGGCAGCACTGCGGGAGCCGCCGGGGCGGTGGGTTCGCTCACTGGAATGCCGGGCCCTTGAGGTCCATCATTATCACCGGCAGGGTGGCATAGTCGGGCTGGTGCTGCTGCTCCTGCTGCTGCTGCTGCTGCTGCTGCTGCTGCTGCTCACGCTGCTGCTGCTGCTGCTCACGCTGCTGCTGCTGCTGCTGCTGCTGCTCACGCTGCTGCTTCTGCTGCTCCAGCTGCAGCCGGCGCGCGGCATGCGCGCCGCCCTCCTTCGCGCCGTCGCCGCCCGCCCACAGCGCCTGCGCCTGCGCGAGCAGCTCCCCAAACAGCTGGAACAGGTCCCCTGCGGTGGGGAAGAGCTCCTGGCTGGCCCCGGCCTCCTGCGCACACGCGTGGCGGCGGAGGCAGGCTCCCGGTCATGCTGCGTTGCGGCCGATGGAAGCACCACACAAAACAATTCCAAAAAACAATTTTCCCGCGCCGCACCGCGCCGCCCGCTCGTGCACGCGCCCGCCGTCCGCTCGCACCCACCCGCAGCTGATGCAGGCTCAGGCGCTTGATGGCTGCGAGCATGGCCGTGTTGTTGGCCTTGGGGATGCCCGCCTTGGCTCCCACCGCTGCCTGCAGGTCTGCTGGGTGCGTGGCCAGCAGGTGGCCGTCACCGGTGGCCACATAGTCGATGTCGAAGCATCTGCGGTTGCGCGGGGCAGGCGGCAATGTCGGGAGGGTGGGCAGGGGAGGTCGCGGCCACGCGAGAGGCACAGAAGACGACCGGACCGGCGGCATGCGGCTGGAAAGCGTTGGCAGCGCGAGGAGGACAGGAGCAGCGTGAGGAGGACAGGAGCAGCGAGCACGCTGCAACCGGCAGCGCACGCTGCAGCTTGCTGGTCAGAGCGGGAAGGCGCGGCGGCGAAAGCAAATCGGAGCAGGGAGCGCAGCATGCGCACCTGAAGGCGCGGCGGCGAAAGCAAATCGGAGCAGGGAGCGCAGCAGGCGCACCTGATGTGGTTCCGAAAGAGCGTGGCATAGGCGGTGAGGGATCCTGACGCGACGTCCTCCTGCTCCGTGGTGGCGGCGCGGTGGGAGCAGACGCGCAGGTGCTCCGTCTCGCCGCAGCCCTCGGCGGACAGCTTGGCGAACCAGGCCTGCTCCTCTGGGTCAGCCGCCGCCGCCCCGTGGCGGGCCTGTTCGCCGCCGCCGCCCGCCCCTGCTGCGGCGCGTCGACCGCTGCTGCCCGCCTTCCTCGATGCGCCAGACTTGGCTGTGCCCCAATCCATGCGCGCCGGGAGCGTCAGCGCCTCCAGTTTGGCGTCGTTGCCTAAATTCCTGGGGCCGAGTGGTCTGAGCGAATAATACGCAGCCGCAAGTCCCAGCGCGATCGCCAGTGCCGTGAAGCAACCTGTGGCGCAGGAGGGGCTCCTGGAGTGCTGGCGGGCTCTGTAGCTCATGGTGCCTCGTGCTGGCGCCATCAATTGAACTGGCAAGAGGCCCTCAAGCTCGAACGATCGCGAAACAGGCAAGAGGTGCAGTGACCATGAACCTGAAAGGGCCGAATGCTGTGGCCCCTTGCTTCTGCTGGGATCTACGGCCGTTTGACAATTGCAAAGTTCTCAACACGATGGCAATGATGGAGGGCGGAAGATGGAGCGTCGGTTTGGTGACGGCGGTTGGCGCCGCATCTCCACTCCTGGGTGCCTCTCAGCCTCGCTTGCCAGAGCACAAGGGCAACTCTAAGTTTGCACGCAGCCGGCATCCAGCTCTGCTTGTCCGTGAGCACTGCCACTCGCCGGCACGGCCGGTGCACCGTGAGCGGCGAGCGCATCGCAACTACGCACAGCCTCAGTCATTGGTCAGCCAGCACACGGTGCAGATCACGGTGCACGCTGGCTGATTACATGCAACAGGCGCGTGAACGCGGCGTGAACGTGGCACAACGGCATCGCACCCGACAACCGCCTGCCGACACCGGCGGGACAAGATCTCCCAAACTTGCTCCGATTGGCCGCTGATCAACCCACCTCTCACCTACTGCTGTTTGTCCATCGCCAGCGATGATTGCGGACCCGCTGCTCAGCCCGCTGCGGGGCTCAGAGGACGATGGCCACTTCCCCATCGCCTCGCAGTCGCCCCTGCCGCTCGCGCGCCAGCAGCAACTTCAGGCCCGGCCAGCACCTGCGGGCCCCTCGAACGCAGCGGAGAAGCCCCCAGCGCTCAATCGCGCAGCCGCATTCAAGTGCCTACTGGATGCCGAGGTGCTAGACAGCAGAGCGCTGCGCGAGCTGGCCTTCCACGGCGTGCCCGACGACCGCGGCCTGCGGGCGGCCGTCTGGCGCTGCCTGTTGCACTATGTGCCCGAGGAGCGCGCAGCGCAGCGCCGCGCGCTGGCGCGCAAGCGGGCAGAGTACCAGCAGTTTTGCGAGGCGAGCAGGCGGGGCAGCCGCTGCAGCTCGCCGCTGGCCGGCCGCGGCGAGCGAGCGCTCCACCCCTGCGACGCTTCTCCTTGCGCCTCGGCCCTCTGCTCCCCTGCCCTTCCGACGAGTGCTTCCTCTCACCCCCTGCGCTCCCAATTGGAAAGCAGGACCTCATCATCGACCCCAAGAAGTTCAGCGTCCCCAGCGGCGTGCAGCTCGCGGCCGACTCCCACCCCAACCCCCTGCTCCTCGACGCCGCCACTCGCACCAGCAGCGGCGCCTCTGGCGCCGACGGCGCCAGCGTGGCCGGCGGCGGGGGCGGCAAGGGTAGTGGCGGCGGCGGCGCCGCCGCCGCCGCAGCGGCCAGCCTCGAGGCGGCCCTGCACCGCATGCAGCTGGGGCACGAGGACCACCCGCTGTCCACCAGCGAGGGCAGCATGTGGAAGGCGTACTTTGCGGACGCGGAGATGCAGCAGCAGATCGAGCGGGACGTGCAGCGCACGCACCCCGACATGCACTTTTTCGGGGGCGGCAGCCACGAGGCGGCGGCCCACCGCCGGCAGATGCAGCGCGCGCTCTTCGTCTATGCAAAGCTCAACCCCGGCATCCGATACGTGCAGGCGGGTGCAGGGGCACGGGGGCGGGAGGTGCGGGGATGGGGGGGCGCGGCGGGAGCGCACGCGGAGACGCTCCCTGCTCATGCCAAGCCGCAGGGCATGAACGAGCTGCTGGCCCCGCTGTACTACCTGTTTGCGACTGACCCGGACAAGGAGGTGGGTGCAGCTGTCGGGTGCCGCGGGGCGTGGCGTGTGCAGGGCCGAGGCGCGCGCAGCATCCCCTGCGCCCTGCGTGTGTGCTCGCCCGCCGCGGGCGGAAGCAGCGAGGAGGACGTGGCCCGACGGCAGACGCGCGCGCGCCGCTGCGGCCGCCGGGCGCAGGCGGCCGCCCACGCCGAGGCGGACGCTTTCTACTGCTTTGTGGACCTCTTGAGCGAGTTCCGGGACCACTTTTGCAAGCAGCTGGTGAGCGGGGGGAGAACAGGACAGGGACCGTCCAGGCCAGCTTCTGGCGCGCGAGGGCAGGGGGTGCTCGGGGCGCGACGGCCGCGGCTAGAGCGGGCAGCGGCGGCGCCAGAGCGGAGGGAGGCGCGGTCACTCCCCTCGCCCACCCCGCCCCCGGCTGTGCCTGAATCATCGCCGCGCCTGTGCCCGCCCTGCCGCCTCGCCGCACGCAGGACAACAGTGCCGTGGGCATCAAAGCCACGATGGCCCAGCTGTCCCAGTTCTTGAGAGCCTACGATGAGCAGCTCTGGATGCACCTCGAGGTGCGGGGCGCGAGCAAAAAGGAACACGAAGCGCCCCTGCCTCAACGGCCCGAGCCGAGGCGGCGCGGCGAGGGGCATCGGCGGCGCGGCGGGGGCTGCGTGCGGGCCCGCGCCCCAGGGGTTGCAACCGCCCTCAGCGCTTGCCGTGCACGAGCCCCAATGCACGACGGCAGCGCTGCTTCCCTTCCCTTGCCTTGACTGAATGTCACTCCCCTCCTTCCCTGGGTGCAGGTCGTAAACCATGTCAATCCCCAGTTCTACGCCTTTCGGTGGATCACGTTGCTGCTCACGCAGGTGGAAAGGGGCCGTGCAGCGCCGCGTCGCGGTGGGGCTGCATAGGGCTGCGGGGGCAGCGGCGGGGCGGAGCACGGCGGGCAGGGCGGGCCAGGGTGGCCCCCTGCAGGCCCCACAAGCATGCGCGGCGGGCGGCCAAGCCCCCGCCCGGCCGCCTCGGCCGCCGCACGCTCGCTGCAGATAATGTCTTCTCCTTCTTTTAGCCCCGCCCCCCCCCCCCCCCCCCCCCCCCCTCTCGGGGGGGGTTGGGTCCCCCCGGC
>PCFQ01000010.1:1186660-1215214 GCA_003063905.1 Chlorella sp. A99
CCCCCCCCCCCTCCCCCCCAAGCCCTCCCGCCCCCTCCTCCCCTCCCACATCGCTCCCCCCGACCCCGCACCCCCACCCGCCCACCCGCCCACGCACCGTGTCCACGTCGCCCGACACGCCCGTCGCCTCCCAGAACGCCTGCACCTCGGGCGCCGCCTGGTAGTCGGTGGTGCGCGTGATCTCCAGGGCGTCCTCCCCCCCCGCCGCCGCCGCACCCGCCGCCGCGGCCGGCGGCGGCCCCTGCCCCGCCGCCTGCGCCGCCTGCGCCTGCGCCGGCGACGCGCGCCCCGCGTCGGCCGCCGGCGGCGGCGCACCCGCCGGGGTCCGCAGGCCGGGCAGGCCGCCGCCGCCGCCGCCGCCGGCGCGGGCGGTGGAGGCGACCTCGCGGTGGAGCAGCACCTTGCCCCCCCAGGCCGCCGCCTCGGCCGCCATGTCGGCGCGCAGCCGGCGCTCGAGGTCCTCCAGCTTCACCGCCTGCAGCGCGTGCGCAGCACATCGGCGCGCTCACACACTCGCCCACGCTCACGCGCACCCGCTCGGTCGTGCGACGCGCGAAACAAGCGGCGCAGGTCGTCTCGCGCAGCACGTGGGCATGCCGGTTGTGCCGTGCGCCCTGACTGACTGAGGGGTTACATGCAGAGCCACAAGCACATCCATCACCCTGTGCCGTGCGCCCCGCGCCCCGCGCGAGCGCACGCACCTGGATGCCCGCGTGGTGCAGCGCCGCCGCCGGCATCTCCAGCTCCCTGCACGGGTGGGCGCGCGCGGGGCGGGGGCGGGCGCGGCGCGCCGGCCGGCGCGCGGCGGTGGTGTTTCGTGGCTCTCCCTGTCGCCGTCAGTCAGTCGCGGTCGCACGCATGCCCCTCATCGCTGCACGCGCGCCCACCTGTGCAGGGAGGCCGTGCCGGGCCCCCCACCCCACCCCACCCCCACCCCAACCGCACACGCGTGCAACACTACAACCACTCGCCCACCTGCGCAGGTAGGCGGTGCCGTTGACGTACAGCACCAGCTCCTCGCGCAGGTCTGTGACCACGACGTGCGTGCGCCCGCTCGGCAGCGCGCCCAGCGCGGCCAGCAGGCGCCGCAGCCCCTCCACGCTCGCGTTGCCAAGGGCAAACACCGGCAGGCCCTCGGCTTGCCTGGGCGTGTGTGAGAAGGGGGGAGGGGGTGGGGGTGGGAGGGGTGTGCGTGTGGGGTGGGGGGTGGGGTGGGGTGGGTGGGGGTGGGGGTGGGGTGGGGTGGGGGGGGCTGCCGGCTGCAGATGCGAGCGCGCAAGAGGGGGGGACAGGGAGGGCTGGTGGGACCCCTATCGGATTGGCGCACACTGCAGCAGCAGAGCGCAGCGGCCGGCCTGGACCGCCGGCCCGAGCATACGCCCCTGCCCGGCAGTGCGGCGGGGGAGCAGGCCCCAGGGTGCACTCCACGTGGCTCGCCACTTTCGTTGAGCTCGTCGAGCTGCTGCCCGTGTGAGGGCTGGTCTGCAGAGACCGCCCTCCCGCAGACAGCAGCTTGACACATTAACGAGACTCCCCCGAGACTCCCCACGCGGCTCCACCGAGTGCGTGCGCCACCACCTCCACCACACCCACAAACGAGACGAATGGAAACGGGACAGATCTCGACAAACAGACAGACAGGGCGAGCCGCTCCCTGCCTCGGCCCCTCCCGGCCCCTCACCTCAGCTCCGTCACGCCATCCACCCGCAGCGCCTCGGCACAGCGCGAGGCCCCGCCGAGCATGAAGGATTTGAGGATCGAGCGCCGCCCCACCGTGGAGCCGCGCCGCCGGAGCAGCACCTGGGGCAGGGGAGCAGAAGGCGTGGAGGCAGGAGGGGAAGGCTCGGGGGAGGCGGCGGCCGCACGGTCAGGCGGCCGCACAGCCGAACGGCCGAGCGCTGGCGCCGGCCGCAGCAAGCGCGCACGCTATGGGTGCAGGCCTCGCGGACAGCCGAGCCCCGCTGCAGCCGCCCCCCACCCCGCGACCCACCTGCCGCTGCTCCTCGGGCCCCACATCGCGGCCCACCGCCGCCTGTGGCGTGGCCGCCGTCGGCGCCGGCGTCAGCGGCAGCACCACCGGCAGCGGCGCCAGGGCGCCCGCCGGGTTCTGGTGGATGGCATCCCGCGCCTGCAGGCAGACAAGAAAGGGAGGTTGGGCAAGGCAGCGCGCGGTGGGGGCAGGGGTGTGCACGAGCAGGGAGGCGACACCAGCGTCGCATGGGCGAACCCATCGCTGCTGCCCGCGCAGCCGACCACACAGCAGGCGCGTGCAGCCAGCAGCGCAAGGCCGCGCACGCCGCGGGTTCGGGCCCCCCATGCGCGGCCGGCCGCGTGGCAGCTGCGCGGCCCCAGCGGCCCCCGCCTCGCCTCCCGCCTCGCCCCCCGCCCCGCCCGCGCGCCGCGCCTGGCAGACGTCAGGGCGCGCCGCCATCCACTCCTCAAACGTCATGCGCCGCCCACGGCGCTGGCAGAGGCGCAGATAGGCGGTAAAGGTGATCAGCAGGCAGTAGCGCTCCAGGTAGGAGGACCCGCGCTGGAAGGCAGAGTGCCGCGTGTGCAGCTCCGCCCTGCGCGCGGCGGCGGAGGCGGGGACGGGGGCGGGGCCGGGGGAGAGGGGGGGGGGGGACCATCAGGCGCTGAGGGGATCCGCCCTGGCGATGCCCCACAAGGCATGCGCGCCCTCCCGCCGCGCTGTCCTGCCCCAGCTGCGCCCGCGGCGCTGCGCCCGTGCCCGCTCCACCGGACGCCGCGCGCCCAACCCCGTGCAGCTGACCGCGCTCTACACCAAGCATGCTCCGCGCATGGCGCCGACGTTAACAGACGTTAATGTAATCTATCTATCTACCGCGCCGCCGGCCCACCTGAAGAACTTGTCCACCGACTTGGGCTTGCGGTACCGCATGATGCTGGTGCGCAGGTTGATGACCAAGCCGCAGACGTCGACCACCTGGCGCGGGCGGGGTGGGGTGGGGGGCGGGGGTCGGCCGCACGCGAGGGCGGCTGGCTGCGTGGCGCCCGCGGCGCCTGCTTCCCTGCGGGACCCCCTGCCGCCCACGCTCCGCTATGGCCGCCAAGCCCACCCCTCACCCAATCGCCCCATGCCCAAGCGCCCACCTGGTCGACCGTCGCCTTGGCGTCGGCGCCGCCCTCCAGGATGCGCACAAAGCGGCGCACCGCCACGTACTCGCCGTTCTGCATGTTGCGCGCCTCGAGGTCCAAGGGCAGCACCTGGAGCGGCGTGGGAGGGCGGTGCGGGGAGTTGTTGAGTGTGATCAGAAGGGCGGTAGGGGGGGGGGGGGGGGGGGGGGGGGGGGGGGGGGGGGGGGGGGGGTCAGGCAGAGCACGCGTGGCGGGCGGCAGGAGAGCGGCGCCTGGCAACGCTCCCCAGATGCATGTGCTTCATGCCAAACGCCGATCCTTGCCTCCCATTGGCAATTTTGAGCAACAGCGCAGCAGTGCACTCACCCCCTCGGCCTCTGGCAGCGACGGCTGCCGCGCGTACGCCGCCGTGCGCCGCCCCAGCGTGGC
This sequence comes from Chlorella sp. A99, assembly GCA_003063905.1. Taxonomy (NCBI): domain Eukaryota; kingdom Viridiplantae; phylum Chlorophyta; class Trebouxiophyceae; order Chlorellales; family Chlorellaceae; genus Chlorella; species Chlorella sp. A99. Next base: position 1,190,189 of record PCFQ01000010.1, read on the forward strand.
GGCCGCTGCGGCGGCCAGCACGCCGGTGGGCGCGCCGCCGCCGCGCGGCGTGGCCACGGCGGCGCCGTCAACGCCGCTGGCGGCGGCCCGGCCGCCGTCACCGCCGGCTGCTGCTGCGGCGGCGGCGGCGGCGGCCTCTCCGCTGGGCAGCCGCTCCTCGTCGTCCTCCGACTCGCCGCGGGGGGAGGCACCGCCCACGTCCTCGTCCAGGTTGCCCAGCGAGGAGAGCGCGAGCTCCATGGAGGAGGCGGCGTCCATGTTCTCGCACAGCGTCGCGCCGTTGAGGTGCATCTGGGGTGGCGGGGGTTGGGAGGGGGGCGTAGGAGAAGGTCTGAGCGGCTTCGCCTCAACTCACTCAACTCCGCCAATAAGGCGAGCAAAAAGAATGGGACACCCGCACTGGGGCTTTCGAAATTCGTCGAACCCAGGACCTTCGACTTAGGAAATCGACGCTATATCCACTTAGCTATCCGCAGTTTATGCGGGCACAATGGGCGGGTGCACTAATGCAATTTCCTACTCTCCCCTTCCCGAAAAGTGCATTTTTTCGCTTCCGGCCCGCGCGCGCCGTTTCTGTTCCCTATTTTGCTCAATCGGGCCTTGGGCAGGCGAGGGCAGGCGTTTGGAGGCGATTTGCAGGCCGTGCAGGCGGCGGCGGGTTGAAAACAGGCAGTTTGAGCACCCGCACGGCTGCACTTCCGCTCCACCGAGCCCAGGGCCCACCTGCTGCCCTTTTCTTTGTTTGCAGTGCCTGTGCTGCAGGAGCAGCACAGCCACTGGTAGCATTGACCACCCAGACTGCCCCACCGAGGCCCTCCACCCCGCGCCTACCCGCAGCAGCGTCCCGATGGCTGTGCCGGCCGTGGTGCGGCCGCCGCCCAGCTGGCACGTGTAGATCAGCGCATCCGAGGGTCCGGCAGCGGCTGCAGGGGGGGGGGGGGGGGGGGCGGGGGGGGGGGGGGGGGGGGGGGGGGAAAGGGGGGGGGGGGGGGCGGGGGGAGAGTGGGGGGGGGGGGGNGCACCGGGGGGCCGGCGGGGGGGCGGGGGGGGGGGGGGGGGGGGCCGAGGAGGAGGGCAGGGCAGGGGCGAGAAAGGATGGCACGGTGGGTGCCGGGTGTCGCATGAGGCATGCAGGGCGGCAGCAGTGCCGCTGCGGCGCGGCAGCCGCAGCTCCTCCAGCAAACAGCGAGCCAAAAGACGCACCCCGACCCGCCCGCCAGACCGAAAACAAGTCTCACCTGCCGAGCTGTAGAAGGAGTCAAAGTCGCTGGGCTTGGGCGCGGTGCCGTCGGTGAGCGGCACGCGCACGTACTGCACGCGGTAGCCCTCGCTCTGCAGCGGGGGATCGCACGGTGGGCTGGTGGGCTTGTCGGAGTCTGACAGCGGGCGGCCCAGCACATGCCAGCGCGGCGCGCCGGGCAAGGGAGCGCCGCCACGGGGAGCGCCGCCACGGCGCACGTCGACGCGCCGCCTGCACTGCTGCGCCGCCGCAACCGGGGCGCCCCCCCGCCAGGTGTACGGGCGCAAGCGCGCAACCCAGCCAGTCGTCTTGCGCCCCTTCCACGGCACACACGCTGCACCCTTGCACCCCCTTCCACACTGCTTCAGAGGTCCACCTGCAGCATCTCGTAGACCTGGCGCGGCGTCTGCACTGCGTGTGGCCCCTCCACTGGCTCCAGGATGTCACGCACCTGGCGGGCGGGGCAACAAGGGGGGGAGGGGGCTCAGGCAACAGACAAGGGGTAGGGAGCGCAATCGCGCCACCCCACCAGGGAGAGCCGTCACAACCAGGGCAGGGAGAGCCCGAGAGCAGCGCCGTTGCTCCGAGCGCCAGAGCGCACCGCAGCGCGGGGTGCGGCGCCGCGCGCCCCTCCCCGCTCCGAGCGTGCAACCCTCAGTCGGACAGCACGGCCTCCCCGCCCCGCGCCCGCGCGCCCGCGCACGTTGCGCGCGCCGGCCTTCCAGCCCTCCACGCTCTGCTCCACGGTGACGAGCACGCGGCCGCCGTGGTCGGCGGCCTCCTGGATCACATCGTCCTGCAGAGGGGCGAGGGGTGAGGGGCGTTTGTGGCGTTTGCGACGTGCGCGCATGTCATGCGCGCGCGTGCTGGGGGCGGCGGCCTGCTCAGCACGCCGCGGCGGGCGCCGCATCGCTGGCCTGCCGCCGCGCTCGCGCGCGCCCCGCGCGCCCCTCACCCGCAGCCGGCTCTCCATCTGCTCCAGCCGTGCGGGCACGATGCCCCGGTACTCCATCAGGTTCTTAAACGGCCGGCTCGCCTGCGGGGTCACTGGCAGCTCTGTCAGGCCAGAGCGCTGCAGCGCATTCTGCTGCTGAGCAGAGCGCTGTCCCGCCCGAGCGCAGCGCAGCGCTGCTGTGACGGCGCCAGCCCCGGCGAGGGCAATGGCGCGCGTGCAGCGCCGCTGCGCAGCGCGCAGCGCGCAGAACACGCCTCGACGGCAGCCAGGTGCAACCGCCAACTGCCAGCTGCCAGCACGCGTCGTAGGCTGGACTCGCCTCGCGCAGCACATAGGGCCGGCCGTTGATGTAGACTACTGGTTCCTCGCGCATCAGGTGCCACACCGCCTGGACCTGCAGACAGAACAGGGAAGCACGACAAGGACACACAAGGTAGAGAAGAGGCGAGAGGGGGAGAGTGCAGCGCGACTCACACGAGGAGGCCCCCCGGGGCACGAGCGCAGCTCCGGGCCATGCACCGCGGTGCGACTCGCCTGCCAGCCGTTGTTGCCTGGGGAGTCGGGCGCGGCGCCCACGTGCTGCAGCACGTCGCGCATGCCCTGTGGGAAGGCAGCGCGGCGTGCGGCACAGCCTCACAGGATGCTCCTCTGTGCGCTCAAGCGCTGCATGCCCGCATGCCGCTACGTCGCTGAGCAGCGTGCACCCAAGCACGGCGTCCCGCGCACTGCCCGCCACCAACCGCCCGCGCGCCGCGCGCGCACCTGCACGGTGGCGATGGCGCCGCCAAACACGCGCACCCCTGGCACCTCTCGGAAGTTTGGCGCCCCCGGGAACAGCGGCGCCAGTCGCGCGCTCTGGCACCCCGGGAAGTGGTCCTGCAGCCGGTCAGCCGGTGATGCGCAAGGGGATGGAGGGATGGACGAAGTCGTGCACGTCGATGTTCTGTACTCGGGTGCCCTACAGCCGATCTCGCGGCCTGGCTGCAGCGCAGGCACCGCGAGCTGCAGCAGTCGGCGGCGGAGCGGGAGGCGCCTCACCCACCTCCTTCAGCAGCGTGTGCGGGCCCAGTACCGCGCCGCCGCGCCGCGCCAGCAGCGCCGCACGCTGCTCCCCCTCCCGCCGATCGGCCGTCTCCTGCGCCTCGCCGCCTGCCTGCAGCACCGCGGGGTTCAGTTTGACAATCGCCCATCATCAGTGAAGCGAACGGGCGTTGAAAACACGCATCGGCTGCCAGCGCCGCCTGCCGCGCGGGGGGCGGCGGCGGGGGGCGCCGCGCCGCCCGCCCGCGTGGCAGCCAGCCTCACCAGCGCGTCGGGCGCGCGATGCAGCCCCAGCGCCGCCAGGGGGTTCAGGCGCAGCAGGCGGTCGAGGATGGAGCGCAGCTCGGGGCGGTGGGCGCTCCACTCGGAGAAGCTGGCGTGGGAGGGGCTGCAGAGGGGCGGGTGGTTGCGGGGCGTGGGGCGGATCAGAGCATGGGAGGGGGTGCAAGTGTGGGCGGCGGGCAGCACGGATGAGGTGCAAGGCAGGTCGAGTGGCTGCGCCTCCCGCCCTGCGCGCCCGCGGCCCGACGGAGCGCTCGCGAACGTGCCCCATGCACCATTTCCAAACCCAGCCAGGCTAGGCCGTGAGCTGGGTGCCGACTCACGTCCCCGGCTGGAAGCCGCCCCCGCCCAGGTAGGCCGCAAATGCCACCAGCACAAAGTAGCGCTCCAGGTACTCGAGGCACACGTGGAGCAGCGACGTGCGTCGCGCGTCGCTGGCCTCGTAGTAGATGCGCGTGCGGTACGAGGCGATTGCCTCGCGCAGGTTCTGCGCTTTCAAAACCACATGTCGGGCCTGGTCAGCGTGGCAGGGTGTGTGTTGATGCCATGGGGTGGCGTGCAGGGTTTGTGCATGCTCAGGGGGGTCAGAGCGGGACAAGCGGGCCCAGCGCAGCACAGACCGGCGGCGCACGAGAGCGCGGGGCGCGGGGCGAAGGGCCGGAGGGCAGGTGCGCCGCCGGCTGCGTGCATGCGATGCCCGACCTGCATCGCTGCGCAGGCGTCCAGCACGCAGTCCAGCGCGGCCTTGGCCTGCGCAGGGAGGCAGGGCAGAGCAGGCACGCGGCATACGGAGCAGGCTCGCGGCGGGAGCAGGGGCGCGGCGTGGCACGGCAGGCCTGATCAGAGACAGTCAGCTAGAGCGCCGCTCGGCCCACCTGCACGCCGCGCTCCAGCACGCGCAGCAGGGAGCGGATGACGCCAAACTTCCCAGCCTTGAGCTCGCTCTCCTCCAGCACCGACAGGCCGGCCTTGGTGGGCGACGTGACGTCCTGCGCTCAGGCAGCGGCAGGCGCAGCAGCCGGCCGGCTGAAGCGCAGCACCGCCGCCCCACGGTGCCGCTGCAGAGCAGGCGGCGGCTGGCGCCGGCGGGTGCCAGCACCAACAAGGCACGACAGGGAATCCTCCGCGGGATTCCTGCTGCTGCTCCTGCACCCAACAGGCCTTCTGTGCCTCTGGGCGCACCTGCGAGGCGACAAACCAGTCTGGCAGGCCGGGCGCCGGCTCGGGGGGCGGGCGCAGCGTGGGGCTCAGGCGCCGCAGGAACAGCAGGCTGCCGATGACCATGCCTGTGGGGCGTGGGTGGCGCCGGGGTAAGGGGCACGCAGCAGGTCACACGCTTGCTGGTTGCGCGGTGCATTTGCTCCTCCGCCTACACAAGGCAGCACTCTCGTCCACACCCCGAGCGCCGCACGCGCGCCGTCCCCCGCCCCGACCGCCGGCACAGCCAGGGGCCACCCCGGGCTGCTCACCTGTGGTCGTGCGCCCGCGCCCCATCTGGCAATTGAAGACCAGCGCGGCGCTCTCGGGCGGCGCCCAGCACCGCTGGATCAGCAGCTCAAAGTCCCGGTCCTGCCAGGGGTGGCGGGTCGGAGGGGAGGTGGGACCGTGGGTCGGAGACGGCTGGCAGGCAGTGCCGGCGGCGGGCCGGCAGGCGGGCAGCCGTTTCCCGACCGCCACATGTTCCAGGCCCCCAGCCAGCACATGCTACGTGCTGAAGACTCCCAAGCAGCCACAGCACATGCTTTTTTTTCAGACTCCCAGCCAGCCAAAGTGCATTCACCCACGCGGCCTGCCTTTGGCGCCTTCTCGTCAGTGACAGGCACTCTCAGGTAGTCCACGTCATAGCCGTCGGCTGCGGAGCAGACGCGCGCCCATGCAACAGGCCGTGCTCAACAGAAACGCGGCAGCACGCGCCGTTCAAGAGGGTCATGTGCTGCAGCGAAGGGGATCGCTCCCCGCCCCCGCCGCCCTTCCCTCACCCACCCGTGAGAGTTCAGCGACTACAAACAAACGCTTATGCAATCTATCTCTCGATCTAGCTCACCCAGCAGCTCGCGGTACACCTCCAGAGGCGTCTGCACGTCCACCTCGGTCACCGGCTCCCACTGCTGCACCACCTGCAGGCGCGGCGGCGCGGCGCGACGGCGGCCCCGCGCCGCGGCTCAGCCTGCCGCCCCGTGCCTGCAGCCCTGCAGCATTCGCCCTGCCGCCGCTGCGCCGCGGCAGTGCCCGGGCCGAGCGTGCACGCTGCCCTGTGCCCATTTCAAGTTCTCTACCACCCTGGACCCTCATCCTGCCACCCTACAACCCTCACCCACCACCCTGGAACTCTCACTTGGAACTGGTCGTCCTCGTGGGCCACCAGGATCTGGTGGTCGTACTGCTCCGCCTGCATCACCGCCACATCAGCGCAGTGGGGCGCCGCACGTGCTCAGCAATCGCACGTGCGCCCAGCAACCACGAGTGCGCGCATCAGTGCGTGCACCCATCGAGGCGCGCGTGCAGCACCCACCTCGTGCAGCACGTCCTGCTTCAGCCGCGCCTCCATGCCCTCCACCCGCCACCTGTCGATCCCGGTGTACTCCAGGTTGGCAAACGGCTGCAGGCGGGGGAGCCAGGGGCGGGTGGGCTTGGGAAGGGGCGGGGGTGGGCAGGGGCCGTGGCGGCGCACAGGCCTGCCGCGGTGCCTGCTGTGGGTGCAGCACGCACAGCGGCGGCACGGGCGCCGATACTCGCCCGTGCCAGCAGCACAGCAGCGCACCTTGTCCGCCTCGCGCACGACGTAGGGCTTGCCGTTGATATACAGCACCGGCTCCTCGCGCATGTTGTGCCACAGCACCTGCGCCCGGCGCGGGGGCAGCTGCCAGCTCGATTCTCCAGCAGTGCACTGGGGCAGCACAGCAGACGGACATGCAGTCGTGCAGGAAGCGCACTGGCAGCGCACCTTGCGCCGCCGCTTGGCCGCGCCCAGTTGGTCGAGCACCAGGCGCAGGCCGCTCACGGTAGGGATGGCCAGCCCATACACAGGAAGGCCGGGCACCTGCGGCGCGGCGGCACGCGGCGGCGGCGCAGGCGCATCGCGCGGCGGCGGGGGCAGGAGAGAGCGCGGCAGCCCCTGCACACACCGTGTTGTGCAGTACGTAATGCAATGCGATGCACCCATCTGCAGCAACCGCTCGCCTGTCGAAAGTTGGGCGCCCCCTCGATCAGCGGCGTGAGCTTGGTGTTCTGACACCCCGGGAAGTGGTCCGACTGCGGGAGGCGGCGGCGCACAGGCAAGGATGCCGCAGCTTGCCCCAAGAATGGGACGCCGAAGCAAGGCAGCAGTGCTGGTGCCAGGCAGCTCCTGCAGCAGCCGCCCGCAGCCGCCGATCGGAGCGGCGCAGGCCGCAGAGCTGCCACGGTGCGCTCTGCTGCATGCAGCGCTTCTCATCGAGCCAAGCAGCGCCACTGGCTCGCCCACCCACCTTGAGCAGCGTGTGTGGCAGCAGCACCTCGCCGGCGCGCGTTGCCACCACCTCCTCTGGCGGGACGCCCGGCGGCTCGCTGGCTGTCGAGCGTGCGGCCGAGAGCGGCGTGTAGTCTGGCTGGGCGCTCGCGATGGGGCCGCCGATGGCAGCCACTTGCGGTCGCGGCGTGCACTCGGCGCCCACCGCCGCCGCCGCCTGCCGCAGGGGGGCGGGCGGTGTTGCACGTGTTCAGCACGCGCGCCGCGCCCCATACGGATTTACACAGCCGGGTGGCAGCGGTGTGCGGTGGAGGCCGCGCGAGGGAGGGAGCAGGTGGCGAGCGAAGCCGTTCGACTTCACCCTCAACCTCGATCGATCTTCTTAATTTGCAGTCTGTCTCACCTCCTCATCCCCGCGCTGACTCATAGCGACGACACCCGCACTCCACCTCCTCAGCCTGGCTCTGCAGCTTCAAACAAGACGCCTCTCAAAGATCAGGTGTTGCTGTTGTTGTGAAGAGTATAAGTGGTGTTATTAGCCAGCAGCCCAGCCGCACCAAAAGCAAGTCAAGTGCTGTCACGTGTTTGGCGGCGCAAGCCCTGGTTTATTCTGATTCTGCAATCCCTTGCAGCTGGTGGGAGTCGCAATTGTGCATCCGATCGCCATTTGGTGGAGCTCGCCGCATCCCGCGATGGATGTGCCTCTCCCGCGTGATGTGACGCAACAGCTGCAACGGTTCGAGGTGCGTGGCCACGCAGGGAAGGCTCCAGGCCTCGCAGCGGACAGACATAATGCATGAGGAGGCCTGCTGCCCGCAGGAGGTGCTGGCGCGCCTGGAGGGCACGCTCAAGCTCTTCCTGGGCGCCAGTGTCAAGGACCTGGACGCGCAGGTGCGGGCGGCGGGCGGGGTCGGGCGGCGGCAGTGCGGGGCCCCCACAACGCAGGAGCAGCACCTGCTCTCTTGCCACGTGCTCGCGCCTGCAATCGCATGCACCGCCTGCCCAACCCTCCCTTGGCCACAGCTGGAGCCGCTACAGCGCGCGCAGCTGCACCTGGCGCTGGCGCGGGCGGCTGCCTCGCTCTTCCAGCTGCACCTCCGCGCGTCCGGCGTGGACCCCACAGACCACCCTGCCCACAAGGAGCAGGCAAGCACGCCACCTTGCCATCGATTGTCCTGTTGCTGCCGACTCCTCCGCTACTGGCAGAGCTTCCCCACAAGCCCCGCCCCTGCCCCGCCCCTGCGCCCCCCGCGGCAGGAGCGGCTCCGCGCGGTGGACAAGCGCGTGCGCAAGGCGGCCGCGGAGCGCGAGCTGGCGGACAGCCGGCCCACTTTGGCCATGGACGTGGCGGGCGTGAATCGCTTCATCAACGCCGCCCTGGCCGACGACCTCTCGACCCAGCAAAAGGCGGCGCTGCTCGCGCGTCGCGGCAAGGGGGGCGCCGGCGCCGGCGGCAAGCGCAAGCAGCGTGAGGGCGGCGCTGAAGCAGAGGCGGAGGAGGAGCAGAGCGATGGTGCAGCAGACGACGGCACCGCGGCAGCGCAGGCCTTCCTGGCCGAGGTGGCCGCCGAGCTGCCTGCCGGCGGCGGCGGCGCGATGGGCGGCGACGGCAGCGCTGGCGCCAAGAAGAAGAAGAAAAAGAAGAGGAAGAGCCAGGAGGACGGACCCAAGTAGCGGCCTGCACACGCCTAGACACTGCTCTCACATCTGACCCATACATGCATCTCACTGCACTGCTGAGCCCAGCGAGCGGCCACATGTGTTACAGCCGAGCAAGGCAGCGCTGAAGGAGGGGGCAGAGTGGACAAAGCGCAATGCGATCGTCAGTTCCGATGCACAAGGGTTTAATAATTCGAGGAGGGTGCCCGCCGGCGGGGGCACTGGCGGCCGAGCGGGCAGACGAGCAAAGCTTAGCAGAAGCGAATGAAATTTCATGAAACCAGTACTTTCGCCTGGCTGCTGGGTGCGGCATGCGGCCACCGAGCCGTGCAGGGGACAGCCCCTTGGCTAACCCCTGGCTGCCGAATCCAGCAGCCGGGCGCCTTCCAAGCCGGCGGCGCCCCACTGAGCGCCTCGACGCAGCGGGCCCAACGCACCGCCTAGCCGTCGCGCGCGGGGGCACGCGTGCAGCGCCGCACCGCCACCGCATCCCGCAGCGGGCGGGGTCGTCGGCGTCGCACTGGGCGCTGGTGCAGGCGCGCCGAGCTGTTGCCGCCGTGCTCCAGCCGCACAGCCGCTGCGGCGGCGGCGGCGGCTCACGCCAAGAAACCGAGCTTCTCTCCATTCTTCTTAGCCAGACGGATCAGGCCCTGCACCTGCTTGCCTTCTGCACCCAGCTGGCCGCAGAAGGCCTTGATCACTGCGGGAGCACAGCAGAGGGAAGAACAGCAGAGGGAGGCACAATAAGAGGGCAAGGTAGCGAGCAGGGCAGCCCCTGCCGCGGGCACGTGCGCGCCGGCACGCGGCGCATGCGCCGCGCCGCCGGCGCCCGCAAATCCAAACCCCAAGCGCGCGGCCCCGGCGCCGCGCCGTCGCGGCGCACCTTGCGAGTGCAGCGAGATGGCCTTGCCGCGCAGCTGGTTGAACTGCTTCACGCCCATAGCGTTGCGCACTACCACCACGATCGGCGCAAAGGGGCCGCCCGTCGCGTTGTTGCCTGCCCGCACCTGCAGCGCCCTTCGACCTGCGGCAGCGGCGGGGGCGGGGGGCCCTTCAGCGGACGCCGTGCGCGCGGCAGGGCGCCGAAGAGCCAGCGCGCGAGCGGCGTGCGGCGCGCGCCGCCGCTGCAGGTTGCCCACACTCTGGCCGCCCTCTCATTGCTCAGCTCAAGCACCTGCGGCGACGTTGCTGCTGCTGCTGCGCTGTTGGAGGCTTCGAGGAGCCGCAAACGAAGAGGCCGCTGAGCCGAGGCTCTGCCGCTGCGACGCTGCTGGGCTCCTGATCTGGGCCGCGGTGCTGCAGGCGGCCAGGTGGAGGGCCATTGTGTGGGCGTGTGTGGCTGCAGGTGGTGTGGCGGCGAAGAGGAGCGAAATGCGCCTTCGGGGCTGAGGGCGACAGCAAGGGGTAATGTGAAATCGCTGTAAGTGGCACCATCAGGCCCGATGGCTGGGCTAAGGTGCTGCTCCTCCCCTCTCTGCAGCAACCCACCGCATTACGCGTCCACTTCCCATGCAGGGACGCGATCTGTGCACATGCCTTGGTGCTGAGAACGAGGGGCCAGAGCTGGGGGCACCGATCGCCCGCCGGCAGTTGCGCAGCCAGGTGCAGGCTGTGTGTAAGAGGGGCTGAGCTGGGCAGAACGCAATGCAGACACGCAGGCACACACGCGCGGCAAGCAAAAGCCCCGCAAAGCAAGCAGAAGCTGAACAGACGCTGCCACAACCAGCCGTTATGGGTTTGGCGGCGGGCCCGCCGCCAGCGTTCAGGCTTGACGACAGCGCCGCGACCAGAGACCGAGTGTTCGCTCTATGGGCTGCCCGGCGGCGATGGTGACACCTGATGCTCCTGTGCGGGGTGCAGCAACAACGGATGAAGAGAGGCAAGCGAGATTAAGCTTGCCTCGCAGGCGGGCTGCTAGCGGCGCCCACTGCAAGGCAGGACTGCCGCACCCTGCTGTGCCTCTCCAGCCCCCACGCCTCACTCGCGATGTCAACGGCACATAGCACACGCCCATTGTGTCGTGCTCCTCCACACTGCCATCAGCCCTCTTTTCCACGCAGGCCAGCGTCTGCACAGATATAGTGTGCAGCACACATGGAGCGCACTAGGAGCGCAGCACAGCCCGCTCGCGCCGCACGCGCAGCAGGCTGGTACGCAGCGCCAGCAGCTGCCGGGCGCACCTGCACGCCGCCCTCGGGCCCAACTGGCACAACCATGAGGCCGCCGGGCTTGAGCTGGCGCACCAGCGGCTCGGGCACCGAGGGTGCGGCTGCGCCCACGTGAATGGCGTCATAAGGGGCAGCCTCCTCCCAGCCCAGCCTGCCGTCGCCCACCACCAGCTGCACCTCCTCTGCGCCAGAGCGTGGCGCGGTGGGGGGGCGTGGGGGGCCTCAGCAGACCCCCAAGGCACCAGGGGATGCTGCGGCAGCACATGTGCATGGCCTCTGCCGCCATCCCAGGACGCCCCCTCCCTCCGGTCATCGCACGCTCGCCGCTGCCTCAGGCTCTTCTGGAGTGCAAAGCTGCACTGCAGCCAACGCATAGCTCACCCGACTGGATCATCTCCTGCGTGTGGTGGTCGCGCCCCATGTTTTCTAGCGCCCACTGCTGCAGCTCCGCAATGTGCTCGATGCCCACCACGCGGCCCCCCACTGCGCCGCCGTCCGCGCCGCCACCCTGTCGCTGGGGCCCCGCCTCCTGTCGCGCATGCACGCGCTGCAGCTCGCAAAGAACGGCGGCGAGGTAGCCGCTGCCGCTGCCCACGTCCAGGACACGCGCCCCCGGCTGCAGGCGGCCCCTGAGCAGCTCCAGGCAGGTGGCGTGCATGTGGGGGGCGCTGATCGTGGCGCCGTACCCGATGGGCTGCGCGCAGGGGCGGGTGCTGTCGGCGACTCATTGCAGGAGGGGCAGATCGGGTGCCCGCGCGGGCCAGTGTCATGGACCGGCGGGGCGAGGGGTAGCATGTGGGAGGGGGCTCTAGGGCAAGGAACACGCACGAGATTGCCCCACATGCAGCGCAGTTGCGGCGTTACAATATACTGTGATGTACATGCACTACCACCATCCTAGCCTGCGGCGCATCCACGTACGCCAGCCCCCGATCGTGGTCCCTCACAAAGTTGGCTCGGTCGATCGCCTGCATGGCCTGCTCCACCTCTGCAGACCGCACGGCGCCCGACTCTGCAGGTCCAGCAGGGCGGTGTTCGGTGCCAGGCGGGCGAGCGCCCCCGCCCAGCCTGATCCCCTTGTCTACTCGCCTCTCAGGTCTGCTACGAGTTCATCGTTGCTCGTGGCAGCGCAGAGGTACATTCTGAGGGGGAGTGTGGCGGCTGCCAACCCAAACCCAGCGCTCGACACCAACAACGCCGTTCCCAGCTTCAATTCTGGGCGTGCGGGGCGCCACCAGCGCAGGGGGGCGCTGAGCATTGTTCAGACTGCTGCAAGGCTCCCACCTGGAGTTTCACTATTCGTGAGCCAGGGCCGCCTCTGATAGTCCGCGTTCTCATTCTGATACTATACTGAGCGTCTTTGAGCGTTCAAACGCTTGTGGAGAGCTGCCTGCCCGTTTGCCTGCTCAATTTCTGCTGCCGCGCTCTCTACTAGACACGCACCCAACATCGCTGCAGCTGCAACGACAGCTGCAGGGCCTCTAAGTGCCCTTGCCTCCAACACTTGGAGGCAAGGGCAATACTTTAGAGCCAAGGGCTTGTACAGCAATCGCGCCCTGGCAATCGCGCCTTTCAGTGGCGAGGGAGCAGCCGTGGAGGCGGGGGAGACGATGGAGATGGAGGTGGGCCCCCCGACGGCGGGAGCGGCGGGCGGGGCGAATCCCAAGCTCGCAGCCACATGCGGCGCAGCGCCCGCGGCGGCCCCCCAGCACCAGACTCAGAAGCAGAACGGGGTGGCTGACGCGGGAGCGGACATGGAGGAGGAAGAGGGGGACTTTGAGGACCACATCAGCGAGTGGCAGAGGCGTGTGGACCGGCTGGCGGCAGCGCGCGCGGCGGCGCTGGAGGCCGCCCTCACCCTGCTGCCAGAGGTGCGGGCGGGCTGCGCGGAGCTGCGCGCCGGCCACCAGCCAGTCTCCCACCGCTGCATGCCAGCTGTGGGACCGATCTTTGCTGCCGTCGCTGGCGTGCGCCCGCTCCTGCGTACGTCGCTTGGGCGGCTCCCTGTGCGCCGCTGGCCGCCCCTTGCGCACCTGGCCACCTCTCTGTGCGGCTCCCTGTGCGCCGCTGGCTGCCCCTTGCGCGCCTGGCCACCTCTCTGTGCGGCTCTCTGTGCGCCGCTGGCCGCCCCTTGCGCGCCTGGCCACCTCTCTTCCCTGCTGCCTGCCGCTCCCACTGCCTGCCCCCCTGCTGCGCAGGACCAGCAGCTGGAGGCGGTCATACAGGCCAAGTCGCTGCGGCTGGTGGCCGCCCAGGGCGCGCTGCGCAAGGCGGTGGCGGCCGAGGGCCTGCTCACGGCGGCGGCGCCGCCGCCGGTAGAGGTGCCGCGCTGGGGCGACCACCTCTCGTGCGCCGCGCCGCTGCCGCCGATGGCGCCCGACCGGCCGCTAGACCCCGCCGCAGCGCTGAGGAAGCAGGCGGCGCTGGGGCTGGGTGCGCCGCCGGCGCCGGCGCCGCTGCAGCAGGTGCGGCGGGCGTGCTGCGCCGGGGGGCGCTCGTGCAGCCACCGGTTGGGGGACGCGCGGGCTGGCGTTGGCGGGCTTCTGGCAGAGTCGCACTCCTAGAGGGTGGATGCTGTCTGCCCTGCACTGCTGAGCCCGCGCTCGAGCGTGCGCCCAATGGTCTGTTGCCACCCGCCTGCCCTGCCAATGCCACCCACTTGCCTGCCAATGCCTTTGCTCACTCAGGTGGAGGCGCAGCTCGCGCACCAGTGGCGGCGGCAGCAGCAGCCGCAGGTGCAGCTCCCGCTTGAGCTACAGCAGCCGCAGGCGCTCGCACCGCCGCCGCTGCGCCACGCGCCCCTGCCGGCGGAGGCGCGACAGCCGCTGCTGTCGCCAGAGGCCTTGCTCCAAAGCCAGCAGCTGGCATCGCCACAGCTTGCGTGGGTGCCGTCAGCAGGCACGCCGGCGCTGTCGGGGGGCGGCCTGTACGCGAGCGGCAGCAGCGGGCAGCAGCAGTCGCTGTCATCGGGCGGGGGGCCGCTGCCGCCGCCGGCGGCCCTGCAACCGACCGTGCTGGACGTGCATGCTCGGCTGGCGCAGCTGAAGCGGCAGCAGGAGCAGCTGGAGCGGCTGGAGCTGATCAAGCGCCAGCAGCTGGGGCTGGTGGCGGGGGGCGCGGTCCCGCCATACGGTGGCGCCCCCAGCGCGGCGCTGGCGGTGGCGCTGGCCCAGCAGCAGCAGCACCAGCACATGCAGTTTGGCAATGCGCTGCAACAGATGCCGCTGGCGGCGCAGGCGCAGCAGCAGCACTTGCACCTGGGCCTGGGCCCGGCCGCCGCCGGCACGCTGGGCTTGCAGCAGCAGGCCGGCAGCGTGTTTGCAGCGTCTCCCATGGCGGCGGTGGCGGCGGGCGGGGCGCTGGGCCCGACGGGGGCGCCGGCGCTGCCACGGATGCCGGCGGCACCTGGCGCGGCACCGGCGGCACTGCTGGGTGAGGTCCAACTGCGGCTGCTGCAGCTGCAGCAGCAGCAGGCGGCGTGGGAGGCGCAGCGCCGCGCGAGCAACGGCAGCCAGGGCGGCGCGCTGGGCGTGCTGTAGGGTGTGCTCAACACAGGCGCGCAGATTGTTTATCCACATTCATGCATTGCACGTGCTGCCCTGATGCGACAGCTCAATAACTTGCAAGTGATTCTCGCCGAGGGAGGTGCAATGGCGGAGTGGTGGCCTGTCGCCGCGCCAGAGGCCAGGGGCTCTGCGCCACTGGGCGCGTGCCGCAGCGTGCCGCCGCCAGAGGGCCCGGGGGTGATGCCAACGGGCCGCCGCGCGCGCGCGCCCTCGCCTGCCGCCCCTCGGCCCAGCCGCCACACCCCGAAGCTTGTGCTGAACCCCAGGATCGCGGCCTTTGTAGTCAACGTCGCCACTGCCGACAGCTTGAATGTGCTCCCAATATTGTAGACTGGCGGATGGAAGGCCGCGGGGAGGGGGGAGTCCGCCAGCCTGTGCGCGAGAGCAGGGACGCAGGGGCGGCATCTCAGGGGGGTGCTGCTACGGCGTACCGGCGGCAAGGGCGCAGGCTCCGCGCCAGCACTTGGTGCTAGCGGCAGCGGCGGCGGCAGCGGGCGGCAGCCAGTGCTAGGGCACCACTCTTCTCACTGGGCCCAGCGCGAGCCGCCCGACCAGGTCCAGGTGTGAATTTTGAAAAAAGAGTTGAAAAGTGAAAGCACGATGGTCTTCGCCCAGCCGGAGGAGCGCTGCCAGCGGAGGAGCCAGGTCCATGAGAAGGAGGGGCCGAGCACCGTCGAGGGCAGGGTGCCCAGGGTGAAGGCACTGTCGGCGTTGGCCATCCTCCGCCGCCGTCCGCGCCCATCTCCTGCGCTCGTGCGGGGGATCGACAGCGGATGAGCCCACATGCGAGAGGTGAGCGTGAATCCCCTGGTCCACGTGCTGCAGGCTTCTTGCCCAGGCTAGGTCACACCAGCGCAACGGCCACGACCGCCCGGGGTCGCACCCAGAAGTTGTTTGGCTCTCTTGTCTGCCAGCGCCGCCCATGTCCTGCGGCGGCAGCCGGCGCATGGAGACTGGGTGCACGCGGTCCGTTCGCAGCCGGCACTGCGACATGCACGCGGCCCGCCGGCTGGGCGGCAGCCGCCGGCGGCCGCCGACAGCGGCCTGGGGACTCGCCTGCCGCCGTCGGCGGCGGTGCTGTACGCCAGCCCCTTGCCACCGGAGCCCGCCTTGAGCACCGCCATGCCCGCCCCGCTCCTCATCACCAACCAGGACTGGACCAGCGCAATAGAAGGCAGGGAGGCCAACCTCTTCCAGGGCGCCGCGCTACCCAGGGGATGAGGGGAGAACGAGAGGAGGGAGTCGGGTGCAGGCGGCAGGCAGCCGGCAGGTGCAGTCGAGAGAGGTAAGCGTGAGCCTCGGGCAGGGTTTAGGGTTTGGCCCGGTGGCGGCAGTGGTGGCGGGGTGGTGGAGGCTCAACCCCCTGCCCTCGCCTGGCCAATGCCTGCTCTGGCCGTGCACCGGCCTGCGTGACCAGAGATGGGGCGAGTGGCGTGGTGAGGGCTGCTGATCGCCAACCACCCCCCAACCACCGTGCTGCGCCGCGTGGCCGTGTGACGCGCATGTAATCCGGCGGGCGGGAGCAACAGCGGCCAAACATTCCGTGAGTTGCGACTCCCTGAAGACTCTGAAAGCACCCCCCCCCCCCCCCCCCCAGCAACTTTAACTGAGCCAGATTCAGACATGTTCCAATTGCGCCGTCACGCCACACCCGCTCGATCCTGCCACCTGGTGGCCCTGCCAACGCGCGAGGTACCAAATGAGAAATCTGTGGTTGCTGCAGCTGTGGCTGTTGTAGCTGCAGCAGAGGCAGCAGGAGGCAGTGTGGAAGGTGCCGTGCAGGCAGCCGCAGCCAGGGCAGCGCGCCGTGTGCTAGGGCGCACGCACTGAGGCAAGTTTGCATTCAAATGTTGCCTGATCAGTACTGCTGGAACCTGCCGCAGCGTTCCAGGAAGTCGACGAAGCGCTGCGGCAAAAGTGGAGCAAGGGAAAAGTGGAGAAGGCCAGAGGCAGGCTGCTGCTGCGGGGCGCCGCTCGCCGCAGCGGCCCGGCGCCAGCGCCACGCCAAGCTCGCGCGCCCTGCGCCCCAGCTGGCGCCCCCTGGCGCCCCAGCTGGCGCCCCCTGGCGCCCCAGCTGGCGCCCCCTGGCGCCCCAGCTGGCACCCCCTGGCGCCTGCAGGCCTGCAGGCGCCAGGGTGGCCTGCCAGGGGGACCCGGGGGGCCCACCCTGATGAAGAAAGCGTCGTCGTGGCGCTTGGCTGGCACCCCCTCCTCCAGCGAGCACTCGCTGCGCTCGCCCCCGAAGAAGCTCCCGTCGGGCACGGACTTGACTCGCAGATGCCCCGAGCTGCGCCACGGGGCGCGGATCGTGAGGAGCCGAGCGCGGGCGTGGGGGAGGGGGCCGAGGCCGGGCGGGGCAGTGGCCGGGCGGGGCGCGCGGGATCAAGGGCCCGGCGGTGGCAGCCAGCGCAGGGCGCGCGCGCTGGCGGCAGCGGCAGCAGGCTCACTCCAGCGCCTCCTGCAGCCGGCGGGCCCAGTCCAGCGCCGTCTCCTTGTCAACCAGGTCCCTGCGCAGACACAAGCGTGGTGCGCATGCGAGGGAGAGGAGGCACCGCCTGGTTGTTTGCTGCGCTCAGTCCGGCCTGTTGCTGCGCGCCGGATGACGGGGGCGGGGCCAGCAGCAGCCATTGCCAACCCGGCGTGCGCACGTGCCAGTGGGCGAGCACCCACCACAACCACGCACCCACGCACCCACGCACCCACGCACCCACGCACCCAGAGTTGGACCCCGACATGCGGCGTGTGTCGGCGCCCAGCAGGCGCAGCGAGCCGCCCAGGAAGCTCCACCCGCTCCAGTTGGCGTGGAAGCCTTCAGCCTTGCTGTTGATGGGCACCTGCGGGTTACCGTGCATGCGCTGGCGGCAGGCCTGCAGAATTTTTGTTCGCGCGGCCAGGCGTTTGGGCGGGCGCCGCCACAGTCCCAGCACACGCCTGGCAGGCAGGCACCAGGCAGAGACCTCACCAAGTCCATGCCCATGGCTGCAGCTGTTGGTGCTGAGACGGGCGGGCGACGGCAGGTCGTTGGCCACAGGGCGGGGCAACGGGCGGCGGGCAGCACGGCATGGGCGGCGGCGCGCGGCGAGGCGCCTCGTGCAGCGGGCGGCCAGGCTGATGGGCAGGCAGAGGGTGCAGGCACAGGCCTCCATGCGCAGCACTTGAGCTCACTTGTCACGCGGCGGGAGGGAAACCTTGGCCGCGGCGGGCTTCAGCACTCGCGAGCTGGTGTTGCAGAGAGGCCTGTGCCTGTTAAAGAACAGCAATGCTAGACCGATGCAGCCGGCCGCCTCAGGTTGAGACCATGTCTCTTGGACGTCGCCCGTCTTTGTCTCTCATTCATTGAGCGCCACCATGGCACCGCGCACCCGCGGCCAGGCCGCCGCCGCCGCACAGGCGGCACAAGTGAGGCGGCCGCGCGGCTGGGCTGAGCTGCCCCCTGACGTGCTCCGTCATGTGTTTGCCGCTGCCGAGGAGCTGCCGAGGGAGCCGCCCCACGACTTCATCGGCCGCCCAAAGCCCCGCGCCGCGGACGGCGACCCTCTCTCCTTCGTGGACCTGGCGTCTTGCTCGGCCGCCTGCGCCGCTTGGCACCGCGCGCTGCGCCCGCCGTGCGGCGGGTTGCCGATGGCCGCGATGGTCGCGGGCGGCTCGACGCCCGGCAAGCGCGCGTGGGCAGCGGCCGTGCGCCCGGCCCCCGTCCGCCTGCGCATCTACGGCAGCGCCGCCTGCGAGGAGGAGCAGGAGCTGCTGCGCAGCCTGGAGGGCAAGGTGGGATGTGGGTGGACGGGCGGTGGCGTGGCGGCCGACTGGTGCTGCCCAAACGCCAGTTGGGTGCACAGCACGCACTTCACCCTCATTCGCCCTGCGCATGCCCTTCTCCACTCTCCTCTCACACCCTCGCAGGGCGTGCTGGAGGTGGAGTGCTGCCGCGCGCCGCGCTGCCTCCCCGACCCCGCCCGCTTCCCCGCCCTCCGCTCCCTCACCATTCACAGCCTCGACTGGGACGATGCCTGGCTGGCCTGCCTGTCCGGCCTCCCCCACCTGGAGCGACTGGAGGTGGCGGTGGGCGCGCGGCCGGCGCAGGGGAGCGGCGTGGGGGCCGCCCTCGCGGCCGCCGCGCCGCTGGCGCTGCCCCGCCTGCCGGCGCTCCGCGAGCTGCGCGCCTTTGTCGAGCCAGAGGTGACACTCACCGTCCCCCTGTCGCACCTGCCCGCACTGGAGGCAAGCGCGCCCGCGCCGCAGAGGGGCATTGCGGCCAGCTGGCTGCAGCGGCAGGCAGAGGCAGCACGGGCGCCACCAGCAGGCCTGGACAGCCCGAACCTGCGTGGGACGGCACGAGTGTGGGGCAGGGCATTAGGTTGCTTCTGCACTTGAGCGCCCGCTGCGTGATGTCCCACCTCCTCCCTGCACCTCCTCCTGCCCCTCCTCCCTGCCCCTCCTCGCGTCCTGTCAGGAGCTCAACCTGTGGGGCAGCACGTGCGAGCGCGCGACGGACCGCGGCGGCGCGCAGGTCGTGGCGGGCGAGGCCGCCGAGGCCGCGCCGCCCGCGCCCAGCCGCCTGCGCTGGCTGAGCGTCTTCCTGTCGCGCGCGCGCGTGGACTTTTGCGCGCTGCCTTCGCTGGAGGCGGCCAGCCTGTGGGCAGAGGCGCTGGAGGGGGCGGGCGGCCTGGCCGCCGCCGTGCGCCTGCGCGACCTGCGGCTGGGCTCCTTCCCCATCGGCTTTGGCTCCTCCTCTGAGTTTGTGCTCGGGGGCAGGCCCTGGGAGGTGCAAGCGCTGACGGCCGCGCCGGCCGGCCTCGTAACACTGCGCCTGCGCGGCGCGGCGCTGTCGCGGGCCGCGGCCGACGCGCTAGCGCGCCGGGGCGGCCTGCGCGCGCTGTCGGTGGCGCTGGGGGCGGACGACGAGGAGGAGCTGCCAGAAGCGGCGCTGGGGCCCGGGCCGCTGTGGGAGGGCCTGCGGGCGCTGCGCTGGGCGTGCTGCGAGCCGCTGCCGCAGGCGAGGCGCGCCGCCTGGGGCGGCGCCCTGCCGCATCGGGGGCTGTGCGGCATCGGCATTGGCTGGTGCCTGCCCACCCCAGGCTGTGCTCGTGCTTGCCCCGCTAGCTCCCCCAGGCGGCGCCGTGATCGCAGCTCGGATCGGCTTCCCTGCCACCCCCCGCCTCCCCACCTCGCCCCACCACTTTGCCCCACTCCCACCTGCCACACCCGCGCAGGCCCTGTCGGCGGCCAGCCATCTGGAGGTGCTGGACTGGTCAGCCTTTTACCAAGACCCCTCGGAGGACGACATTGCGCTGCTCGCGTCCCTGCCCTCCCTGCGCCACCTGCTCCTCGCCAAGCGGGGGCACCCCGACGCCTCTCAGGAGCGGGCGCTGCGCAAGGCAATGCCCCGCCTCGCGAGCCTCACGGCGGGGAGCATGATGGACGCCCGCGGGGAGGGGGCGTTCGTGGAGGCGGCGCGACGCGCCTGCGGCGACGAGGTGGCGGCGGGGCTGATGGGGGATGACTGAATGAGGGCAGTAGACGCGTGGGCTTGCAGCGGGGCATCCCTCGCTATGCGGATTGGCGTCCACGAATTTTGAGCTGCCTGTAGTGCTTGAATGCTGCGTGCTGGGAAAAGTTTCGCTGCCATTGCAACGAGGTGTCTGCATGCATGTTGTGGTGCAAGGGCAAACCTGCGCTCCGTCCCGCCACCATCACAGTGCCGCGCGGGGCGCCGGTGCAGGCGCCGCAGGCGAGGCAGTGCGCAGCAGCCCACCAGGCACGCGCGGGGCGCGTGCTCAGCGGGGGGGTGGGGTCTGGGCATGCCCCGAGGTCCGGGCGGTTGGTTTCTAGGGGTTCTCTCGTGAACGCCAGCTGGCACCTCCCCGGGGTCGAAACAGCCACAAACCAGCCCGACGCTCCACCCCCCAACCATTTTTGCATACTTTCTCCCGCGCCCGAGGCCACCCAAGGCATCGTCCACCCTTTTCAACCAAGGTAGGCAGCAGGGTGCCCGGTGCCTCAGGCATCGGCCTGCTGGCCCCGCCGCCGCAGCTTGCCTGCCTTGGCCTGCCTCCAACGCCTTGCCTTGCCCAAGTGCGGGCGTCCGAGGCCACAGCCGGGCCCCTACGCGCGTCTCGCCAATACCGCCAGCTCGCGACGCACGCTGACCTGTCTGCTGACCTGTCTCTCCGCCCGCACGGGTGTGCCCTGCAGGCGTCATGAAGGTCCTGTCCCTGCTGCTGGCCGTGCTGATGGCACTGGCCTGCCTATTTGCCGTGGCTAGGTGCGCCCGAGCCGCCGCACATCACCACCTGACTGCCCTTCGATGCCTGCACCCTGCCTTTGGCTGCTCGCTGCGCTGCCCGTGTGGAGCGCCCCGGGCGCTCGGGGGGCCTGCGCGGCTCACCCGCGTGTCCGCCTCGGCCCCCTGCATCATTCCGGCACCAATCTGGTGCTGTGCCGCTGCAGCGGTGGGTGCTTTGCCGTGCGGAAGTCTGCAGTCACGCTGGCATGGTGGCACGCCCATGCCATATTGCATGCGACTGCTCTGCCCTATCCCTCCCTCAACGCAGCGCAAGGCTGCGGCCAGTACAAGCAGCCCAACATCTGCAACGGCGTCACAGGGTGAGCGCATTCTCAGCTTGCTCTAGATGAGCGTGGCCACGCCATGTTGCAAACCTCCCACAACCGATTCTCTCAACTGGCACTAACCATGCATTCCCCCTCCCACCGCCGCACGGCACCACCCATCTGCTACCAAAGGTGCCAGGTGCGCATTAGTGCGTGCAATCCGCCGCCGCACTCGCAGCTGCTGGTCCTGCCCCTGGCTCGCCTGCGCATCTGGCTGCCTCCTGTGGAGCCAGCTGCTGACAGCCGCAGACGTCTGCGCGCTTTTGTCTGCCTGCGCGCTGCTATCCACACAAACACCTCCTCTCACTCTTATCTCTGCTCCCTCGCACCCTCGGTCCTGCACGCTGCAGTGGACTGGCACCAAGAAGAGCGTGAGTCGATGCTGTCTTGCTCCCTGCGCGCTGCCGCTGCCAGCCCACCCTGCTGTGCTGCCTTCGCAGCGTGGCCACCTCCATCTCATCTACGTCTGATGCTTGTGCCCCATGCTGCTGCCCTGGCCTGCGTGCAGGGCTTCTGTGTGCACAAGTGAGGCGGTGCTGTGCACGGAACCAGGCATCTCCCAAGCCATGGCACCCGGGCCTCAGGATCCCTCCGATGCCTTGCCCCATGGGCCTGTGCCTGCTCACTTGCTAGCGCTGTCAGCGGTTGACATGCCCCGATGCCTTGCATCGCTGTGATTTAGTCGAACCTGTAAGTTGCATGCAGTCACAAGCCTGCCAGGCACCCCGGCCAGCACCACCAGGCGCGCGCGGCGCACGCTCGAGGGGGGCCGTCACTGCTGTCACAGAGCCGCCTGCGGTGCCCGCCGCCGCAGCACCACCAGCCGCGCGCGCGGCGCATGCTCGAGGGGGGCCGTGGGGTCGGGGTACGCCTCCATGAACCGCCGCCGCAGACGCTCCATCTCCTCGGGCCCGTCCAGCAGCAGCCGGCTGTGCCACGGCCCCGCCTGCAGGCACGGTGACAGGCGGGCACGCAACCGCGCCGCGGCGCGGCTCAGGCACGCGCGCACGTGCTGCTCCCGCCGCCGGTCGACGCCACGGCGCAGCCCAGGCGCCGCTCCTGCAGCGCACCTGGACCATGCCTTCCCAGAACGCCTCCACCGAGGGCCAGCGCATCGTGTGCACGGGGTAGGTATCGACAAGTAGCTCGGCGCCCTCCCGCAGCGCCGCGCCCGGGATGTCTGCCTCCCAGTCCGCTGCAGGGGGCGGGGCGCCGGCGGCAGGAGGCTAGAGGAGACTAGAGGGAGGCTAGAGGGAGGTTAGAGCAGGACTGCGGTCGGCACCCCCAGGAGGCATGTGGCCGGCTTGGCTCGCCGCACGCTCATCGGCGGCAGCCCTTGCAGGGCGCCGCCCATCCGCGTCACGCTCCGCACCTGCATTGCGCGCCGCGGTGTCGGCGGTCAGATCAAACAGCCGCTGCCACGGGCCGGTCTCCTCCACGCTGCGCGGCCAGTAGCAGACTGCCAGGACGCCGCCTGCGCGCGCGAGGCAGCGTGGGGCAGCAAGCTGTCAGCTGTGGGACAGGGCAGGTGGCAGCTCAAGGGCAAGGTCCGCCGGACGAGCAGCACACCCGGCATCAGCAGTCGCGTCCATGCCGCCAGCACCGCCGCCTGATTTGGCATCTGCTGCAGGCCGAAGCACGAGACGATGGCGCCCACTGGCTGCAAGCCGCTCCCCTGCGCGCCATGCAGGCAACAGCACGCTGCCGTCAGCCACGCGCATTGCCTCCCCACCCCGCCCCGCCCCGCCCCCCGCCCGCCCTGCAGGCTGCGACGGCACCGTGGCACTGGCCCGCCTTTGCAACCGCGGCACGAGCGCAGGTGGGCCTCCATGCACTGGCACCTGATCAATCACCCATGAGAGGTCGCACGCGTCGCCTGCCTCCACGCGCACGCGGCCGGCGCTCAGCCCCGCCTGGGCCACCTGGCGCCGCGCCTCTGCCACCATGCCCTCCGCGAGGTCCACCCCAAGGATCGCGCTCGCGGCGGGCAGCGCGGCCGCGAGGAGGGGCAGCTCCTGCCCTGCGGACGCGCGGCGGCAGGGGAGGGGGAGGAGGAGGGAGGGAAGGGGGGGGGGGGGGCACAGTCAAGCGGCGGGAGGGAGGCACAGCCAAGCGGCGAGCCCACAAAAGCACAGTGTGTCTTGGTGTGGAGGTGCGCAGCAGGACCGTCCAGGCTGCGCCGAGGCGGCGGGCTTCTGCCTGCGCACCTGGGCCGCACGCGGGGACGAGCGCGCTCGCGCCGGGCGGCGGCCGCGCGTCCGCCAGCGCGTGCAGCGTCGTATCGGTCCAGGGCGCAAACCGGGGCGCAAAGGTGTGCAGGTAAGGCCTGGCCACCTCCGTCCAGGAGCGTGCGAGAAGCGCGCGGCGGTCGATGCCCACCATCTCAGGGGCGGCGCGTGGCGGTGCGGCCCTGGCGGCGGCGACCGCCTGGCTGACCTCTGGCTACCGAAAGTCGCAGTGCCTCTGCTGTCAGCGACGCCCCTACCCTGCTCCAGCAGATCTCAGAGTGCGTTCGTGGCAAGCTGGGTGTGCAGGCGGATGGATCAAAAGCTGCGGAAAGCGTGTGCACACAGGAACGCAGAGTGAATGCTGGAATGCACTGCGCTCGTCGCTCGCCGATGGGTCTGAGCCTTCCGCCCGCCCGCCCTTGCCGCCCTCGCCTGCCCGCCGCCGGGTGTCCACCCCAAGACGGCTGACTGGGGGGCTGTGCTGTGAGTGCTTTGCAACGTGCATTGCAGTGCCGTCATGCTGGCACGCCTGCTGTGCAGCCGGGGGCGTGAAAGCGTCACGGGCGGCAGTGCGGTCATGGACACATGCGGGGTGGGGTCTTCAGTGCCTGAGTCGGGTCGCTCGGCACCCTGGCGGCAGATTCGGCGAGGTTAACGCGGAGGCCCGCCGCGACGGTCTGTGCAGGGCAGGCTGCCCGTGCGGTCTGTGCGTGGCGGCTCTGCAGGCGGCTCGCGGTGAGGGGCGCGCGCAACTAAGCCAGGCTAGGGCCCAGCCGCGCCGCCATAGGAGATGCGGTACACGGCGTCGGCCGCGTCGTCCGACACGAGCAGCGAGCCGTCGGGCAACACGAGCAGGCCCGCCGGGCGGCCCCAGTACGACTGCGCCGCCCCCGGCGCGCCGCCGCCTTGCAGCCAGCCGTCGGCAAACACCGAGTGCGCGGTGGCGCGGCCGTCGGGGTCCACCTACAGCCCGACAGGCCGGGGAGGGAAGGTTGAGCCCGACCGGCGAGTGGGTGGGCTGGGGGGCATGCACGTGGATGCCCACACGCGCAGCGCGCGCAGCGGGCCGCCCCTTCTCCCGCCCGCGCGCGCCCGAGCCCACGGCGCCCGCCCTGCCGCAGGACAGGGCCCTCCCACCTGCACCATGGCGACGCGGTAACCGATTGCGCTCTGGCGGTTCCAGCTGTCATGGGGTTGGAGTGGGGCGGGCGCGTGCACAGCGCTGTGCTAGCAGCGGGCAGCGGGCAGTGGGCCAGCCGTTCCAGCGGGTCCGACGTGTTCCCCCACCCCCTGTCTTTGCCCACCTGCCGTGCTCCGCAAGGAGGATGGTGCCGCCGCCCTGGAAAGGCGCCGGGAACGTGCCGGCCTGGCGCGCGTCCGAGGCGCCGGCGCCGGGGGCACCGGGGACAGAGTAGAACTTCACACCCAGCACCGCCACGTGGGGGCCCAGCGCCTGCAGCGGCGGCGGCGTGGTCTCTGCAGGCCGAGGGCACGCGACGGGGTGGCGGGACAGGGAGTTTGGGTGCGGGGCGAGGGCTTGGAGGTCGGTGCGGCTGGGTGGGCAGGGCAGGCGAGGCAGGCAACGGGTGGAGGGGCTCGGCACCAGCAAACCAGCGACGGCACGCCACGGCCCGTCCCGCCCGCAGACGCACCCTCGCACAGCAGGCCCGCGCTGGCATTGTACAGCGCCGACCCCACACCGCCGACGGCCCTCGCCAGCGGCTCGGCGGCGGGCGGCACCTGCGGCGCAGGGTGCGCCGGGGGGTGGGGGGGGTAGATGGGGGGGTGGGGGGGGGGGGGGGTAGGTGCAGCCGCTGCAAGGCAAGCCGG
>PCFQ01000010.1:1223437-1241912 GCA_003063905.1 Chlorella sp. A99
GGGGGGGGGGCACACTGGCCGGGCAGGCCCCGTGGAAAGTCTCCGGTCTCCTGGTTCGCCCGTGCGGCGGGGTCAGCCGCTCCCTAAACACACAGCCCGTCACGCGCCTGCGCCGCCACCGCCTCTGCGCTGCCCTGGAAGGCGGAGCGGTTGGCTTCCACCCAGTTCAGGCACTGGCGCACCGCCCCGTGCATCTCCCTGCACGCGGCGGGCGGAGCGAGCAGCACGGCGGGCCTCAGCGTGCCTGGCGGAGCAGCCGCGCGCGCCCTCTGCCGCCGTCGGGCCAGGGGCACGCGCGCGGCCGACAGGCAGGCTCCAGCTCCCTGCCAGGCCTCTGAGCCGGGCCCACGCCTCCACTCCAAGCACTTGACCCCCCACCCACCCACACACAAACACCCCAACCCCCCACCCACCGAATCTCCTCCATCGCCGTGCGAATCATCTGGTTCTGCAACAGGTGGGCACCGATCGCAGTGTGGGAGGAGATCTTCCTCTAGAGGCCATCAGCATGACAGGGAAACGAGGAACGCGCCCGCGCCCCGGCCGCGCCCGCTCGCCTGCACCATGTCGGACAGCAGGCCGCCAAAGAGCAGGTTGATGAACACCCCCTGGCTGGCAGACTCCAGGACCGCCTCGTTCACCCAGGGCAGCGAAGGCAGCACATCCCGCGCCGCCGCCACGTGCTGCGCAGGCCCGGGCGGCACGGCGCGACGCGGTGGGGCAGGCCGGGCCGGGCGGCGCGCGCAGCGGGCTCCCCTGCCGCCCTGTGCGGCGGGCGCCACCGGCACGGCCGCCCGCCAGCGCGGCAGGCTCACCTGTGCGGCCCGCTGCACCTCATCATTCGAGCTCTGGATTTTGGCCATCTCAACATGTCCTGGACAAGACAGTTGGTGGAGCGGGTGGAGCAGTGAAGCATGTCGAGAGTCGGCGGCCGAGAGCAGAGGTGGGGCGCGGCAGCCGTGGGCGGCGGCGCGCACGCGGCGGCCCGCCGCCGCCCCAGCTGCCAGGTCCCCTGGGCAGCCAGGCGGCGGGAGGCAGGGCAGTTTCCGCGCTCACGTCCATGGGGTGGCGCCGCTGCCAGGGGTCGATAATGTTGTCCATCATCTCTACTCGTCCGATGAACTGCGTGAAAACAGGCGGAGCAGCCGGGAAGAAAGTGAGGGGTGCGAGTGGCCATCCGGCCGGCTGGCAAGCGTTCGGCACCGGTGGGGTGGGGTGGCACCCCACCCCACAGCCAGTGGCTGGGGTAAGGTCTGGAGGAGGTGGGCTGGGGGGCGCCAGCTGCGAGCCCCCAGACGCGCGCAGCCTGCCGAGCCCACCTGTGCGGTGCCCATGTGCTGCTCCGCCTCGGCCAGCCGAGCGTCAGCTGCCTGCAGCTGCTGCTCTGCGCGCGCGTAGGTCGCGCCATGCTGCGAGCTCTGCAGGGGTGGCGGCAGTGGCGCGGCAGGAGCGCCAGAGCGCTCAACAGGGTTGCGCGCCCCAGAAGCGCTCTTGTCACCTGGCAACTGGCACCGCCAGAGGGGCGCGCCATCACCAGGACCCCTCCCACATTCCTCCCAACACACGGCATCACCGCCATCCGCACACCTCGTTCCCCTTGCGCTGCAAGTCGGCGATGGCCGCCGCCGCGGCCGCAACCTCTGCCTGCGCCGCCCAGTGCGGCTGCGCAAACAGGGCGTCCACCAGCTCCACCTGCACTCTTTCCACCCCCTGCATCTCGCTCTGCTGGGCCGCCCAGGCAGCCGCCAGCGCACGCGCCGACTCCAGCCTGCCCTGCAGCTCGGCGACTGCTCCACCGCACGGCGCGCCTGCAGGTCGCTCAGGCTGGCCTCTGCCGCCGCTTTCTTCTTCTGGTTGGCCGCCTCTGAGCGGAACAGCTTGCCCAAGTGGAAGTGGCTCTGCTTGTCCACCTGGCGAGTGGTGCGGAGCAAGAGCAGGGAGGGAGCATGAACATGGAGGGCCGGCAGGAGGCAGGCTCGCGGGGAGCGCGCGGGCGCAGCGGGCGGCGCAGGCCAGCCAGCCAGTCGGCTGGGCAGGCCCCCGCGCTCGCGGCAGGGAGCGAGGAGGGGCGGGACAGGCCAGCGCAGGCCCACGCGCGGCCGCGCTGGCGGCGCACCTCTGCCGCTGCGGCGGCCTCGGCCCCTTTGATCTGATGCAGCGCCGCCTGCTCCCGCGCCAGCGCCGCCTCCAGCTCCCGCACTTGCTGCGTGGCCGCGCTGCTGTTCTCCTCGACCTGCGGGGCCAGCAGCGGCACACCAAGCAATAGTTGCAGTTCATCGGCGGCCTCTATGGGCGCTCCAACAGTGCGGATCGGGCTGTGCTGGAGGGGGCGCCACAGGCGCAAGCCCCGCGGCCGCGTGCGCGCGCTCGCAGCCGCATGCCTGCCTGCTCACAGAGGAGGCAGCCCAACGGAGGGGGAGAATGAAAGAAAGTACCTGGTGGGCGCGGTAGTCTGCCAGCTGCGCCTCCAGCTGCTTGTAGCGAGCGAGGTCGGCTGTGTTGAAGAGCGCGGCTGCCATGGCGTGGCCGGAGCGGCAAGCGGCGGCGCTGCTGCTGCAGAAGTGCAGTGGCGTTCACGCGGCGGCGCCTGCGCAGCAACCGGGGGCAGTGTGGCTGAGGCTGTGAGGGGCGTGGAGCAGCATTGGGGGGCTCAGGACAACCCTCCTTGGGAAAGCGAGGCGTCACCGGCGAGGCGATGCAGGCAACGGGCGGCGACGGGCGCCCGCGGCGGGGGCGGCGGCAGCCGCACAAGCCTCCTGCACCAAGCTGTGTTATGCAGCCTCCCAACCCCTTCTGCTTGGGCCCGTCCACCCAAACACCACAGATGGAGCACTTGTTGCCCAATTCTCCCGCGCACCCTGGCCAGCTCGGAGTATGGCTATGGCTGTCGTCAATTGATGCTGAGGTGTTGCTGCAGGTGTCGAACGTGAATCAAACAACTTGAATCGATTGAAGTATGTGCCTGCTGGCTTGTGCTGATGGCTTCCACGCTCTTCCCAGCTCAATTGCTGCAAGCATCAATTCTTCTGACTGCCCACGACATCGCCGCATTACGGGGGGACTGCAATCAGCCGTGCTTGTTGATCGCTGCGTGCCGCTCGGTTCTGTGAGCTCCCGGCCTGCCAAACATCACAGCATCTGTCAACCAGTCGGTGAGCAAGCCAGGAGGCGGCGAGTGATTCACGAATGTGGACTAGACTTGCGCTCGCTGGGGCAGCGGCTTTGGTAGGCCTGGTGGCGTCCAGCATGAGCACACGGAAGCCCGAGAAAGAAAATCGGCAGCCATTTTTGGGTTCGGCGGGCGTGGCTCTGCCGACGGCATCGCCGACCGCCCTCGCACCGCCGCCTGCCTCTCCGCACCTCGGTCTGCTCTACATACCTCTTTGGAGCGCAGCGGCGGCGTGCCTGGCAGCAGGGGCAGCGGCCGTGCCGGATGCGTGGGTAGCGCCGCTCTGCGCTGCACTGCTGGTCGTGCTGGTGGGGCTGGCGCTCGCACACTGGCGCCTGCACCGGGGCGGCGGTGGCGCTGTTGGCGCCGCCAGTGCTGCACCGCTGCCCAAGCAGCCGCCGGAGCAGGAGCTCGGGTGAGGCTGCCGCCGCCCGCCCGCCCGCAGCTGGGCATTGCCGCAGCATGACTCCCTCCTCCCCCGCGGTCGCTGAGCACCTGGTGCCCCTGTCATCGCACGCCGCGCAGGGCGGATGCGTGGGTCGCGCTGGCGGACGCCATGGGCGGCGTGTGGGTCAAGGACAAGCAGGCGTCGGACAGCATGGACGTGGCATGCTCGCTCATGCGGCTGAGCGGCCTGGTCAGAGCAGCAGTGGGGCTGATCAAAGGACTGGAGATAAGGTGGGTGGGGTGGGAGCCTGACGGCACTGGGTGCTCTGGGCTGGGAATGCTGTCGTCGGAGGGAGGAGAGCGCGCGGTGCGCGGCGTGCAGCGGGCGGCGGGCGGCGGCGCGGCGGCGCGGCGGTGCGCGGCTGTGACGCCACGCCAGTCCCTCTCTGCCCGCACACCCGCCCTCCCACTCTGCGCACCCACCCTCCTACCCTCGCCTTTGCGACCATCCTCTCTCAGGATCACGCCCGGCCAGTTTGAGATGGCGGTGCTCAGCGGCATCCTTTGGTTCAAGGTAAGCGCGGTCAGTGGACGGTGTTTGTGGTGTTTGAACATCCACTCGGGGGCCGCTGCCCATTCCCCCATTGGATTGCGGGCAAAGCTTACCACGCGCCCTCCCTCCCTCGCGGGCCTCTCCGCTCCCCACCCACCCCCCACCCATCCCCTCCGCACGTCAGATTCGCGAGCGCTACCATACCAGCGGCGAGGCGCGCCAGCTGGGCCGCCGCGACCTGCGGCGTGGCAAGCACACGGGGCGCGTGGAGCTGCGGCGCGCCGAGTCAGCGTCGGACGGCTGCGGCGCCGCCGGCGGCTCCAGCGGCGCCCTTGCCACCGCCGGGCGCCTGCCAGCGGTGCTGTTGAGCTACGAGTGGGGGGAGCCCATGGGCGGTGCCGGGAGCGACCTGTTTTGCTGCCCCGAGCCGGGGCTACTGTGGGTGGATACCAGCCTCGTGGTGCGGGGGCAGGCCACCACATACCGCCAGGTCTACCGGCGCAGGGGCAGCTAATGGTCCCCGCTGGCCGCACACGGGTGCAGATGGGGCGCGCGGGGCAGCTGTCGCCGCTCCATGCACTGGGTGTGCGTCGGCTGCACAATCGTTGCAAGCACCTGTGGTAGTTACAAGTATTTAGGGCCATTCAGTGGGGCGGGAGGACATCTCTTGCCAGAGACAGGGGCGGCGAGGTGGCGACTTGGATGTGCCCATCGCTTGCGTCATGCTGACTAGACGCCACTGTGCGGCTGCTCCGCATATGGCTGACTCTCATTTGGTGCAGGTTTTGTCGAGGGAAGCTCATCAAACCTATCGCACGTTTTTTTCGCAAGTTTTGCAGCCCAGAGCTCGAGGTACAGCGTGCCACGCGCTCTGCAGACCCAATGGAAACTACCACCGCCGCGCCGCCCAAGGAGCAGGCCGAGCAGGAGCTGGGGTGAGAAGCGCCCGCCTGCGCAGTCGCTGCCGCAAGCGACGTCGCGCCTCCTGCGCCCAGGACTTCCTGAGGACAGGACTTCCTCAGGACATGCACGACTACCACTCTACCACCCTCACATCCACACATCTCCCCTGCTCCCTGCCCTTGGCACAGGGCGGAGGCTTGGGCCGCGCTGGCAGCAACCATGAGCGGCGTGTGGCTCAAGGACAAGCAGGTGTCAGACAGCATGGACCCCGTCTGTTCGCTCATGCAGCTCAGCACCCTGGTCCGCGCGGCGGTGGGGTTGATCAAGGGCCTGGAGATCAAGTGGGCGGGGGAGTGCCGCGGGGGGGAGGGCAAGGGACGGGAACAACAACCGCTGCACGTCCCTGCGCGGCGCACGCGCCAGAACCTCTGGGCGCGTGCGCACGCACTCGCCTGCGCCGTGGCATGCTGCTGCCTCCGGCCTAGTGATGCTCCCTTACCTGCCGCTCTTGCCACCGACAGGATCACGCCTGAGCAGTTTGATCTGTCAGTGCTCAGCGGCATCCTTTGGTTCAAGGCAGGTCTGGTCAGCAGGGCGGGCATTTGGATGTCTGGGTGTGTTTGGGTGTAGGCAACGTAAGGTGTGTTGGGGAGTAGAGGGGGGGGGGCAGGTTCAGACTTGTGCTCGACCCCTGCTCTTTCAACCCTCTGCTCTGCGTGTCCCCACTCCACACGTCAGATTCGCGAGAGTTACCCCACCAGCGGCGAGCCGCGCCAGGTGGGCCGCCGAGACATGCGGCGCGGCAAGCACACGGGGCACGTGGAGCTGCGGCATGCGAGCGGCGCCGGCGGCGCCACCGACGGCAGCAGCGGCGCCAGTGGCAACCTTCCGGCGCTGGCGCTGAGCTACGAGTGGGGGGAGCCCACGGCGGCGGCGCGACCGACGTGCTGCGCTGCCCAAGGCCAGACCTGCTGTGGATGGACACAACCATGACTGTCGGAGGAAAGTCGGTTGCCTACCGCCAGGTCTATCGGCTCAAGGCGTGAAACCGAGCTGGGGGGAGTGAGCCAGTTGAGGGGAAGGGCAGCTGATTGGGGCTGGAAGGACAGCTGATGATGGGATGATGATGACTTCTTTGTTGTGAAATTTTCCTGAAATTGGAGCGCCCGAGCCGCAGCGCTGCTGCCGGAGTGAGAGCAGGCAGCTAACAGAGCCAGCCATGAGGATGAGACGCTCAGGAATCAGGAGGGGTGGCGACCCGCCGCCAAGTGCACTCTTGGACCTTCCATGCTCCTGATGTATCCTCATGAGCACTGAGTGCGTCTCGGGTTTGGCAGCAGCTGCACCTTGCCAGCACAGCGCCGCCTGAGGCGGCGCCTCCGCGCGCTACCATGCTCGGCTCAGAGCAGGCGACTCCTGCAGCGGCGACGCCGGCAGTGGCAGAGGTCCAGCCCACTGCCCGCGCCGCCGCTGCCGAGGAGGCCGGGCCGAGCGGCGAGCGGCGGTCGCCCTCGCCCGAGGACCTCTTCCCGTCGCCGCGCTCCCTAGGTGGGGAGGGAAGGCTCTCCTCGTTGCATGTTCTGTGTCACTGCGTCCGCACCTCCCACCCGGCCCTCCCAGGCGCGCCTGCGCAGGCGGGCGCCACGTCGCCGGGGCCCCCGCCGACCTGCCGCCGGCCGCGTGGCAGCGCGTGGCGCGCTCCCTGTCCGGTCCGCTCGACGAGGTCGCCACTTGTTGTGTCAGCCGTGCGGCCTGCCTGGGTGTCACCCGCCACCGCGCGGCAGCACTGGATGACGAGCTGGCTGGGCTGCTGGCAGCCCGCGGCGGCGGGAGCAGCTCAGGAGGTGATGGGAGCGGCACCGCCGCCGGCGGGGGCGGCCCCGGCGCGGGCAGAAGCGGCGGCCTGGAGAGCGTGCCCAGCGCCGCCGCCCCCGGCTTCTGCTGGGCCCTGCCCGCCGGTGGCGGCGCGGGCGGGGAGGCGCGCCTGCTGGCGCATGGCCCGCCGCCCGGCGAGGGCAGAGACGGGGACGCTGGCGGGGAGCCGCAGCAGTGGGAGCGCGCCAAGGCGGTGAGTTGGTTGCAGTGGCGGCAAGACAACAACGGCTCTCCTGCTGCTTGTTACCGGCCAGACATCGCATGACGGTCGCGTGCTGTGTCAATCTCCCGCTCTGTCGTCCCCACTCACCCCCGACGCACGCGCAGGCTGCTGCCGCCTGGGCGTGGCTGCGCGCCACCGCGCGAGCCGACCCGCCGCTGCCGCGCGAGGCCCGCGGCCTGCTGAGGGAGAGGCGCGGCGAGCGAGGCTACATTTTCAGCCCAGAGGCGGCAGGCAGGGGCCGCGGGCGGGGCAGGGGCGGCGTCGCCGGCCGCACCAGCGGCGGCCGGGGCGGCCGCGGCAGGCTGTCCGCGTCGCCTGCCGCGAGCAGCAGCTAGCGCGCGGCCGCGAGCAGCGGCAGCAAGCAGCGGCGGCTAGCACGGTGCATGCCTCATGGTGCCAAGCTGTAAGACCAGACCAGACCAGACCAGCCGCGGATAGGGCGCCGGCGGCTTTGGCTCTTCACAGGAGAGCATGGGGAACTGGGCCCGCCTTGTTTTCAACTCAGGTTCAAACCTGACAGCAGGACAGCAGGCATCGGCCACGCAACTCGCGGCAACGCAGGCGAGGGAGGGAGGGGGCGCCGCGACAGCGACCCTCCCCACAACCCTGCTGCACTAGCCGCTGCCGCCACCGCCTCCCCCTGCCCCCTGCGCCGCTGCTGTGCCGCGCCGCCGGCAGTCTGCCAGCCTCTATCGCCGCTGCCGCACGTCCTCCCGCTCCTCCTCGTACTCAATCTCCACCCGCCCCCGCCGCCGCTTGGCGCCCTTGCCGCCGCCCGCCGCCGCCGCCGCCGCCGCGTTGCCCCTGGCCGCCGCCGGCCGCGGTGGCACCGCCTTGCGCTTGCCGCCGGGGCCGGCGGCGCCGCCGCCGCCACCGCCCTCCTCGTCGCTGCTGGCGCCGCGGCCGCTGGGCCCTGCCCCTGCGCGCAGGGGCGGGGCAGGCGCAGCGGGGCCGACTCGGCACGCACCGCCACGCGCCTCCTGCGAAACAGCCGCCCGCGCGCGCCGCGTCCGCACAGCCCCACCTGCGCCCTCGTCGCCCTCGCTGCTGCCGCCCGCGTCCTCGTCCCCGCTTTCTTCCTCCTCTGAGTAGTAGTCCTCCATGTCGCTTTCTTCCTCGGGGTCAAAGCCTAGGTCCTCCTCCGCCACCCACTCCAGCTCCTCCTCACCCTCCTGGTGCACGCGCGCGGGGAAGGGTGGGGGGGGGGGGGGGGGGGGGGCGCGGGGGGGGGGGGGGGGGGGGGGGGGGGCGCAAAGCGCGCCNCCCCCCCCCCCCCCCCCCCCCCCCCCTTCCCCCCCCCCCGGCAGTGGGGGAGGGGGGGGGGGGGGGGGCGGCGGCGGCGGCGTGAGGGCAGGGAGGGCGACGCGAACGTCGCGCCCAGAGCGCCGGCGGCAGGCGCGCGCGTGCGCCAGGGCAGGCAGCAGGCGGCAACAACAAACAGTATGGGGCCACCGGTGCCCACCTCTTCCTCCTCCTCCTCTTCCTCATCCCCCTCGACATACTCCTCCACCTCCTCCTGCGAGCCCAGGAACGCGACCCCACACGGCTGAAGGGTCAGCCAAGGCGCGACAGGGGGCACGAGACGCGCGGGCGCCCCGCCGCCTCTTTGCCTCCCCTCTGCTCGGCCTGCGCCGCCCCGCGCGCGTGCGGCGCCAGCCAGCCAGCCAGCCAGCGCGTCGCCTCACACCTCACCTCCTCCTCCCGCGCCATCTCCGCGTCCTCCATCTCCGCCTCCTGCCCCAGCACCTTCTCATACTGGCGCATGGGGAAGTTGTAGATGTCGCCATAGGTGCCCGACTGCAGTGTGGTTTGCAGGGAGGGGCGATTTGTGTTGCGCGCGTGGGGTGCAGGGGAGCCAGGCGGGCGGGCAGGCGGGCTGCCGCGCCCGCCGCGCCCGCCCGCCGCCGCGGCGGTGGTCGCGTGGCCGCCCCGCCCCTCGCGCGTGCCGGCGACTCCGCGCACGGTCCCTCCTGGGCCCCCCAAACAAATACCGCACGGGCACGTGATCCATCACGCACCTGCAGCCGCGCAAGCAGCTCCTTCTCGATGCTCGCCTCCAGCTGCGCTGCCGCCTCGGCCTTGGCCTCCTTGCGCCGCAGCTGCTTCTCCTTGCTGCGGCGCAGGGGAGGGTGAGATTGGGGGAGGGAGGAGGGGAGGGAGGTGGGGCGGCGGCGGCGGCAGAGCGCGCGGCGCGAGGGACGACGCAGCTCGCGCGCGCGCGTCCGCCGGCGGCGGCATGTGTGCCCTCGATGCGCCGGCCGTCCCCCGCCCGCCTGCCCAGGCCAGCGCCCCTCCACCCCCCCCCCCGCCCCCGCACCGCGCGGGCATGGTGACGAGCTTGGTCTTGACTTTCAGTTGCAGCCTGGGCAGGAGAGGAGGAGACGAAGGCAACGAGGTCAAGGCCCGCGCCACGGCAGCCCGCCGCACGCTCTGCGGCGCGGCGCGGCGCGCGCGCGCGGCGCGGCGCGCGCGCGCTGCGCGGCGCCGACGCGGCCGGCCCCCGCGCCAGCGGGCGCCCACTTGCGCATGCGTCGCGGACGAGGTACCGCAAACTCACTTGCGCATGCGGATGAGGTACTGCGTGATCTTGGTCAGCCGCTGCTTGTTCTTGTGCACCAGGAACTTGGGCCAGTGCGCCAGGTGCTCGTCCACCTGCGCCAGCGCCTGCGGCACGCACCAGCACGCGCGCGCGCGTTGGGACGAAGCGGCGCGCGCGCGCGGGGCCGGGCCGGGCGGGGGCCGCGCCGCAGCGCCGCGCGCGCCGGCTTGCGCCCGCCGCGCGCCCCTGCACGCCCGGCGGCCGCGCGCGACCGCGCGCGCCCTCGCACGCCCGGCGGCCGCGCGCGACCGCGCGCGCCCTCGCACGCCCCGCGTGCCTGGGCGTACTGCCGCTTCAGCCGGATCTTCTGCCACATGTTCTTGGGCGTGTGGGCGCGCTCGATGGTCTGGCGGGGGGGAGCGAGGGCGGGCGGCGGCGCCGCGGTCGGCCGCGCCGTCTGCGCTCCTTCCTGTGCTCTCCTCCCAGCCCCCCGCCCCCGCCCCCGGCAGCTGGGGCCGGCACCCCCGGCAGCTTGGGCCCGCCCCCCCCACCCCACCCCACCTCCACCCCCCCACCCCTGTCAGCTCGCCCCTCTCCCCGCCCCGCAGCTCCCTTGCCTTGATGTAGAGGTAGCAGCGCCCCCCGTCCTCGCGTATCGTCGCGTAGCGGCTGTTGGCCAGCGGGCAGGAGCTGCGGTTGCACAGGCCTGCGCGCGTGCGCGGCGGCGGCGGCGGCGGCGGCGGGGCGGCCGGCGGCGGTGGGCGGCGGCGCGCCGCGAGACCCCTTCAGCGTTCGCCTTCCCCTGGGACGCTCGTCCCAAGCTGCCGATGCATGCTGCTGCTGCGTGCCGCCTTGCTCTTCCGCTCCTCTGCATTAACCTTGGTGCGGAGTTGTGCCCTGTCCCCATCAGGCTTGGCCCCAACCCACCCCCAACCCACCCCCAACCCACCCGTCACATTGTACTCATTGCGGCAGAAGTTCTGCGTCTTGGTCTTGGCCCGGAAGCTGCAGTGCCCGTGCATGATGAGCTGCCAGATGACCTGCAGGGGGCGGGGGGCGGGGCCGGCGCGCGCCGCCCTGCAAGTTGGCGGCGCGACGGTGGGCGGCAGGGGCGCGCAGAGGCGGTGGCGGCCGCTCGCCGGCAGGCGCGTCCGGCCCCACCTCGTCGTGCTGCATGGCTGCGGGCGTTCAGACGGGCGAGCCAACGGCGAGAGGGGTGCAAAAGGAGACGGGCAGGCCTAATGCATGCGGTGTGGGGAGCGCCTTGTCCTTCACAGGTGTCAAGGGAGCTTCTGTATACAAGCGCACAAGTGTGAAAGGCACAGCAGGAAGATTGAAGAAGAAGGCGAAGACCTCATTCGACTGGCCTCAAAACAAGGCATGTAAATCTCCTGATCGTCTCTTAGACGCCTATCAAACTGCACCAGCCAGCAGAGACTGCCGAAAACACGCGCGAACGGCAGCTGCCGCCATCCCTGCAGCTCCCCGCTCCTGTGGACCTCTTAAACGGCTCTCCCCATCACTCTCAGCCGCTGGGGGCTGCACAAGGATAGGCCCTCGCAATGCAGTCCCTCTCCAGGAGCGCTGTCGCCTCGCTCAGCGCCGCATGCAGCTTCTCGGGATGCAGCATCGCGGTGCGACCACTGGCAGGCGGTCCGGCAGCAGCAGGTGTGTGCGCGGGCGGGCGGGCGCCGCCACTCCGCTTGGCCACCACGCAGCGCTGGACCCGCGAGCGCCGCCGCGCCGGACGCGCGAGCGCCGCCGCGCCACTCGCCTGCGCCCCATTGCAGAGCCTGCGGCCGAGGGCGTCAAGGCCACGCTGCTGCGGCTGCTGCGGGGCGCCGACGAGCCGCTGACCAGCGCGGAGCTGTGGCAGAGGGCGGAGCCAGAGGGCCTCAAGTCCAAGAGGCATATGAAGCAGATGCTGGCACAGGTGGGTGGGCACGCATCTGTAGGGGGGCGGCACCCTGTGCAGAAACGCGCGCGCATCACGGAGCACCACTAGCGCCAGGGGTGGCGACGACGGATGGGCCGGCTGAGAGGGCGGTGCCGGGGGGTGGCGCGCAGGCGCCTGGGCGCCATGCGCCTGCTGCCCGCGCACCCAGACGCGCGCCTGCGCCCGCCTGCAGCTGAAAAAGGGGAAGCAGCTGGTGACCAGGCCGATGGGCGGAGGCAAGCGGAAGAGCTACGGGTGCGGTTGCCGCGCCTGGCGGCGGCCTGCCGAGGCGCCTGCGCGCCCCGCGGCGCCCCGCATGCACGTGCCGGGGCGCTGGGCAGTCTCGGCCCAGCGGGGCACCAGGCACCCCAGGGCGGGGGGGTGGGTGGGGGGCGCTCGGTGCGCGGCGCACATCCGTTGGCTGACGGCCTCCCTCCCCTCCCCCGTGTGTGCTGCAGGTACGCGCTGCCAGAGGTCGCGCGGCGATAGGCAAAGTGTGCTTTCTGGCAGAGTGCTCCGGCGGAGCGTTTTCCGCCACGCCCACCGCAACTCCGGTCCCGCCTGGTGTTGTGTGTAACGTCCGCATTACAGGCGTGCATTGGCGTTTGCAGTGTGGGTGCATGGAGAGAGAGGAAGGGTAGCCAAGTCTTGGGGGAGGGGGAGAGGCATCGACAAAAAATTATCATGTCGTGGGAGCGCCCTCAGGGGGGGGGAGGATCTCTCGCAGGGGGACGTACACGCGATGCGGGAGAGGGGGAGGGCTCTCTGTCGCGGGCGGCGGCGTGGCGCGTGGGGGCCGCGCGCTGCCGCCGCCCGTGCCACTGAAGCAGGGGCTGAACAGGGGGGGTGCCGTTCAGAGAGGTGAAGGGGGGAGCTATAGACTACAGACACTCTGGAGGGCAGAGCAAGTGTTGGGAAAAAAAGAGAGGGTGGGGGGAAGAGGCACTGGTTGGTTGGGGGGCACAAGGGCGCTGGCGCCCGCGCGCCACGCGCGCGCCGCCAGCAACCGGGCGGGCGCGGCGCGGGGGCGCGGGGCGCAGGCGGGGCGACACATATGTTAAGCGCACATATGTAGCAAGCATATCATCTCGGCATGTGGGGGAAGGCATCACATGGGGCATGCGTTCGGGGTGCATGGCGCGGGCGCGCCGCATGGGCGTTGGCGGCCGGCCGGGAAGAAGGTGGCGGTCTCGTTCGTTGGCGGGGCGGGGGGGGGGAGGGACTGCGGGCGGGGAGGGGCGCCCATCGTTCGGCGTCGTCGCATCCTGCTGGGCGGGGAGGGGCTGCCTGACTGCACGGATGCGCGCGGTTTCGTTCGCCATCCAAGTGCTGCTCGCCGCTGCGGCGGCGTATCATCTCGACATTGGGGGGAGGTGGGAGGGCCAGTGCTGGGAGTGCTCAGGGGTGGGTGGGCTGAGCGGCCGATGCCGCTGTGGCGGGCAAGGGACGTGCGCGGCGCCGCGGTCGCGCGGGGGCGGGGGCGGCTGGCTTGGCGGCCGCGCTGCGGCCGGGGGCCCCTGCCGCCGCGCGCGCCGCCGGCTGCTTCACAGCAGCCAGTCGCGCCAGGACTCGCTGGGTTGCGTCTCGAGCATGTCGGGCGCCAGCGCAGGCGCCGGCTGCAGCTGCGGCGCCGGCGCGGCCGGGAGTGACACGGTGTAGTAGCGCACGGGCGGCGGTGCGTAGGCCAGCGGCGGCTGCAGCAGCCCGCACGGCACGGTGGGCGGCGGCGCCGCCGGCCGCGCCAGCGGCTCCGCCAGGCCAAGCTGCTCGCGCAGCGCGGCCTGGAGGCCGCCCAGCGCGTGCCGCTGCTCCGCGGCCGCCGGCGACGCAGCGGCATAGCCGGCCGGCGGGCAGAACGCAGAGCCGAAGCTGGCCGGCGGCGCGTCGGCGGCGTCGGCGTCGGCGCCGCCGGGCGCGGGCGCGACGTCCCAGGAGGACAGGTCGGAGGGCGTGCGCACGAGGCGCATGGGGTCGTGGCCCGGCGCATTGGGCGTGCCCGGCTGTGCGGAGTGCGCCTGGGGGGAGAGGCAGGGCGGCAGCGCCTCCAGCGACTCCTCCTGCCTGCGGGGCGGAGCGGGGGCAGGCGGGCGGAGGGGTCGGGGCCGTCAGCGGGGACGGGCTCGCAGCAAGGGGGCACGCGGCGCCCTCGGCCGCCACGGGCAGGCGGCGGGCCGCGCGCGACGCAGGCGGCCGCGGCGCACGCGCCGGGGCGCGAGGTCGGCCCCTCCCCCCAGCGGCCGCGCGGCGTGGCCAGCTGCTCAAGAGCCCAACTCACAGTGCGGACTCCATGGTGTGGGTGTTGACCAGCAGGCCGTCCATGCAGTCCAGCGGTGCGGGGCCCAGGGCTGCGGGTGCGGGCGGGCTGCCCGGTCCCGACAGGCTGTTGCCCGACAGGCTGTTGCTGCTGCCGCTGGAGATGCCGGCGTAGAGCACGCGGCCGGCGAACGGGGAGAGCGGGCGGGCCGGCAGCCCGCTACACCGCTGCGGCGCGCCGTAGCTGCTGCCGGCGTCGCAGCCGTGGCCGGCGCCAGCCTCGCGGCCAAAGTTCTGGCCCATGGAGGGCGCGAGCGCGGGCGGCGGCGGCGCGCGGCGCGGCACCGGCGCCGGCGCCGGCGCCGCCGGCCGTCGCCGAGGCTTGGCCGCGTGCGCGCGGTTGCAGAGTCGGCGCGAGGCGCCGACCGCGTCGAGCAGCTTGCGCCGCAGCCAGGCGTTGTTGTTGGAGTGGGTCTCCGAGCCATAGACAGCGACAAACGCCTGTCGCAGGTCTGCCTGCGACATGCGTGCAATGTGGCGCGCGGCCACCTGCGGCGGCGGGGCGGGCGGGGAGAGGGAGGTGGGCAACGGGCGCTTCGCGGGGCGCACGACGCAGGGCCAGTGGGAGAGGCGCGCAGGGTGCGCACTGCAGGTGCAGGTGCAGACGAGTCGGGAGAGGCGGCAGGGGCTAGCGATGGGCAGGAGACCACATGGCATTCCACACCCGCACCTTGCTGTCGCCTGTGCCAAAGTGCTTGAGGGCGCCCGCCGCCTGTTCCGGCGTCAGGTAGTGACGCTGCAGGTGGTGGCCCATGGCTGCAGCGGTGTGTGCGTCGAGGAGTCTCCGCCGGTGGGGGGGGCGCCTGCGGCGGCCAGGGCGCCGAGGCCGTCAGGCGCTGGCGCAACAGCGCGCGGGCCTCCCGCTGCGATCTGGCCCTGCCTGGCGCGCGCTGTGGGCGATCGCGAGCCCCCGGCGGGCGCAGGGAGCGCAACGGAACAGGCCAGGCAAACGTGATTATCGGCATGCAGAGAGACAGAAACGGCAGGCGGCTCCTCATTTGAGACCTCCCACGGTCTCGGAGCCCCTGATCGCGCGTACCTGGGCCTGGGCGGCGAAGCAGCGTCAACGAGGAAGTTGGAGCGAGCCCTGCTGGCTGACGGGGCTGACAGGGCTGGGAGGAGGTCTGGGAGGTGGTGTGGGGATGCAATGAGATTGTATACAGGGCCAGGGGGTAGGTGAAGTTATCTTCATCGCAAAGATTTTTTCAGGCACGTCACAGATTTTATTGGGCGATTTCCTGTTGGCTCGGGCAGGTTGAGAGCTCTTCTCTGGGTCCCCCTGCTAGCTCAAGTGGCCGAATGGGCAGCGGCCGGGCGCACTGGAGGCCCGGAAGCCCAAACACGCATCAGCGCCGACCGTCTTGCACTTCCCGCTTGCTCGCGTCCCTTCTCAATTCGTAGGGTGTGGGATGCCCGATCGCGGGGGGAAGGGGCGAGGCATGCCGTGCCGGCTGCAGGCCGCTGCAGCCGCTGCTGCCGCACAGACAGCGCTAGAGCGCCAGCGCCTCTCGCCTCCGCTAGAGCGCCAGCGCCTCTCGCCTAATCCAGGCGTCACCAAACCACAGGGCCGCTAGCTGCCAGGTTACGGAGGCTCTGCCTGACTGGCTGAGGGGTTACATGCAGAGCCTTGAGCACATCCATCGCCCCCGCCGGGGGGCCTACGACGCCGAGAGAATTAGTGCTCCGCGCGGGGCGGATCTGGGAACCAGACGGCAGGGCAGGAACGGGCGGAACCACCGACACCGCCCCAAATGGCGGGGGAGCAGGGAGATTGAGCAGGGGATTCACGAACGCAGGGCGGCGGGCCATGCGGGCGCCGAGCCGATGCGGCAGTCGTCAAAGGTCTGAAGAGGGACCAGGCCACAAGGGGGCATGACCAAACGGCTGCCCGGCGGGGGGCCCGCTCGCGCAGGTTCAGCGATCCAGGAGCGGCGCCGGGGGATGTGCGTGCAGGGCACGATGCGGACGGTTACGGAGGCAGGGGCGTGGGGTGGCATCAAGCGTTACTCGCCACCTGGCGGCAGACCACGCTGGGCCTTGCCGCTCGCCTGCGCCGCCCTTTCTCTCTCACAGCGCCGGCGGGGATTGCAAGTTCGATGAGAGCAGGGGCAAGCAAAGAGCAGGACGGGATAGCACAGTTGAGAGAGCTTGAGAGCGGTAACAAAAAAAAGTGGCCAGTGGCGGTTGGGAGAAGCTCAAGGCCCCTCAGGCCCTGCGCCGCTTGGCCGCCGGGGGCGCGGCAAACGCCGATCCGTCGTCCGAGTCGCTCGAGAGCAGCTCCACTACCTCTTGCTCCTGTTTCCGGTGCCCCTGCTGCTGCCGCTGCCGAGCCTTCTGCTGCTGCGGCCGTTGCGGCCTGCGCGCCTGCTGCTCCTGCCTGCCACCATCGGCGCCCTGCTGCTCCTGCTGCTGGTCGTTGCTCACATTGGCGCGCCCCTTGGCGCCGCTGCCGCCGCCGTGCAGCGCTTGCAGCAGCCGCTCGCCGTACAGGTGCGCCTTGCCCTCACCGATGAGCACCGCCAGCTGCTGCCGGCTGGCGGGCCTCTGCGATCGCCCGGACGTGGCAGCATGCCAGTCAGGCAGCCTGGCGCGCAACCGCTGGCGCATGCCGCGCCCAGCGCGGCAGGCCGCAGAGCGTGGGCGCAGGGAGGGCGGCGGCCAAGGCGCACGGCACCCAGCAAAGCGGACCGCATCTGCGAGCGACAGCTGGAAAGGGGGGCATCACCTGGGCTGCCAGCAGGGAGGCCTGATCGTCGCTTAGCACTGCCGCCGGCAGAGTGCCGTGCGCCTCTGCCAGCGCGAGCGCTGCGCCCCGCAGCGCCGCCCGCAGCTCCGCGGCAGCCAAGCCCACCGCGCCGGGCGGCGGCGGCGCGGGGCCGGGCGCCGGGGGCGCCGCCCCGCCGGCGGTTGCGCCGCCTGCTGCGCGCTGCGCCCGCGCCGCCGCCAGCTGTGCTGCGGTGGGCTTGACTGCCGCGGTGTTTGCCGCCCCCTGCTGGCGCGGTGCGATGAAAACCTGCCGCATGCCCTGCACCAAAGAGCACAAGCGAGAGGGGGCAGAGCGCAGCCATGAGGCGCCAACGCCAGTGCACAGCCACAGGCGATGCAGCCGCGGCCGTGGCTGTGGTGTGCCTTGACGCCACTCAGGGCCCGCGTGACCCCCCTCGTCCGCGCAAGACGCCCCTCCATCCCCTCCCCTCCCCGCCCCGCCAACCTGCAGCACCGCCGCCGCCGCGGCCGAGGGGGCGGCAAGCTTCAGGTAGGTGTTTGTGTTGTAGGCGGTGAAGCCAAAGTCCAGCCGGAGGCAGCCCTCTGTCGCAAGCGCCTGCGCGGGCGCCGCCGCGGGGGGAGGGCGGCCGAGGTGAGTGGCTGAGCGGCAGCAGTGCCGGCGCGCCGGGACCGCAGGTGGGCTTGCCCTGCCCCCAACACAAGACATCCTGCCCCCTGTCACCACCCACCCACTCACCTGCACCGTGAGCTCGCACTCGTCGCGACTCAGCGCCTTGGTCGCCTTGGCGACGGCCGCGTCCTTGCTGGCGCGCCACTTGTCCACGAGCTGTCGCAGGCGGGGTTGGGCGGGGCAGGCGAGCGCGTGGAGGACAGAGGCGCCGGGCGTCCACCTCGCTCTCTCTGGCCCTCTCTCTGGCCCTCTCCCACAGCGCGACCGCCCGCGCGACCGCGCCTCGCCCCACCTGCGTCAGCGTGGCCCGCTTCTCGCTGCCCGCCCAGTCCCGCAGGGTCAGCAGCGCGGCCCGGGCCGCCTCGCTCACGTCCTTCTGCGGCGGGCCCCGCCCCCGGCGCGTCGCCTCCCCCGCCCCGTTGTGCTGCTGCCCGCCCTGCTCCCGCTCCTGCCCGCCCTGCTCCTGCTGCTGCCCGCTGGCCCCGTCGCCATCGGCACGCTGGCGCCGGCACCAGTCGCACATGCCGTGGCAGGGGGCCGGCGCTTCGGCAAAGTGTCTGCGAGGCAGGGGAGAGAAAAACAATGGAGCGCTGGCCTCTGATCACCCACGCGGCGCAGCGTGCCGCGCGGCCCCCGTGCTCTGGGGTGCTGCACGCCCGTGTGCGCCTCGGCGGCTTGCCTGCAGATCGCGCCGCGCCGGCAGCCTGCGCCGGCCGCGTAGCGCAGCATGGCGGCGAGGTGCGGCGCCCAGTTGCTCTCCATGCACACCACAGCCGCCTGGGCAGAGGGGCGGAGCGGCAGGAAGGAAGGAGGTCAAGGAAGCAACTGCCACTGAAAGTGTAACAGCTGATAGGCCACACGCCCGTTCAGCTGTCGCCGACATGCTCTCGAGCTCCTCTGCATCCGCACAGCATTCCCCCGCCTCGCGCCCACCTGCCGCATGTAGTCGGCAAACCGGAAGAACAGCAGGCAGTGGGCGGGCAGGCCGTCGCGCCCCGCGCGCCCCGACTCTGCGAGAGGGGATGGGGGCAGGTCGGCGGGTGGGCGGGTCTGTAGCGGGGCCTCGCAGTAGGGCAGCCCTCCAGATGTGGGCCAAGCTGGCCACACCCCCATCCCACACGCATCCCGGCACCGTGCTGCACCGCACGCGCTTGTGTGCCCCCCCCCCCCCCCCCCCACG
>PCFQ01000010.1:1242091-1252229 GCA_003063905.1 Chlorella sp. A99
GGGGGGGGGGGGGGGGGGGGGGGGGGGGGGGGGGGGGGGGGGGGGGGGGGGCGCATGCGCCCACCGCATGGGATAACGCCGCGCCCTGCCCAAACCCTGGCCGCCCCGGCCTAGAACCCCTCTGTCAGACCTCCTCCCGGCCCCCACCCGCCGGTCGCAACCAGCCCCTGCGCCCGCCCACCATCACCACCCGCCAGCCCCTGTGCCCGCCCACCGGGCTTGTTGATGCCACCCACCACCCACCGGGCTTGTTGATGCCCATGCCGAACGCGATCGTCGCCACGATCGCCTGCAGCTCGCCCGCCGCCCAGCGCCGATGCACCGCCTCGCGCACCTGCGCGCGGAGAGGACGGGCGTGGGGACGGGCTCCCCCTGCTCACCTACCACCACCATGCCACAAAACCGTTGCGGGCACAGTCTACCACTGTGCATGTCGCGGCCGCGGCGCGTGAGTGCCGCCCATGCGCTGCATGCGGCCCATCCGACGCAAGCGCACGCCATACGCGCCACCCACGCCCGGCATGCAGCCCGCCAAGGCACACGCACACACCTCCGGCTCCATTTCAGCATGGTAGTGCGCCGCGGCCAGGCCGTGGGTGCTGCGCAGCTCGGCCGCCACATTCTCGGCGTCCTTGCGCGTCAGCACATACACAATGCCCGACTCTGTGGGAAGGAGGCACAGTAGGAGGGGGCGTTGAGAAGGAAGGTTGCGGTGTTGAGGCCGGGGGAGACGCGGCGGGGACAGCGCGAGGCAAAGAGGGGGGCGGGCTGCCGGCGCCCTGCCTTGGCGCCCACACACACCCACACACGCCGCACAACCGCCGAGCCGCGCTGCCAATCTGGCGGCAGCAGGCGGCCTGCGTGACTCACCTCCATCAGGGAAGTTGGTGGAAATCCAGGCGGCCATTTCAGACAGCAGCGCCTCGGCGCTCGCGGGCTTGTCGCGCACCTGCAGCGTGCGGTGCCGGCGAGGCAGGGCCCAGGGCGGCGGGCATGACGGTGTGGTGCGCGAATCTCGCGCTCGTCGGCGGTGCTTGCGTCTCGCAGAGCCAGCAGGAGGGATGCCGGCGCCGGCCCACCACCGCAGCGGCCTCCCTGCTCCCGCCCCTCCTACGCCCACGTGGGGGCCAATGCGCCCAGCCAATGCTCGCCCACCAGCCCACCCCCAACCCTGAGACTCTGCCCCGCCCACCTCGTAAAACAGGTTGGGCCGGTCGACCGATCTGCGAAACAGCTCACAGCCCTCGATGCACAGCACGTCGCACACCTGGGAGGGGATGGAGTGCGGTGCGAGGGGGCAGAGGTGCAAGGCGAGGAAGTCGCATTGCAGAGGGATTCCGGCGGCGCAGGCAGGGCCGACAGGACAGCGCGCCCTGCAGTGCGCCGCCG
This sequence comes from Chlorella sp. A99, assembly GCA_003063905.1. Taxonomy (NCBI): domain Eukaryota; kingdom Viridiplantae; phylum Chlorophyta; class Trebouxiophyceae; order Chlorellales; family Chlorellaceae; genus Chlorella; species Chlorella sp. A99. Next base: position 1,243,481 of record PCFQ01000010.1, read on the forward strand.
CTGGACGCGGCGTGCCCGCTGCACCGCAGCGCACCTCATCGCACACAGCTTGCGTGGCGGTGGCGGTCAACGCAAGCATTGGGACTGCAGGGAACTGCTGCTTGAGCACTCCGAGCTTCTTATAGTCTGGGCGGAAGTCTGCGCGGTAAGAAAGTAGAGGAGAGAGGGGGGCAGAGAGCGGGGGATGCCATTGGGGTGGGAGGGGCGGCGCAGGCGGGAGCAGCGACACGCCCCACGGATGCGGCAGGGCACGCGGGCAGCGGCTGTTGCTGGGGAACCGACCGTTGCCCCAGGCGGAGGCGCAGTGGACCTCGTCGACGGTGAAGCGGTCGAGCAGACCCGCCTTGGCCGCCTTCTCCAGCTTGGCGAGCAGCCGCTTGCTGTTGACGATCTGCCGGGGTGCGCCGGGGTGGGAAGCGCGCACGCATGAGATGGAGCGGGCAGGCGGAAAGCACGCGGTGGGTTGGTGAAGGAGCGGGTCGGGGCGAGGTGAAGCGAGGGAGACAACAGGAGCCGTGTCACAAGGCTGGGGGGCTTGTGCTGCGCCGCCTGCCTTCTCTGGTGTGCAGTACAGCAGGCGCAGGTCAGCCGCCGGGTCGTCGATTTGCTTGAGGATGGCGCTGGCCAGCTCCTTGGAGGTCAGCGAGGTCAGCGCCGCCGCGCCTACGCCCAGTGCCGCCAGGCCCGCCACCTGCGTGCGAGGCCACGCGGCGGCATGGGCGCGGGGCGGAGCGCGGGCGCAGCGCCACACGAGCATGCGGCAGCGCGCCAGGCCAGCGCCATGCCCCAGTACTGCACCCACCGCCTGCGAGCCACATCCTGCACCCACCACCTGCTGTTCCCGCCCTGCCCCAGCCTCATACCTGGTCCTGGATCAAGCTGAGCAGTGGGCTGATGACCACGGTGCGCCCGCGCCCCAGCAGCGCGGGCAATTGGAAGGTTAGCGACTTGCCACCGCCGCTGGGCATGAGGCACAGCACGTCACAGCCCTGCGCGTGGGAGTCGCCGCAGCGACGTTTGGCCTTGCCGACCCACCAACCTTGCTCCGACCCCACACTCTCGTCGCACTTTGCTGCTTCCCCTGCATGGTTTTAGGCACCCTCTGCCAGCACACCTGCATGGTCGCGTTGATCACTTCTCGCTGCAGGGGGCGAAACTCCTGCAGCCCAAATGGTGCCGCCAGCAGCGCCGCAACGCGGGCGTCCCACGGAAAGGTAGAGCGCCAATCGGCGCGGAGCGCGCGCGCCTCGACCGCCACCGCGCGCCGCAGCCGCTCCTGCTCCTTCTGCAGCGCCTGCTGCCGGTCCAGGAGCCGCGCGATCTGGGCCTCCACCTGCAGGGCGAGGGCGGGTGGAGGGGGCGGCGGCCGGGGGCGGGTGGGGCGGGGGCGGGCGGGCGGGGCGAGTCGCTAGCGGCCCCAGCCCAATCGCGCGCGGCTCTCCACCTGCGCCAGCTCCTTTTCCACGGCCTTGAGGCGCTCCGCCTCGCCCCCCGCCATTTTCGTCTTTCACATGCACGCTGCCTGCTCTGCGTCTCGTGCGAAACAGTCTCTGCGATATAGATGAACTGGGAATGGTGATGGGGCGCAATTGGCAGAACAAGTACAGCGTGATCAGCTTCAAAACTCTCGATCGCGTTTCCCTTGATTGTCTCCTCCTCCACAATTGTGCATTGCTGTCGGTTGTTCGTGACCGGTTGCCCGGCGATCTGTGCCCAGCTGCTTCTCCCACGATCGCTACTGTGCATGAGCTCTGCGCTCGCTGCTGTGGGGGGGGTGATGCGGCGCCTGGTGGGCGGGGCCGAGGAGGAGGCAGCAGAGGGGGGACCCTCCACCTCCTCCGGTTTTCACAGCTTCCGACCATCGTCCAGCGACGATGAATCGATCGGAGTGGCTCTTGACGATGACTGCCCCGAGGCGACGAGCTTCACCAAGGCGCGGCGCGGGCGGGCGGGCAGCCAGAGGCAGCGGGCCAATCGATCGAGCACGCCCGCCTCGCCGCACACCATGCGCTTCCCACCCTGCCCCACCGCCTCCCTCCCCCACGACACAGACCATCACCACGAGCCTGATGGGGCAGAACAACCTGCCCCTGGACAGCGGGTTCGCCGAGGCGCTGGCGGCCAGGCCAGGCAAATGGTCCCTCCTGGTGGGCGGCAACAAGTACGAGTGCGAGCTGCTGCGCCGCCGCGACAAGGGCGGCGGCAGCGGCGCGGCCAAGCATGAGATCCGCGCTGGCGACTGGCGCGCGCTGGTGCGAGGCGAGGGCGTCGCGGAGGGCGACGTCGTCCGGTTTGAGCTGGCGCCACAGCGGGGGCGCGCTCTGCGGGTGACCATCACTCGGCCGAGGGACAAGCGCAAACGGCTGGCCGCGCAGGTGCGGGGGCTGGGGAGGGGCCCGGCGCGGCGTGCACGGAGAGCGCGCAGGCAGTGGGCGGGTGCACGCAGGCGCAGGCAGTGGGGTAGTTCCTCGTGTCCGATCTGCCGTGCGCTGGCCACCGCGCTGCTGCTGCAGGTGGCTGCCACAGAGGGCGACGAAGATGGGGCGGGACCGTCCCGGCCAGACAAGCGCAGCTCTGCACCCGCCAAGCGCAAGCGCCAGCAGCAGCAGCAGGCAGCACCCAAGAAGGGCAAGAAGGCGGGCGGATCTGGCAAGGGCATGGCGCAGGGGGCAGCAGCAGCAGGCGTGGCCGCTGAGCAGAACGCCCCATCAGCAGTCGCAGCAGGCGAGGCAGGCGGCACCACGGAGGCCAAGAAGGCTGGGAAGAGCAGCCAACAAGAGGCAAAGAAGCAGCAGCAGCGGCCACCACCACAGGAGGGGCGCGAGGAGCAGCAGGAGGGGGAGGAGGAGAGCGAGGAGCGGCGCCGCATGAAACGCGTGCGACGCCCCAAGTTGAAGCAGCGGTCGTCAACAGGGCCGGCCTCGCAGCAGCCAGCACAGGACGACGCACCTGCTGCGCCCTCCCCCGCGCCAGCAGACGCAGCGCGGCAGCAGACTGAGCAGCGCGGCAGTGTGCAGCAGCGGCAACAGCTGTCGCCCACGCCGGTGGTGGCTGCAGCGCCGCTGGAGATGTCTGCGCCGCCCAGCAACGAGCGGGCAGGCCCATCTGCAGCTGATGTGGCGGAGATGCCACCGTCGCATCAGCAGCAGCAGCAGGCGGAGGCCGAGTGCCTGGCGGCATATGCAGAGCGGATTGCGCAGCACGGCCCAGCCCGCGCGGCGCGGGCCTGGCTGTCAACCGCGCTGGGCGACGCCCGCAGCTACGAGGCGCACTGTGTGGCGCTGCGGTCGCAGCTGGCGGCGGTGCAGGTGGGGCGTGGGGGATGGCACCTCTCTGCTCCGCCTGCCTGCCGGCAATGGCGTTGCCGAGCCCCCCTGTTGAGCTGACGCTCGGCACGTGGCAGACGGCTCTTGCTTGGCACCTGGCCCCCCGTTCCCTGCTGTTGTGTGTCTGCCCCTGTGCTGTGCCCCATGCCGCTTTGGCTTCTGAGCTGGCGCCCTCCACTGACGTATTTCTGCTGACGCCGCCCCTCCACCGACTCGTGCCTGCAGGAGGCGGTCGAGCGCAACCTGCGCAACACGGTGGAGCTTGGGCACAATAATTCCTTGCTGGTCCGCGGCGACCACGGCAGCGGCAAGTCGCTGGTGCGTGCGGCAGCGCATGGGGCGGCCGGGGCGCTGCGCGGGTGCCGGCTGATGGCTGGTCACAGGGCCGCGAGGCTGGACGGCCTGGAGTCAGCAGCGCCGCGTCGGCAGGGGCCGCCATCTCACCTGGGCTTTGCAGCGTCATGTTGGCTGCCTCCTGGCATTGATGCCTGTCCCGCTCGCCCGCCACGACCTCACAACTCAAACAGGTGGTGGAGCGCGCGCTGAGCACGGTGTGCGCGCGGTACAATGCGGGGCGCACGGCGGCCGACCCGCGCGTCGGCGTGGTGCGCCTCGTCGGCTGGGCGCACGGCGACGACCGGGTGGCGTTCCGGGAGATCGCGCGCCAGCTGTGCGTGTGAGCCCTAGGGGAGAGGCGGGCTGCGCGGCAGCAGTGCCTGGGTGGGGGCCAGCTGAGGGCGGCCTGAGCGGCGAGCCCGAGCCCGAGCGAGCGGCGGCCAACGGGGAGGGACGGGGGTCTGCCGCCCGAGCGCCCGCGCGGCGTGGCGCGTCGTCGCCTCTCGCCTGCTCGCTGGCGACCTGCTGCCCCGCGCTGCGCCCCCGACCCCTGCTCTCCCGACGCAGCACCTTCAACTGCACCTTCTCCCGCGTCTCGGCCGTGGAGGAGAACATGCAGTTCCTGCGGGGCATGCTGGAGGTGGGCGGTGCCGCCCAAGGGGGGTGGGGGGTGGGGGGGGCCAAGCGCACAGCCCGGCCTCCACGTCGAGGGCCACCCTACCGCACGATCCCCCCGCTCCCCGCCCGCCCACCCACGCCCCCACCCCCACCCCGCAGCTGCTGGCCCGGGAGGGCAAGGTGGTCGCTTTCCTCCTGGACGAGTTTGACGGCTTTGCGCGCCGGGCCAAGCAGACGGTGCTCTACAACCTGCTCGACGCGCTGCAGGCCAGCGGCATGCAGGTGGGCGCTGGTGGAGGCGGGTGCAGGTGGAGGTGTGTGGGTGTGGGTGGGCGCAAATGGAGGTGTGTGAACGTGGTTGGGCGTAGGTGTGGGTGGGTGCGGGTGGCAGGCCGGCGGCGTACAGGCGGAGGAGAGAGGTGCAAAGTTCAAGTTCGCGCGTGCAGTCGCGTCCCTGCGCTCCGGCGGGCCACGCTCCTGGCCCGCACTCGCGGCCCGCTTGCCCCGCCTGACTCCACCCCACTCCGCCCCACCCGCCCCACCCACCCGTGCAGGCCTGCGTGGTGGGCCTGACCCACCGCCACGACGTGGTGGAGCTGCTTGAGAAGCGCGTGAAGAGCCGCTTCTCCCACCGCATGCTGCACGTGCCGGTGCCGCCGGGTGTGGCGCGCCGGCCGGCGCGCCCGCCGCGCGAGGAAGGCGGCGCCGGCGAGGAGGCGCAGGACGGCATGCTGGACGTGCTGCAGGTGGGCGCGGGCAGGGGCAGCCGCGGGGCGTCCTGAAGGCAGGGGAGCGTCGACAGGAGGGGCGAGAGAAGGGGCGCCAGCATGAGTGCGCCGGGCCGGCTGGCAGGCAGTTTCCACGTGCTGATGCTCTGCTGTCTTGCGCGCAGGCCATGCTCACGCTGCCGCCCGCGTTTCCGGACCAGGCCTACGCGGCGCAGCACAACCGGGCGGTGGCGCAGGCTTGCGCCGACGCCGGCGTGCGCCAGGCAATGCAGGTGGCGCTGCCGCTGCGCCCGGGGGTCTGCCACACCATGGAGGTGGCGGCGGCCGTGCTGGACGCGGCGGCCGCGGCCGGCAAGCTGCCCAGCGCCGGCGACCTGGCGGGTGCACTCAAGGTGGGTGCGCTTTCCAGCCTTTCAGCTTCCCAGCCTTTCAGCCCGTGTGGCTGGCTCCACGCTGCCACGGATCCAATCCTCACCACCTGCCTGCCTGCCCGCCCGCGTGCGCAGCGCCTGGCGGCGCAGCAGGCGGACGCGGCGGTGGCGGGGGTGGGGCAGCTGTCGGTGCTGGAGATGATCCTGCTGGTGGCAGCGGGGCGCCTGCGGGACAAGCTGCGGCGCGGGGGCCTGGCCACCAGCGATGCGATCAACTTTGAGATGGTGGGTTGTGTTGGGGGGAGGGAGAGGCTGGTGTGTGGCGACGGCAGGGCACGCGTGTGGGGAAAGAGGCTGGTGTGTGGCGGCGGCAGGGCGCGTGCGCATGCGTGTGGCGTGTGCCCACACGCACGCACGCATGCTGTGCCACGCACTCCCCCCGCGCTGCAGGTGCACGCCGAGTTTGGGCTGTACAGCGGACAGGGCAGCCACGTGGACCACTACAGCAAGGCGGCCGCCGCCAAGGGCTTTGACCATCTCCTCTCGCTGGGCCTGCTGCAGTATGCCGACCCCAGGTGGGTGCAGGCGGATGCATGGGGTGCATCGAGCGCACGTGTGGAAGGATGGACATGCGCGTGCTGAACTGGTGGCGGGCAGTGGGCGCGTGCGGCGCGGCAGTGTGAAGCACGGAGAAGGGGACAGCTGCCGGGGGCGAGCACCACGCCGCGACCTGCGCTGAGCTGCACGCCCCTCGGCGCACAGGAACGAGGTGCGGCCGGGCGCGCGGCAGTATGCGGCGGTGCACCTGCAGCTGACGCGGGCGGAGCTGGAGGCGGGGCTGGAGCGGCACGAGAGCTGCCCCGCGCAGCTGCCGCACTGGCTGCGCAAGGAGGCACTGGGCACGACCGCCGGCGCCTTCCTCGCGGCGTGAAGCGCGCGGGAGCGGCCGCGGCAGGAACGGCGCGGCAGGAACGGCGCGGCCGCCAGGCGGCAACAGGAGCGGCGAGACATCCACCATTGCTGCGCACAAACGGGGCGAGGCCGTGCTGGTGCCCCAGCCATGCGGCAGGATGCTGGGGGAGCCAACTCGGGGTGGGTGCGCCCCTTCCCTACCGGCCCACCCGCCGCGCACCCGCCGCCACTGCTGCCTGTAACCACCATCGCCGCGCGTTTTGGTTCTCCCAGCCCCAGTAGGCGCTGAATGCGCGCTAGGGAGGTCCTGTTTGAGCCACGCCCTGGATCATGGATCAGTGCTACTTCAGGCGAACCCCCCAGCCAGCGTTCAGCCCAGGCTCCCGATCGCGCTCTCCAACACCACCATGGCCTCCGCGACCTTCATCCAGCGAGTGCAGCTCTACACGCAGTGCGCAGGCCAGGGGTGCAGGCGCAATGTCACGAGAATGGCTGGCCACGGCCGGTTCTTCGTCGGCGGCAGTGAGTTGGTGGATGCCCGATGGCGAAGGGGCCTTGGCTAGCCGGCGGCCTCGTCAATCATTCTCGCTTCCCGTTGTTTTGCCGGGCCCCCGCACACTCCATTCGCCGTATCCCTGTGATCGGAGGCACTGGGTGCAGGGTGCGAAACGGATTGGGGCGCCGCCCCCCTCCCCGCGCCGCCCCCTCGGCGCCTCCCCCATACCGCCGTCGTGCGAGATGCCGCACGGTCACCAGTCTCCCGCACGCCTCGCCTGCCCGTGCTCTTGATTGCCAACCTGTTCTCAATCGCGCAGACTGGAAGTGCAACGGCACCACCGAGTCGGTGGCCAAGCTTGTCGAGGGCCTGAACGCTGGTGGGCGCATGTGCAGGCGCCTCGAGCGCCATCCTCAACCGCAGCCCTGCGGTGGCAGGTGCCCGGCGCCAGTCGCACCGTGTCAGCCTAGCCGTGGCGGGGTCAGGCACCCCCGCGCGCAAGAGGGCGCTCGGCGCCGGCGCTCACCGCCCTTGGCGCGGCACGGCGCCGCGCCCCGCCCCGTGCTCGCAGGCAGCGGCAGCATCCTCAAGGAGGTGGAGGTGGTGGTGGCCCCCACTTTTGTGCACGTGCCCACCGTGCAGCAGACCATCAAGGCACCGATCAAGGTGAGCGCCCCGCCCGCGCCTGTGCCAGCCGCACCCGTTCGCCTGCAGCGGCCGTGCAGGGCGTGCCGCAGCCGCCGCGCGCCGCGCGCCGCGCCCCACGCGCTCGCCCCCGCCCCTGCGCCGTGCCTCACGCGCTCGCCCCCCCCCGCCCCCGCCCCCGCCCCCGCGCCGCAGGTCGCCGCGCAGAACTGCTGGACCGGCAAGGGCGGCGCGTTCACGGGCGAGGTCGCGGCCGAGATGCTGACCGACCTGGGCGTGGGCTGGGTGATCCTGGGCCACAGCGAGCGGCGCGCGCTGTGCGGCGAGAGCAGCGAAGTGGTGGGGCAGAAGGTGCGCGCGGGCGGGGCGCGGCGCGGCGCGGCGCGCGGGCGAGGGGGGGGGGGGGGGGGTGCCGCGGAGGGCCGCGTGCCGAGGGGCGCGCGCGAGCCGCGCGCCGCCGCCAGATCTCGCCGCGACCCGCTCCCCGTCTCTCCTATGTCCATCCAAATCCACACACATGCACCCGCCCTGTCTGCCTATCCCACCGTGCCCCCGCAGTGCGAGTACGCGCTGTCCCAGGGGCTCAAGGTCATCGCCTGCATCGGCGAGACCCTGCAGCAGCGCGAGAGCGGCGAGATGTACAACGTTCTCGGGGAGCAGCTGCAGTGAGCGCGCGCGCCGCGTGACGCTGCGGCTGGCGCGCCCTGCGCGCGCTCTGCCCCTCCGCGCGGCCCGTGCCTGGCGTGCCCTGTCCGGCCGGCCCGCCGGCCCGCCCCCTCTGCCGCTCGCCCGCGGCCGCGGCCGCCGCCGCCGCCGCCGACCGACGCGTGCCTCGACGCCACCCATCCACACCACTCGTCAACGGCGCTCGCAGGGGCATTGCTTCGCACGTGAAGGACTGGTCCAAGATCGTCATTGCCTATGAGCCAGTCTGGGCCATCGGCACCGGCGTGGTGGCCACCCCGCAGCAGGTGGGCAGCTGGGCTATGGCATGGCACGGGCCGTATGGGCGGGGGCTACGGGCGCTGGGACGGGCGCGCCGGCGCGGGGGGCTGCGGCGCGGCGGCTGGCGCGCCGGGCGCCCGCCCGCCTGTCAGCCGACGACGGCCGCCGCCACGCACCCATCGCCGCCCTGCCTCGAGCGCGCCGCTCCCACACGCCGCCGCCACCGCCCCTATGCCCCAGGCGGAGGAGGTGCACGAGTGGGTTCGTCAGTGGATCACCAAGCACGTGAGTGCCGACGTCACTGCCACGCTCCGCATCCTCTACGGCGGTTCAGGTGAGGGGGCGGCGCGGCAGCGGGAGCGGGGCCGGGGG
>PCFQ01000010.1:1265697-1278201 GCA_003063905.1 Chlorella sp. A99
TTCCCCCCCCCCCCCCCTCTGCCCCGGCCCCCCCCCCCCCCCCCCCCCCGCCTCGCCCGTGTCGCGCAGCTCCTCCGCCGCAAGCTCCAGGCACGCAAGGCATTCAAGCCCTGGGGCGGCGGCAAGTGGCAGCCCGTCGTGCCCACCATACCGCCGCCGCCGCCGCCCGAGCCCGCCGGCGCGCCGCCGCCGCCCGCCGGCCCGCCGCCCCCCCTCGAGCTGCCCCCCGGCGTCGAGCCGCTCGTGCTGTGGGAGCCGCCGCCGGGGGCGGGCGGCAGCCCTGTCAAGGTGGACGACATGCTCGTGCAGTGGCTGCGCCCGCACCAGCGGGAGGGCGTGCAGGTGAGAGCGCGCACGTGTGCGTGCTGCCGGCGACGCACCTGCCTGCCTGCTGGCGCGCACAACGATTGCCCGCCCCCCTAAGCACTCATCTCTTTCCACCTCCCCTCATATTCTATGCACAGTTCATGTTTGAGTGCTGCGCCGGCCTGCGCAACTTCGAGGGCAACGGTGAGAGGCGGGGGCGTGCCCGGCCCATGGCCGTGCCGCGGGCGGCACCGCACCGCAGGCTGCGCCTGCTGGTCGCGCCTGCGCCAGCCGCCTGGCGGCGCGCCTGCCTGTGCCAGCGTCTGGCGACGCGCCAGCCGCCTCGCCCGGCGCCAGCCGCAGCCACGCTCTGTGCTGCAGAGGCACCCAAATTGCCGCCGTCGCGACTGGAGGCCGCGCCCTCCCTCCCGCCCGCCTGTTGCTGCGCGCCTCACGCCGCTGCCGCTGTTGCTGGGCCGCTTTCTTCTTCCTCTTCCCCAGGCTGCCTGCTGGCCGACGACATGGGACTGGGCAAAACTCTGCAGGGTATCACGCTGCTGTGGACGCTGCTCAACAGCGGGCACGCGGTGCTGGGGGGCGCGCCCCTGGCGCGGCGCGCCGTCATCTGCTGCCCCACCTCGCTCGTCAGGCGCGTGCACGACCCAGAGGCCGGCGGCGGCGCTGCTGCCAGCGGGCGCGCGGGCAGGAGAACGGGGACGCGCCCGACACATCGGCGCTGCATCTGCGGCGCCTGCCCGCCCCGCTCGCCACTGCCCCTCGGTCTTTCGCCATCCCCAGGCGAGCATCCCCCCCGCCGCCGCCCCCCCCCCCCCCTCGGCAGCAACTGGGACAGCGAGTGCGCCAAGTGGCTCAAGGGCCGCGTGCGCACGCTGCCGCTCTGCGAGGCCAGCCGCGACGACGTGGCAGCCGCCATCTCCCAGTTCCTCTCCCCCCGCAACCCGTACCAGGCGCGGCACCGCGCGCCGCGGGGTCGGTGCGCCGCGCGGCGGGGCCGCCGCAAGAGGACTGGCATCTGCATGCCCCTCCCGCGTCGTCACCCCCTCCGCCCTCCACCTCATTTCCCGCTCGCCCCACGTCCCACTCACCCCATGCGCTCAGGTCCTCATAGTGAGCTACGAGACGTTCCGCATCCACGCCGCGCGCTTTGCCGGCCCCGACGCCTGCGACCTCCTCATCTGCGACGAGGCCCACAGGTGGCCACCTGTCGAGGGAAACCCAAGGCTGTTGTTAGCTTGCGTCGGGGGGCGCGCCTTCCGAAGGGAAGCGATTGGGCGCCGGCGACGAGCGCGAACGCCGCCGAGCGGCACGCGCCGGGCTCCGCCCCTGCACCTCGCGCCGCAGGCTCAAAAACGGCGACACCCTGACCAACAAGGCGCTCAACAGCCTGGCCTGCCGGCGCCGCGTCCTGCTCAGCGGCACGCCGATGCAGGTGCGTGCGTGATGGGGGTGTGCTGAGGGCAGGCCTCTGCCTGCCCCGCATCTCGGCTGCCCCCTCCCTCTCCGCCCACCATTCTCGCTGTCACCAACCTCTCCACACCTCAACGACCTCATCTCCCCTGCCTTCTGCAATGCAGAACCACCTGGACGAGTTCTTCGCGGTGGGTGCAGTGCTCTCTGCCGTCTGTGCTGGCTGTCCTGCACAGGCGCCCCAGACAGGCCGCACCGACGCAGCCATGCGCGCTGCTGCTCCTCCTCGCCCCTCCCCGCCGGCCCCCGCCCGCTGCGCGCGTGCCCACCCTCACGCATGCGTGCATGAGCCTCGCTGGCGCCGACCCCGCCTCCGTGTCACATGGTAACATGGTAACATGCTTTCCCCCTCCCGGACTTTCTTCCCGGCAGATGGTCGACTTCACCAACCCCGGGGTCCTCGGCAGCGCAGCCCACTTCCGCAGGTCGGCGCTGCGGTTGGCGCTGCGCATCGTATCGCATCGACGATGCGCAGCGCATTGGCGCTGCGCATCGCGTTGGCGCTGCGCATCGCATTGGCGCTGCGGTTAGCGCCGCTGCCGCTCGCCGCCCGCTGGCCCGCCTCGCGCGGCGCCGACGCCGACGCGCCGCCCCCCACTCCCCCCCGCCCCACCCCACCCGCCGCCGCAGGCACTTTGAGGCGCCCATCCTGGCGGGGCGCGAGCCGGGCACGGGGGCCGAGGCCGTCGCGCTCGGCGCCGAGCGCAGCGAGGAGCTCTCCTCCATCGTCAACGAGTTCATCCTGCGCCGCACCAACTCCCTCCTCTCCGCGCACCTGCCGCCCAAGGCGCGCGCGCGCGCGCGGCGCGGCGCGGCGCGGTGCAGCGTGGGCTGCCGGGCCGTGGAAGCGCCGCTTAAGGGCTGCCCGACTGGGGGGGCGGCTGGCGCTGCAGCCGCGGCGGGCGGGCCGGGGCCAGGGGGGTGCTGATGTTGGTGCTGGGGCGCGGAAAGCGGCGCCCCGCCTTCCTGCCCAATCCCCCATCCCACCCCCACCCACCCACCATCGCCAGCACTCGACCCCCGCTCCTCTCCGCCCCTCCGCCGTGCGCGTCGCGCGAGCGCAGGTGGTGGAGGTGGTGTGCTGCCGCATGACGCCACTGCAGCACGCGCTCTACTGCCACTTTCTGGAGAGCACGGCAACGCGCAGCCTGTTTGCGGCGCACAAGACGTCGCGCGTCCTCTCCGCCATCACCTCCCTCCGCAAGCTGCTCAACCACCCCAAGGTGACTTTCGACGGCAGGGGTGATTTCTTCCTTTCAATCCTTCTTTCTACCACCTCTGCTGCCACAGGCCTGCCGCCTCCGGCGGGCCAGCTGCCGCCACCAGAGCTGCTAGGGCGCGTCTGACCTGCCGCGCCTCTCACCCCTGCCTGACCCACTTCGCCTCTTGCTGTCACCTTGCTATCCCTGCTGCAGCTCATCTACGATGCCATCCACAGCAACGCTAAGCCCGACGCCGGTGCGCAGCTATCGCCCGCGGGCCCCCGCCAGCAGCCGTGGACGCGGCGCTGCGCTGTCCACGCCCGCACGGAGTGCGCATGTTGTGCGCCCCGCCCGCCTGCCCACCCGCCGTGCCATGCCCGCGCCATCCCCGCGCGCACCGCCTCGCCACCGCTGCCTCGACCGCCCCTCCCCTCTTACAACGCCCCTCCCCCGCCGCCAGGCGACAAGGTGGCAGAGGGCTTTGAGGGCTGCGACCGCTTCTTTCCACCCGGCCTCTTTGACGACGGGCGCCCCGGGCGCGGCGGGATGCCCCTGGGCTGGGAGAACCTGAGCGGTGAGGCTGGCTTGACAGTGCGACGAGGAGCTGTGGTGAGGTACGGCGCCGGCCCCGGCGCGGGCGGCGCTCTGCAAGCGGGCCTCCGCCGCCCGCGCGTGCCGCCGTGTCCACCGCGCTTCCCAGCCTTGCGGCCCATGCGTGCGGCGCGCATGCGCACGTCCCTGTGCAGGCAAGTTTGCGGTGGTGGCACGGATGTTGGAGATCCTTCGAGCCTGCACCCGCGACCGCATTGTCATCGTGTCAAACTACACCCAGACGCTGGACCTCTTTGCCCAGGTGGGAATGCGTTGCGAGGGGTGCAATCTGCCAGGTGTCGCGGCGGGCGCCCGGGCGCGGCGAGCGGGTGCAGCGGAGGGGCGGGTGGGGGGGGCGGGGCGGAGGGGGGCGGTGGGCCACGCTGCCGCGCCGTCGCGCTCTGCCGTCGCAGAGCCCGGCGCCGACATGTCACACGCGGCGCTGACATGTCACACGCTCGTGCGCCCCCACCCCCCACCCCCCCACCCACACACCCACCCACCACCCACCACCCCACACACATGCCGCCTTCTCCCCTGCTCCGCAGCTCTGCCGCGACCGGCGCTACCCCTGCCTGCGCCTCGACGGCAGCACCACCATCGGCAAGAGGCAGAAGCTGGTCAAGCGGTTCAACGACCCTGGGGACAACCAGTTCGTGTTTCTGCTCTCCTCCAAGGTGAGCCCCGCGCAGGGGCGCGCCCGAGGGCGAAGCGGCGCTGCGGCAGCGGTCGCGTGCGGGGGCACGGCGGCGGGCACTGCCGCGCCCCGCGCGGGGCCCCCTGGGACCGCCCACGCTCCGCCCACGCTCCGCCCCACCCCCAGGCCGGCGGCTGCGGCCTCAACCTCATCGGAGGCAACCGCCTCGTGCTGTTCGACCCAGGCGAGAATATGCTGCGCATTTGATTTGATTTGAGTTGAGTTTAGCTGGGGTGTCTGTGGAGGCGACGCGGTGGAGGGCGCTTGCGCGCGCCCGACCCCACCCGCCCGCCCGCTGCCTCGCCCCGACTCCCCAGCGCCGCTCTTCCTCTCTTTTCCCCGCATCGCAGACTGGAACCCGGCGAACGATGCCCAAGCGGTAGGTGGATAATAAAACAAGAAGAACATAGAGAAAGGCTGCCGCGCGCCGCCGCGCCGCCTCACTCCGCCCTCCACCCCCGCCCACCACCTGCACGCACGCGTGCTCTTGCCACAGCCGACCACACGTGCCTCTCTCTCTCACTTCCGCGCATGCCCCCCGCCCACGGCCACGCACCCGCTTCTCCACGCGCACGCAGGCGGGGCGCGTGTGGCGCGACGGCCAGACCAAGCGCGTGTACGTCTACCGCCTGCTGGCCACCGGCTCCATAGAGGAGAAGGTCTATCAGCGCCAGGCGCACAAGCAGGGGCTGCAGCAGGTGCGGCAGTGCTGGGCCTGACGGCTGGGGAAGGAGGGAAGTGGCGCTCGAGGCAGCAGGGAGAGGAGTCTGAATCCACCCCACCCACCCACCCACGCACACACACACACAAAAACGCGCCACACCGGCCGCGCGGGGCGTTCTCCCCCCCACACACACACCCTCGCAGGTGGTGGACGCCAAGGGCGGCGGCCGCGCCGCCGCAGCGCTCATGAGCACGGAGGAGCTGCGCGACCTGTTCAGCCTGGACGCGGAGACGCTCTCCAACACCTACGACTCCCTCTGCCGGTGGGTGTGGCGGCGGTGCAGGGGCAGAGGCCGGCTGATCGCGCTGCGTGCCGCCGCTGCGTTGCTGCTGCTGTGCCAGCAAGATTGTTGAATGCAACCAGCCCGGCCCTCCTCGATCGCTAATCCTCGGCCCCGCTTCGCTCCGCTGCTCCCGCTCCGCAGCGAGCAGCAGCAGGCGACGGGCGCCGGCGCTGGCGGCCAGCGGCAGCCGCAGCGGGGGCCGCAGCAGGCGCGCGGCAGCGGCGCCGTGCAGCGCGGCCGCCATGCCACGGCGGTGGTGCCCGACAGCGAGGACGAGGGCGGCGACGGCTGGAGCAGCAGCAGCAGCAGCAGCAGCAGCGACGACAGCAGTGAAGCAGCGAGCAGCGGAAGTGACAGTGAGGTTGAGATTGTGGAGGAGCAGCCCCCGCCCTCTTCCCTCTGTCAGCAGCAGGGCCAGACGCAGCAGCAGCCTCCCGGCGGCGGCACCGCCGCCGCCGCTGCCGCCACGGAAGCCGCGGCGCCGGCGGGGCCACTGCCCACCAGCGCGCAGGTGGCGGCGGCGGGGGGGTGCATCCACAAGGGGCAGGAGGGCAAGCCTGCAGAGGAGGACCTGAAGCGGTGGGGCCACCACAGCTCCGTGAGCACCGTGCCCGACCAGGTGCGGTTGGCTGGTGCTTGCGACGCTTTGAGGGCGGAGGGGGAACGCAGAGCGTAGGAGCTGAGCGGCAGCAGAGTGCAGCAGGGTCGTGGAGGCGAACAGCCAGCAGGGGGCGCGAGGCGCCGCGCCCGTCGCCTGCCCACCACCATACCTGCGGCCTCTGCTGTTGTGCGCGCAGGTCATCCAGCAGATCGGTCCGGAGCATATCAGCTTTGTGTTCACTCTGGAAGTAGATGGCAGGGATGTCGAACCAGAGGCGCCCCTGGCGCCCATCCAGCAGCGGCCGCTGACGGGCGCGGCGCCGCAGGGGCCGGCAGTGGGAGGGCCGCAGCGGGCGCCGCGCCAGGTCGGCCCCCTGCACCAGCGGCCGCAGGCGGCGGGGCAGCGCGCGGCGGCGGTGACGCGGCCGCTCGCGCAGCAGCAGCAGCAGCAACAGCAGCAGCAGCAGCCAGCGCCAGCTGCCCCGCGGCCGCCGGCCGTAGCGGCCGGCGGCAAGGAGAACGCGGGGGGAGACGACCGCGCCGGCGCAGGATGCGTGGCTGCCACAGCGTCGGCGGAAGCAACGGCTGGAGCAGCTGCGGTCAAGGCCACCGCCGCTGCCGCTGCGCCGCTGCCGGCAAGGCCCCTGCCAGCAGCAGCCGGGGGCACGGGCGCCTCCAAGCCGACGCTGCCGCTGGATGCGCCCGGTGGCGGGTTGCAGGGCGGTGGCAGCGGCAGCAGCGCCGCCAGGCCTGCTGTTAGCGCCGCGGGTGTCAAGCGCAAGGCCGAGCCCGGCGGCTTTGCCGCTGCGGTGCGGCGCAGCCTCAGCGTGCTCTCAGACTCTGACGACGACGATTTTAAGTGATGCTGCATGCTGGTTGTTCATGATTGGACGTTGCGCGACCGTCAGAATGCATGTTAGCATCTGTGCCACCTCGGCGCGTGCAACTAAGCCACAAGCGCTGGTCATGCCACCGCCGCCTGCATCGCTGCCGCAGCAGCTGCAGCAGCCACCCCTGAAATCTGTGCTGGTGGTTCCGCCAGCGGCGCCACCACCGCCTCAACCCCAGCTGGCGCCCCCGTCCCAGCAGCTGCAGCCACCGCCGTCACCCATGCCGGTGCCCATCCTGCTGGGCGACGCCCAGCTGGCGCCCCCAGGCTGGAACAGTGTGTCGGTGCACTCCGCAGCGGCACAATGGGCCTCGCTGCTGGCAGATGCGGCGGTGCCGCTGGAGCCAGCGCCCGGCGCTGGTGCGGCGGTCCCCGCACAGGTTGCAGCAGCGCTGCCGGCGCCGCACCCCCTCTCGCTGGGGCAGGCGGCTCCCGCCTCGCAGCGCCAGGGGGAGCAGGCTGCAGGCCCGCAGCCCACGCAAACGCCGGCGGCGGGGGACGAGTGCGCTATCTGCATGGCGGCGCCGCGGCAGACGGTGCTCGCGCTGTGCGGGCACCGCGCGCTGTGCGGGCGGCGGGCCACCGCCCCGAGTGCCCCCTGTGCCAGACGGAGATTGAGAGCTACATAGAGCGCGTGTATGGCTGACTGGGGGCTGGGGGTGCAGGGAGCCATATGACTAGTGCCTTGCTTGCATCAGCACGCTTGCACAGATGCCTCTATGGGGTGGCGGCTCGATAGTGCAACAAGCTGCCTGCCTGTCTGACACAGGAGACGGGAGGGAGCGCACGGCGCCTGCCGCTGCTGGGCTGGCACTGCTGCTCAACGCGCACTGGACCGCCGCCTCCCTTGACACCTGCCACAAGTGGTTGCAAGGAACCCATGCCTCATATCACTCACAGCAGCAATGAGCCTAATCCAGACCCGCCCGCACTGCTGCAGCAACGGCCCTGTTGCTCCCTGCGTTCACCCCCCAGGCCCCTGTTGCTGCCGTCCGCTGTCAGCGCGCGCCAGCGAGCCACTGCGGAACAGCGGCCCGCTGCCCTCCCGGAACGAGGCCCACCGCTCCCGCAGACTGCTGCCGCTCCGAGGCAGGGCCCTCGGGCCCGCGCCGCCGCCGGGCACGCCCGCCGCCGCGCCCGCCGCCGCCACCACCGCAGCTGCCGCAGCCGCCAGCCCAGCATCGCCTCCAGCGGCTGCAAACGCGTGCAGGAGGCTGGCCTGCTGGGCCGCCAGCGCCGTCTGCGCCTCGAGCATCGCCGTCTGCTGCTGGCCCAGCCCCTGCTGCAGCTGGAGCAGCGCGCCAATCGCCCTGTCCAGGCCGTGCTGCTCAGTCTGGGCCCAGATGGTCGCAGCAAGTCGCTGGCCATTGGTGCTGCTGCTGCCACCGGCACTGCCACCGGCGCCCTGTTGCATCGGCTGCGGCGGGCCCAGCACTCTTGGCTGCGGCCGCACCGCTGCAATCACAAAGCCTGGTTCTGTTGCCTGCCCGGCCTGCGCGCCCGCCCAGGTGGGCGCTGCTTTGCTGGGCCCCAGGGCCACGGGTGACGGCTCGCTGCGCGCGCCTGCTCCAGCCTGGCGGCCGCTCCCCTCTGGGGATCCAGGGTCTGCTCGCCGCTGCTCAGCCTCCTCATCCAAGCTGCTGCCGGGGCTCTCCCCGAAGCGCAGCATGGCATAGCGAGCAGCCTTGTCCAGTTCGGCATCTGTGGACGTGACGCAGGAAGCGGGCTCGGGCGGATCAGGCGGCGTCAAAAGCGGCACGTCGCGGGCGGCGGGCGCGTGAAGAAGCTCGCGCAGAAGCTCGCGCTTCTGCAGCGCCCGCCGCTGTCACCTGCGACTGGCCGCAGGTGCTTGCGGCTCGGGCTGAACTTGCCCCCGCGAAGGGTGGGGCTGGAGAAGAGGGCGCGCTTGGACCCCCCGCGGCGGGTGGGGGACTCGATGTCAGACTCGGCCTCTTCAACCTGGCAATGGTGGGTATGGCATCCGCTGTGACCGCAATCAGCTGAAGCAGGGCCCTGCCTGCATGCGCTGTCCGCCGGCTAGCCGTCAATTGGTGTTCAGACCTCTGGCCGCTATCGCTGCGCGCCCTGGCCCTGCACACTGTCATCAGCGCCACGGCCTGCCCGCTTTCCCTGCTGCCCTGCCCAGCACCCTGCGCCGCCGCCCGCTTGGCCTGCGCCCACCACACCTGGTCTGCCACGTAGGACTGGAGGATCTGGCGCAGCCGCTGCTCCCCCACCCAACCCTGGCCCTCCACGCGCAGGCGCCGCCCGCGCCGCCGCCGCTCCTGCTCCGCCACTAGCACGTCCTCCCGGTCGAACACGCCATCGTTGTTGAGGTCGCCGGCGGCGGCGTCTGAGGCAATACACAGCATGAAATAGGCAGGGTGATGAGATGAGCCAAGCAGAGGGCGGCGCGGGCGTGCGGGCGCGTGCGGTTTGTGGCGGGGCAGAGCGGCGGCTGCGAGCAGCGCCGGGGCAGGCCTTGCCCGCCCCTCCCCTCGCCTGTGCCCGTGCTGTCCTTCCACCAGCGCAGCAGCCGCCCCAGCTCGCGGTCGCTGATGCGGTCACGGCGGAAGCGGCTGACGCCTGCAAGCGCGAGGGAGCGAAGCGGCCAGAGGAATTAGGGGCCAGGGCGCTCTGCTAGCAGGTCTGAGCCCAGCAACTGCAAGCCCGTCACCGCCGCGCAATGCCTGGGCGACGGCACCTCGAATTGAATCCCCCGCCTCCCACCAAGCCCTCACCCGCCGTCCAGAGGTGGCTCAGGATCTGGGACAGCTCGGTGTGGATCCCGGTCGTGTCGGTGGTGCGCTCTGCGCGCACGGCAGCGCAGGCGAGGGCGGGCGCCGGCGGCTCGCCACGCGCCTCGTGTCACTCGTGCGCGCCATGCTCACGCGCCATGCTCAGGCGCCCCGCGCCCATGCACGTGCCCCGCGCCTCCCCGCGCACCCTTGACGCAGGAGAAGGCGTCCACGACGATGGCCAGCAGGAAGTTGAGGAGCACCAGGAAGACGAGGACCTCGAACGACCAGAAGAAGAGCATGCCCACCACCCCTGGGCGGCGCGGGCGGTCGGGGGCGAGGAATGCACACTCCGCGTGGGGCGTGGGGCGCGGGGATGGCGGAGGGACAGGGGATTGTAGGGAAACGCTGAATCTGACGCCGGGTTTGATCTGCCCCTGCTGCGCCACGCAGGCCTTCACTTCCCACACCATTGCGCCGCACCTTGCAGGCCGCTCAGCCCCTCCAGGTCATAGTTCACGGAGATGTCCCCCAGGAGGACTGCGAAGCAGGTGTTGACCTGTGGGGAGGGTGCAGTGGGATGGAGTGGGTGGCAAGTGCGGCGGAGCAGCCGGGTGGGAGCGCGGCGGGGCGATGGAGGCTGGAGGCGGTGGGCGTGCTTGCTCCCAAACTGGGCGCCATGTGGGCTCCTGCCGTGCAGGCGCTCTCGCAAAGCCCGCTTCTCGTGCCGCACCCTCCACCCCCCTACCACGCCACTCCGCCCTGCCACCACCCCCCGTCCACCACCCGCCGGCCGCACGCGCACCGCCAGCCCCAGGCTCGAGAACCGCTGGATGGCTGCCCCGAAGATGAGGTGCGCCATCACGCTGTAGCCCACAAACACGAGGGAGAAGACCAGGCCAAAGTGAAGCAGGTCGGGGCCGGCGCGCGCGATGGAGCGGGTGACAACCTGCGCGGCAGGGCGCAGGGGGCAGGGGCCAGGGGCAAGCATGAGAGCGCCACCGAGGCTGCGACAGGCAGGCTGCTGGCACAAGCGGCAGGAGGGGGGGCAAGGTGGTAGCGCAGCACGTTGCCCCCTCCCGGCCCACCCCAAGGCGCGGCTGGAAGTGCAGGGCCTGCAGCAGACGGGCGATGAGCAGAAGAATGCCAAAGCCTGTCATAGCGTAGTACCACGCCAGGCTGTCGCTGATGGTCTGGGGGGGCGGCAGGGGGCAGGGGCGACGGGAGAGGAGGGGAGGCGTCGTGAGCGACATCGCTCGGGCGTACGTTCCCCTCTCCCTGCCCTCAGTCCAACAACGCTTCTCCGCCACGCCACTGCGCATCCTGCCGAGCTCCCACTCACCTGCAGCTGCGTGAAGTCGGCGTGCATGGCGCGCAGACCCGCACCGCCGTCGGCCAGCGCGAGGCGCGCCGCCTGGGCGCCCAGGTCTGCGTAGACGTCGTACCGCAGCTGCAGCTGGAAGGACAGCGAGTAACGCCAGACCAGGGTCCACCTGATGGGAGGAGCGCGGCAGGAGGTCGACACAGCAGGGCTGGCAACCTACAGAGGCGGGCGGCCGGAGCAACTGAGTCGCAGCAGCGCGGGGATGCCCTCCAACCGCCCTCACCACATGACGTTAGTGGCCGCCAGCAGCGCGGTGCAGGCAAAGTCGACCACCTGTGGGGCAGGGCAGCAAGGCAGCAAGGCAGCGGGGCATGGACTGGCAGTGCTGCGTTGCCGCCCTGGGGACTGCCCCTGCGCTCATGCAGCTTTCGCTCGACCCTGCGCCCAGCGCGCCCACCTGCCAGCCGCTCTGGAAGTACTTGAGGGGGTTGCGGTAGAGGGCCCAGGCGCGGGCGAGGCCGCGCGCCTCGGCCCCCACCAGGTACAGGATGCAGGCCGACAGCAGGAGCTCCAGCACCAGGCGCGCACGGTCCGTGGGCGTGACGTACAGCTCCACCTGGAGAGGTTGGAGGCAGGCACGACTGGCTGGAGAGAGAGGCGGGAGGACAAGCGTGCACGTGCAAGCGGCGATTGGCTGGCTGCAGGCATGGAGCCACCTGGCCACATCCAGGGCTGCTAATCTCTAGGGCCCCTGCGCACCCGCAGCGTCTGGATGCGCGAGGACACCTGGACGTTGCCGCCGGTGTCAAATTCAAACGACAGGAGCGAGGAGCCAAACACGCGAAGCTGGGAGTTGTAGGTGACCACCTGGGCGAGCAGCGTCCTGCGGCAATGTGTCGCCAGGACCGAGCGGGCAACATGGTTTGGGGCGTCGCAGCAGATCTGGCTGCCGGCGTGCGAGCGGGTGACTCCCTCGACCGTGCTGCCAACGGCTGCCAGCAGCTGCCAACGGCTAAGTTTGCCCACCTGGTATGGGCATCCAGGAACAGACCATCCTGCAGGTACTGCGCCCAGTTGGCCGCACCATCCTGGCTCAAGCTGCAGGCGAGCGCGGCGCGGGGCCAGCACGGCGCGGGGCCCGACAGCGTCGGCGTCACACGAGGCACAGTGCAGCACCGTATGCGCCAGCATGCACTGCGCCACCAGAGGCAGGGAGGCACGCGCACGGGCGCCAGGCGGTCCGCAGAGCCAACTGCCCAGATTGGGCGGGCAGGCGGCAGCGCCGACTCTCACTTGATGTCGGCAAAGGCGGGGTACCCAGTGCCGCCAAAGCCGTCCAGCGCAAAGGACGAGAAGCCCCAGGGCAGGGAACGGGGGCTGTAGAGCTCGGCGCAGTAGGGCGGCGGGTTGGTCAGGCTCGCGCTGGCGGCCGGCGATGTGCCAGACACACCGGGTGGGGCGGTGAGGTTATAGGTCTGTACGGGCAGCGTGGAGCAGTTGTAGATCGAGGTGGCGGCGTCGGCCAGAGTGGGGTCGTACGACTGTGTGCCGCTCTTGAAGGTGGGGTCCACTCCAAAAGGGGAGGTCGCCAGGTCTGGCGAGGGGGGGGGGGGGGGGGGGGGGGGGGGGCGGGCGGCAGCGGGGGGGGGGGGGGGGGGCCCA
>PCFQ01000010.1:1290061-1302359 GCA_003063905.1 Chlorella sp. A99
GGCGGGGGGAGGGCGCTGCCGGGGGGTGGGAGCGCCATACCTCAATCGATGGCCCGAGGTCAGCGCGCTGCCTGACAAACGATTGCCATGGCCCCCCCGCATGTGACCTGCCACAGGCGGGCAGCTGCCCACAGTGGCAGCCGCTCTACATCTGGGTCGGCTGGGGCCAGCCGCTTTGCACCCGACTCGCCGTACCTCTGGGAGAGGGTTGTTGGCATGCCCTGGAGTGGGGGAGAGGTGGGAAAGCGAGGGAGCTGCGCATGGGAAGAGGGAAGGTGAGGATTGAGCTGGGGACTCGAGATGGGGCTGGGAAGGCGGGCGGCTGCGACGTGCGCTGCATGCGAGGTTGGGTCTGCCAGGTGTAGCAAGTGCTGGCGAGTTGACCAGGCGGCAGGCGACTGACTGAGGGGTTGCAAACATGCAGAGCTACTATGTAGCACATCCATTGCCCGGGCGGGCGGGCGGGCGGGCGGGCGGACGGGCACACTGGCAGCCTACATTCGCGGAATTGGTTGTCCTAGAGTTGCTATCATTCTCAGTTGCTCGCTGCTGCCATCGCGTGTGACCGAAGTGACAGTCTGCGGCTAAGTTTCAGCTCCCCACCCTGGGCTCGCGCTGCTGTCTGATCGTCTGCTGGATTGCGTGCCAGCCCAGGGAAGCTCAGAGAGCCCGTTCGGCGCCAGCATGGGGGAGGCGCCTCCGCTGCAGCCCTCCACCGGCGGTTTTAGATCGTCTTCGTGAGGACCTATCGCGCGCTCACGTGAGGAAGAGCAAAGCTGCCGCCCGGTTCAGCCCCGCCCGCCCTCCCGCCCGCCGCCGCCCCTTGCCTCCAACCATCGCCGAGATTCACGCTGCGCAGGCACTCCATCATGAGCGGGGCTGCCGCGCTCGACCGCGTGGGCCGCGCGCTCTACCGCTCGCTGATCCGCTCCGCCAGCAAGTTTGACCGGCACCCAGCGCTCAAGGCGAGGCAGCGCTCCACCTGCCGCTGTGGCACCGTGCTGGAGCGACCGCCGCGCCGCGCTCTGCGCGCGCGGTGCATGCATCCCTGCACCTGCCCGCCCGTCTCACACGGAGGCAAGGAGGCGACCCTGGCCCGCCCGCCCCGCCGCGCTGCTCGCTCTGCCTGCACCCGCAGGCGCTGATCTGCCGGAACGTTGGCGTGCCGCTGCCGGCGCCTCTGGACGAGGTCGTTGCCGCCTTCCTGGGCGGCCTGCACCGCTCTTACTACTGGCCGAGCCCCACGCAGGCAGGCCCCCGCACCTGCGTTGCTTGCCAAGCGCCTGGCCATCCCCTGCCTGCCCAGCGCATCCCCTGCCTGCCCGGCGCGGACCAGCTCACCCGCCGCCGGCTGCCACTCTCCGCCCCTCCTCCCCTGCCACCACCCACCCGACGCGCGCAGGGGCCCCGCTCGGTGGTGGGGGCGGTGCGGGCTGCCTTCCGGTTCTCCCCCGAGGAGGAGCCGACGCTGGAATCTGCTTTCATGGGGCTGCGCTACCTGTCTGGGCTGCTCGGCATCGCAGAGCGGCACAGCATGCTGGCTTCGGCCGCTCCGGCGGCAGCAGCCGCAGGCGAGGGCGGCGGCATCTGCGCCGCCGCCGGCCCCGCGGCGCCGGGCGCGCGGTGGTGGGAGACGGCGGCGGCGGGCGGGGCGGGCGCGCCGGCGCTGGACCCCGCCAGCCTGCCGAGCAAAGGTGCGGTGCTGCTGGCGCATCCCAGCCTGGGAGGCTGGTTCGCCCGCAGCGTGGTGCTGCTCTGCGCCCATGACGGCGTGGGCGGCGCAGGAAGCTACGGCCTGACTCTGAACAAGCCCATCGGGGGCGACGTGCGCCAGCTCAGCGACCGGGTCGCCGCCGCGACCGCGGCCGGCGCCGGCGCCGGCGGCAGCGAGCGCGGCGCCGCGCTGCAGGTGGGCGGCGGCGCGTGCTGGGCGGGCTCCGGTGCATCGCCATCTGCTGCGCAGGCGGCGGAGGATGCGGTGGTGGGTGCACGATGTCTGCGTGCACCCAGCAGCCGGCAGAGCAGGCGGTTATGTGTGAATGCTGTTTGCCAGAGGCTTGCGCGAGGCTCCCACTGGGGTGCAGGCGGAGAAGGCACTGCTGATCCAAGAGCTTGTTGGCGAGGCCGCCGCCGCTCTCTCCAGCATCGAAGGCGACGATAGCAGCAGCAGCAGCAGCGACGGCAGCAGCGGCAGCGTTGGCGGCGCCGGCGCCGAGGATGTCCAGGGCCTCGCAGCAGCGGCCCCAGGGCTGGGCACGATGGGCGTGCCGCCGGGAGGGGCCCTGCCCCCGCCGCCGGCGGCGGCGGTGGGGGACGTCCCTGCAGAGCTGCTGCAGGAGGTGGTCGACGGGCTGGCCTGGGAGCAGCAGCAGGCAGAGGCAGAGGCGCGGGGGCTAGTCGGCGCGTGGGGGGGGGAGGAGGACGCGCGTGAGATGGACGAGGAGGAAGCGCTGGCCGCCCAGGCGGCGTTTTCTGCGCTGCTGGACCACCCAGAGATGGAGCAGGTGAGCTCCCGGGCTCAACGGGCGCGTTCGCTGCCGGGCCGACGCCCGCGGCGCCATGCCAGGCCGCGCCGCGCCCTGCCTCGCCCCGCACGCCTGGCCTGACGACGCCGCGCCTCCTCGCGCTCTGCCCGTTGTCCTTCCCAACACCCTGTTCCCCTTGCCCCTTGGTCCCCTTGCCCCCTGTTCCCCTTGCCCCCGCACACCACCACCACGAACAACAACAACAACAACACCAACGACAATAACAACAACAGGAGATCCGGGAGGCCCTGATGGAGCTGGACTCGGAGTTTGGGGACGAGGAGGAGGGCGACTGGCAGGGCTTCGACTCGCACTCGGGTGCGCGGGCGTGCGGGAGGGAGGGTGGCTGGAGGACACACGGGGCGTGCAGGGAGGCGGCAGGACAGTTGGCGTTGGCGCCCCACCGGCGCGCCACTGCAGCATGCCTCCTCCCTTTGCGACCTGCGCGGCCATTTCGCCGTTTTCGCGGCTCCGCCTGCCACCCTTTGCCCTGCTGCGCACAGACGCCGACGCCGATGCTTTCGATGCCGCCTTCAGCGAGGCGATGTCGGGCGGCGGGGCGGTCGTGCTGGTGGACTCGGAGGGCACGGTGGGACCAGCTTTCCACCTGTCCTATGCCCTATACTCCCTACCTCCAGCAGGATGAGGGGCTGCTTGCGAGCCCGGCTGCTTGGGCCCGCCTCACCTCCCTCCATGCCTGACAGGCAGGCCCCAGCAGTCGTCCCTGGGCGGGGTGTGAGCCGCGACCGCGCGTCCCTCCCCCGCCTGGTGCCGCAGGTGTTCCTCCGCAGCATGGCGCCCCCAGTGCCTCCAGAGCCCGACGTGGAGTTCACTTACGAGCTGCCGCCGCCCCACAAGCGCGGGGGCGAGGGGGAGCCCTGGAAGGCAGCTGCTCGCGACGCCGAGGCGGGCGGCGGTGCAGAGGCCGGCGCAGAGGCGCGGACCGCCAGCAGCAGCCCAGAGGCCTGCGACCAGACCGTCGCGGAGCGGGCGCTGGGCATGGTGTCGCAGGCCATGGGGCGGTGGGCGCCCATGGTCAAGCGCGGCTTCCTAGGCGGCCGCGCCGGCGCCGGGAGCGAGTGCGCGGGCGCGAGCAGCAGCAGCAGCAGTGCCGATATGAGCGAGCCAGGCAGGGCCGACGCCGGCGCCGTGCCGAGCGGCGTGGCCGAGGCGGCGGCAGCGGCCAGCCTGGAGGGGCAGGGCGAGCCCGGGGAGGGCGATACCGACGCGGCAGAGGCGGCCAACAGCGCGGCGGGGGCGACCACCTTTGTCATTCTTTCCACCCTCTTCCACGGCTCCCCCGTCTTCCGCGGCGGCCCAGTGGCTGGCATCCAGGCAAGCAGAGGGGGCCAGGGATGCGGGAGGGCGAGGCAAGCGGTCGGTCGATGCTGAGCATGCAATCCAGATTGCGAGCGCCGCGGGTGACGTGCACCGTTCCCCGCCGACCCGAGCCGGCGCCGGCCGCTTGGCCACGCAGCTGCTCCGCGCGACCTCCGCCCGCCCCCGCAGGTGCTGCACTGCTGTGCGGCGCTGGGCGGTGAGCGCGTGCTGCCGCCGTCGGGGCGGGGGGCGGGCGTCTTCATGGGCGCACGCATTGGCGAGGCGGCCAACCTGATTCGGCAGGACCTGATCTCCATGGACGACATCAAGTGAGGGCTGCAAGCTTGGTTTGTGTTCGTGTTTGTGTTTCACTCTTGCTGCTGTGCTGCGGCGGGGCTGCACCCTCGGCCCCCAGTGAAGCACGCGCCGCGCGGCCGCTGCCGCCGGCGCGCCCACACCTCGGCGCTCCGCCCCGCCGCCGCCCTCTCCCGCCGACGCGCCGATTCTTGTGTCCTCCTGCCCCGCCCTCCCCCACCCTCTGCAGGATCTTTATTGGAGACGCCGGCTGGGGCCCGCAGCAGCTGCAGGCAGAGGTGGAGACCGGCACCTGGGTCGTCGTCCGCCCCGACCCCTCTTTCCTGGATCTCTTCCCAGACACCACCGCGCGCGCCACCGCCGGCGGCACCGCCGCCGCGGGCACCTCTAACAACGCAGCCGGGGGTAACGGCCCCTCGGGCGCTACCGCCGGCGCGGCGGCGGCCGAGGCCGCGGCGGGCGCGGGGGAGCTGGACCCAGTTCGGTATGAGAACGAGGAGTGGGCACGCCACCTGCGGGCCCTGGGCGGCGAGTTTGCGGCGATGGCCGCGGTGCCGCGCGGCGTGTGGGCGGATCTGGTGCAGTTGCAGGTGTGAGGGGCGGCGCAGGCGACAGCGAGCCCCGGCCTGCCTGGCATGCTGTGTTCTCGCGCGGCTCAATTGTTCATCTCTGTGCTTTCTCGCTCTCTGTTCAGTTGGCCTACTTTTCTGCAAGTTGGAAGCATCGCAGAGAGGACAGAACCTGCTCTGCACGCAGCGCTTGCGCGCAGAGGTTGGCACGCCGTGCCGCACGGCGGGTACAAGGGCGGGCGGGTCCACCCTCTTGGGCTGTCCTGAGGACAGTCCTCGCAGCACGCATTCTCAATCTCTTTGTGCTGTCCGACCTCTCCCTTGCGCTGGTGGGCCTCCTTCCCATTCCATCGCGTGACTCAAGAGCGCCCCTTCGCCTCTCCGCTCCAGGGGCCGCTCCAGGGTTGTTCACGCACTTTCAGACAGCAAAAACTCGGTCGCGGGCGGTCAAGCCGAGATGGCGGCAGCCGCGCCCCCACCGCCTGCTGTTGCCGCCGCAAGCGCCCAAGTGCTCGCCGCGGCGCTGCAGGACCAGCTGAGCCGCAAACTCAAGCTGGGTGCACCCGCGCCGCTCGCTGCGGGCCCCACGCTCGCACAGCGACTGCGGCTGGTGCCGGGGCCGGTGAGGCTCTCACCGGAGGCCTGGCTGGATGTGCACGCCCAAGCCCTGGTGCGCACCGCCGGCCGCCCCGGTGACTGCACAATCTGCCTGCAGCCCCTGGCCTGGAAGCCGCAGGTGCTGCTCAGCTGCACCCATGTCTATCACGAGGTGCGTGTAGGGCACGCACAGTGAATGCCAAACCACAGCACACGACTGTTCCAATGCGAGCCGCCCAGCATGACCCACCGCCCTGCTTTCACCCCTCCCCACGCAGGCCTGCCAGCACAGCTTTGAGTGCTTTGCTGGCCAGCGCACTTGCCCGATCTGCCGCTGCGAGACGTACGACCGGCGGAGGGTGGCAGAGCTGGATCGAGCGCTGCGGGCGGCGCCCGCGCCCCCGGCGCAGCCCACGTTGAGGCGGCGGTGGTGCGAGGAGCGGCTGGCGGCGGGCGCCGACCGGCTGGTGGAACAAGTAGAGGAGACGAGCAGCGACATCGATGCGCTGTTTGCTGCTATCGACGCCAGCGTGGCAGCCGCGGCAGCGGTGGGCGCGCACCTGGTCCGCGCTGGCGCAAGCCCCGGCTCTGAGCAGGAAGAGCCACCCCCCCAAGCGGGCTCTGAGGGGCGGCAAGGCGAGCGCAGAGGCGCTGCCTTGGTCGATGGCGCGGCGGCACAGGCAAGCAGTGCCGGCGGCGCGGATGGGGCCACGACCAGCGCAGCCGGCGCAGTGGATTGGGAGGCCATCCTCGATCGGTGCTTGCTGAGAGATGGGCACCCAGAGTGCCCCATTTGTCTGGGGGCGCTGCAGCCGGGCATCGCGGGAGGCAGCGGCGGCGGCGCGCCCGCTGAGGGCGGCCTGGCAGTCACGAGCTGCTCGCACGCCTTCCACTCCTCCTGCCTCAACTGCTTCGAGGCGTTTGCGCTTGCCAGCCAGCTGCGCGTGACCTGCCCCTGCTGCCGCGCCCCAGGCTACGCCCGCATGGACCTGGGCTGACTGCTGCGAGCATTGAGTTTATTGCGTGCAGTTAGAACTGGTCAGGAAAGCGCTGCGCCAGGCCGCACAGCCCCAGCATCCCTCCCGTGTGCAGCATCAGCACCGGGCCCGGCACACCGTCTCCCGGCGCCCGCGCCTGGCCCTGCTGCTGCTCCGCTGCCAGCAGCTCTGCCGCCTCCCAGGCTGCTAACGTCCAAATCGGGTCGACGACAATGCCGTGCTGCTGTGCAATGCGTCGGCAGGTTGCCAGCTCACCATCCAACACCTTCCCAAACTTGCGTGGGGTGCGGCGCTCGTTCCAGCACAGCGCGGCAGCGGCCCGCCGCTCCACCGCCAGCGCAGCTGCTCCTGCCAGGCCCTGCTGCTCGCAAAAAGCTCGCGTGAGCTCCGCCGCCTGCTGCTGATAGTAGGAGAGCGGGCCCGCCAGCATGATGCCCACCACCTGCCACTCGGCGCCGAGCAGCGCGGCGCCCAGCGCCAGGCCGGCGGCCGTCGCGCCCGTGCCGCTGTCGACCACCAGCGTGGCCGCGGCGCTCGAGCCGAGGGCCGGCTGCCGCGCCAGCCACTCAGCCAGGCGCACGAGTCCGAGTAGCGCGGACGGCTCTGCCGCGCCTTCGGGGATCACAGCGACGCTGTCAGCGGCGGCAGGGGCGCTCCCCCCGCCTGCCCCAGCCGCCTGCAGCCGCTGCACGTAGGCCGCAAGCATGCCCCCCCGGTCGGCGTACGCTGCTCGGCTGACGTACCTGCGCACAGGCGCGAGCTCTGGGCAGGTATTGGGATGCCAGCGCAGCGGCCGGCCAGGCTGGGCTGGGCTGCTGCCACCAGTCGGCTGACCCTCCCAGCGCCAGCACAGCAGCGGCCCTCACTCGACGTGGTGCGCCAGCATGCGAGCGTAGAGATGGTGCCCAGTCGGCACCTCGGGCCGCTCGCCGCGCACCAGGAGGTGCGCGCGCTTGCCCGCCGCAGCAGCCACTGATGCCACTGCACATACGTGTGCGCTCTGCAGGCCTCCGCAGGTCACGACGTCGGCCGCAGCCACCAGTTGGGGCCAGAGGCCGTCGAGCTTGCGCATCTTGTTCCCTCCCAAAAAGGGATGCGCCAGGTCGTCCCGAATCACGGAAAACGCGGCGCCGGTGCAGGTGGTGATGGGCGTGATCTGCGAGTGTCAGCACGCGCGCAGGCGAGAGAGGGTGTTGGGAGCATCGGCCACATTCCAGGCAGCCACATGCCGCCGCGCATGTGCGGCAGGCACGCAGCACGCGCCTCCACGGCGGGGCTGGGCAGCAGCCACTGGCGGTCCAAGGCGCGGTCCAGGGCCCCCACAACGGCGGTGGCTGCTGCGGCGTTTCGGCCGCCACCCGCATCTGCTGCTAACGCCCAAGCGCTCGAGCTGGATCGCAAGCTTCTGCTCTGCCGCCTGCGCTGCCAGAGCTTCTGCAAGAGCCTGGGGCTCAGGGGACTCAGGCTGCGAGCTCCCATCAGCAAACTTGGCAAACGTCGCTCCTAAGCTAGAGTTCTGACTGTGTGAGAAGATTACATGAATGAGATCATGATAAAAGGAATGCCAGCGAGTCCCATGCTTGATCCGTCACTCTGCCCACCCGCCCGCCCACCCGGAAACGGAGGCGCCCGCCCCGCGCCGCTGCTCCACGCCCCCCATTCCCTCGCGCACGCACAGGGCAGTCTTCTCCACAATGCGACCAGCGCGGAACCATCCTGGGCAAGCTGCCTCCGTGACTGCACCTTGGCCACCACGCGCAAATGTGGCTGCCGGTGCAGGCGGCCAGCCCGGCGCCCGGCATGCTCCGGCTGAGCAGGCTGCCGCGCCCATGCTGGCACGCAGATGGGTACATTACAGCTGTTGAAAGAAGGGTGTAGAGCGCGGATGCTTAAATCACACTGTTGTACAGGCCTTGGGCCAAGCCCGGCATTGAAGCCGCCCAGCACCGCTGCGCCACCGCGCCACATGCCCGTGCGCCGCCTTGCCCTCGCGCTCGGCGCCTCGCAGACGGCGCGCCGCTGCCGACGGGGCGGGGTCCGCGCGGCCCCCGCAACGGCGCCAGGCGGCCGCGCCGCGCCTCAGGCGGCCGCGCCGCCGCCGGCGGGCATTGTGTAGTCGTACTCAATGGTGGGCACAACCGAGGCGATGAACTTGAGGAAGAGGACCATGTAGCTGCAAAAGCACGACAAAGCGCCGGCGCGTGGGGGAAGAAAGGAGAGAGTTGGAGGAGGGGAGGGTGGTGGAGGGGCGGCGGCCGGCCCGCGGGAGCGCGGGCCAGCGCGCGGCGGCCCCCCACGCGCTCGCCGCCCGCGCGTATGGCACCGCGCCCCGGCCCTGCCCCCCACTCACTGCTCCACCTTGAACTCCGCCTGCTCCCCCGCCACCACCTCAGAGAGCTTGTGCATTACCTGCACGTACGCGCACGCGTGAGGTTGAGGAGAGTTGAGGGTGGGAAAGGAATCGGCCGCGACAGAAAGCGAACAGGGAAGGGAGAGAAAAGCGCACCCGCGCGCAGTTCTCACAGCTGCCACGCCGCCGCGCGCGCGCAAGGCGCGTGGCACAGCGGCACGCAGGGGCGCCACGCCGCCACCCCGCCGTCGCGACTGGCCCTGCGCGCCACCGTACGCGCACCTCGGCGTGGCGGCAGGGGTGGATGGACGCGGCACACGCGCTGGGGGGCCCATGTGGGTGTGGCTCCATTGTCACAGTCTTGCGCGCGTGGTCCTGACTCACATCCTCCAACACCTGCCGCGGTAGGAGGGAGAGGCAGGCGAGGTAGGCGCGGCAGCACGCGTGGGGCGCGCGCTGCTGAGGGCACGCAGCCCAAGCAGGGAGGCGCAGGGAGGGGCGCCACCGCGGCGGGCGCCTGGGATGGTGGGAGGGGCTCTGCAGTGCACTGCGCGCCGCGCTGAGTCCTCCAAACCCACCTGGCTGTGGGTTAGGGGGTGCCGGTTTTCGTCATAGCCAACGAGCCAGAAGTGGGGCACCTGCGCGGCGGCGGCGGGCGGGCGGGCAGCAGACAGCTTCTGACTGGCAGGCGCGCAGCGGCAGGCATGCCACACGCAACAACGGCGCGGCCCGCCTCGCGCACTGCGCCTGCCCGTCCCTCGCGCCGCTCCCCATGCTTCGACGCCCACGCCACCCTTCGGCGCCCTCAACGCCTCAACCCGCTGCGCCGCCGATGCCGCATTCCTCTGCGCCCTTATCCGAGAAGCACCTGGTAAAACTTGTCATAGGAGATCAGCAAATCGTACGTCCGCGTGCGCACAATGTGGTCGTCGTCGGCGCCGCCGCCGCCGGCCGCGGCCTGCGGCAGCGCCGCCTGCGCGGCAGCGGCAACGTGCGCGCAGCAGCAGCACAGTGAAACATCTTTCATCTGCAGCCGGCCGCTGCCCGCTCTTCTCCTCCATTCCGCTGCGTGGCCAGCACCGTATCCGGCCCAAACCACACTGCAGGAGCCCCACTGTGCACCACCCTTCCACGCACCTCATCCGCCTCCCCCTCGCTGTCCTCAATCTCCAGGTCAGCAATGTCCGGCACCTCCTCCTCCCCTTCCTCCTCTGCCGCGCCGCCGCCGCCCACCTCCTCCACGCCCTCTGCGCCCCCTCCTGCGCAGGTGGCAGGCAGGCGCCGAGGCAGCCCATCCCTCGCTCGTGCGCTCCTGCGACCGCCGGCGCCGGCATGCAGCCCCCGCGTGGCCCCGGCGCGCGGCCTTGCTCCTTTCGACGCTCCGCTCCGCTCCGCACAGCACAGCACAGCACAGCTCACCCCCAATGCTGGGAATCTCCTCGAAGCCATCGACGTTGGTGGTGGTGATGGGCGCCGCTTGTTTGGTTGGGTCGGCGGTCAGCCAGCCCTCGCCCTCGCCGCCCTCCCCCGCCTCCACCTCCATCTCCTCTGCCTCCCCATACTCCTCCACCGCCGCCGCGCGCCGCAGGCAGGGCACTGCGGGCGGGCAAGGCGTGAAGGGAGGGAGCGGAGGTGGCAGGGCGGCAGGCAGGCCTGCCGCAAGCCCTGATGCGCGACGCGCCCCTGGTGCTCGCGGTGTACGTGGCAGGCCCAGCCGGGCGCCCCGCGTGCGCTGCAGGCAGGCAAGCCCAGAAGGAGCATGCTCAGCGCACCATTGCGGGTGATGAGAAACTGCTTGGCTGGGGGTAGGAAGGGCCAGGCCTTCTTGGGGTCGCCCGCCTCCCAGGCCCAGGTGCCGCAGGTGTTGACCAGGTAGTCCCCAGCGGCCACAAACTCCTCGGGGGTCAGCACCTGCTGAGCGGGAGAGCAGCGCGGGGTCGCCAGGGCGGCGGCGGCAGGTCGAGAGCAGAGCGTGCTGCGCAGCAGCTGCGGATGTCCGTCGAGCGCGTCTGCCGCTTACCCCCTTCTCCTTGAACGCCGACTGTGACCGCGGCTTGAGCACCGCCTCTGCCGCTTGCTTGTAGGTCGAGTGGATGAAGTTGCGCAGGCCGCCCGACATTGCTCTGCGGCGCGGCGCTGCAGCGGCGGCGGGCGGTGGGCGGCTTTGTGTCAGGCGGGTAAGTACAGGCGCTCTGTGAGGGGGCGAGCGAGATGCCAAGGCCACCCTGCAGCGTTCCGCAGGCTGCTATTCGCGCGAAAACAAGATCAAGAGTCCCACGCGCCAGGTCCTCTCGCGCCTGCTGCCTGGACAAGTGTGGAGATCTCCTCGAGCTACTATGCAGCTCGAGACGCGATGAAAAGGCAGTCCCGCTCCTCAAGTCAGCCCGCACACGCCTGGCGCGACGTAGGAACGCAGAGTAGTGCTGGGGAAGAGAAAAAACGAGATCAGGCGTTCAGGTGAGAGGTGCAAGGGGGGATGTGGCGGGCGCAGGCGAGGGCGCAGGCGCCGTGCTCCGCGGTCCCTGCACGCGGTCCTGCATGCTGCTCAACCCCCTCCAGCCTTTGCAATTATATTCAGCAAGCGAAGCTGCAAAAGCCAGAACCTGAAAGGTCAGCCGCTGGCGATCGCTCCTTCTGCTGCCGTTAGGTGGTCGCCGCGCTCGCTGCCCCCGCCGCCTGCCGCTCCTGCCTTTGCGCCGCCCTGCCGAGCACGCCGATCACGAGCCGCTTGAGCGCAGGGAACGCCTGGGACAGCGGCCAGCGGTCTGCCACATACCAGCCCACCAGCTGGTCCAGCACGGCGCGCGTGGCGGCCGGGCCGCGGCCTGCAGCGTGGCACGAGCAGCTCGATCGACTCACCCATGCATTCACAAACGAGGTCGCGTCGCATGCCAGAACATCCCCAACAAGCGGCTGCTGCATGCTATGCCGCTTGCCTGTGTCGACTCTGTCCCCCAGCTGGAAGACGCCTGCCCAGGGCCCAAGCGCACAGCCGCCCACGTACGGCGCCCGGCCCCCCAAAAGGCCGACGGGGTAGGTCTGCAGCCGCGGCCGCTTGCCGCTGCCTCCGCTGCGCCTGGCGGCTAGCGCCTTGATGTTGTGCGCTGCCACCGCGCCCTCGATGTCTGCAAAGTTGGCGGTTGCTTCCCGCGGCCTGCAGGCAAGCGGGCGGGGATAGCAGGCTGGAAAGCGCACGCGGGCGTGGGCGAGCTGCACATGCGGTGGACGAGGCGAGCAGGGCTGGCAGGGCAGGGGCAGCTCGACGTGGCACGCTGGAAGGCCAGCATTGGCGGCTGGCACAGCACCACTTGCGCAGCAGCGCTGCAGGTGTGTCTGGCTCTCACAGGTCTGCGCAGTCGCCGATCGCCAGCACGTTTGGCAGGCCCGCCACCTGCAGCGTGGGCCCCACTCTGACCGCCCCGCTCGGCGCCAGCTGCTCGGGCGCCAGGCTCCCCGCCAGCACGGCCGTCGCGGGGCGGGGCCCCACCGCTCGGATCGCCAGGTCTGCCTGCATGCACCGACACAGACAACAGGCCCTCCCTCGGTCAAGCAGGCTGGTCAGCACAGCGCCGGCGGCAGGAGCGCACGAGGAGGGGGGGGGGGGGGGGGGGGGGGGGGGGGGCC
>PCFQ01000010.1:1302379-1334559 GCA_003063905.1 Chlorella sp. A99
GGGGGGGGGGGGGGGGGGGGGGGGGGGGGGGGGGGGCGGGCGGCGGCGCAAAGCAGGCAGAGAGCGAGCCAACCTGCAGCCGCCGGCCCCTGTCTGTGCGCAGCGTGACGCTGCTGGCGGCCGGCACATCCGCGCTGAGGCCACCCCAGTCAGTGATACTTTCGCCAAGCACCACCTCCACGCCTTGCTGCTGCAGGAAGTTCAGGGCATATTCTGCAGGGCATGTAGTAGCCAGAATTTGTTTTTTCCAGCAATGCCAACCATGCATCAGCCTCGACAGGAAAGGATGTCTGTGCTGCCACCATGCGGCGTGCACTCGCAAGCACACTCCAGATGCACGCTGGCCTGAAGCGCGCCAGCCCGCGCGGGCTGGCGCGCGGCCAGCCCGCGCGGCCCTGCCCTCGCCCGCGAGGGGCGCCCAGCGCCGCCCGCAGGGGAGCTCACCGCCAGCCCGCGGCTCCATGCGCGACAGCAGCCTTGGCACGGGGCCTGCCAGCAGGGTGAGGTGCTTGCGCCGCCCTCTGAAGTGGCAGGCGACCTGTGCCGCGAGCTCCACGCCGACGTAGCCTCCGCCGACCACCAGCACCGAGCCCGCGGCCTCGAGCCGCTCGTGCAGCGCCTGGAATGCGGCCTTGCGCTGCCCCTTGGAGAGCGGCGCATCCCCCGGCTTGAACGGTGCGTAGGAGCTGCCCAGCGCGAGCACTGCGTAATCAAACGGCAGCGCCTCGCCGCTGCGCAGCCGCGCCTCGCCCGTCGTGCCGTCTGCGGCGAGGGGGTGGGGACGCGAGCAGCGCTGGCGCGTGACCGAGAGGGACGGCCCCCGCGCGCGAGCCAGAAGCACGTCGCTCAACAGTGCAGTGGATGGGGCAGAATCCAGAATTGGGCGGCCGCCGCCCGATTCTGCACGCGGCGGCCGCGCACCCGAGCCCAAGCCCACGAGCGCATCGCGCTTGTGTCGTATGCTCTTTGGAAACTCAATCAGGTACTGATCGGCCGCGCTGGGGTCGACCATCATTGCAGGAGCATGCGTCGCTTCAAAAAATCTGAGGAGACAACAGCGCACTCGTTTGGCAGGTGACGCCGGCGGGCGGGCGGGCGGGTTGGGTGTGGAACAGGCGCAACGTCCACGCTGCCTCGAGCCTCCAGCTCACGTTTTGGGGTCGATTAGCGTAACATCAAAGGCGGACTGTGATCCGAGCTCATTTGCAACTCGCAGACCTCCATAGCCCCCTCCAACCACAACTACTCGCGTTTTTTGAGGCATGTGTATATCGGAGCGCGATGTGGCGTGGCTTGGAGCTGTCAGCGATGAGACTGTCCTCGTGCGCCCCCGCCTCGTCACCTTCTTCCTGCCGCCCCCCTCAGCACACGACACCCTCGTTTCGTCCCACTCCCCACGCATCATCCAGCCAGACCTTGACCCCCTCCTCCCTCTCAGCTACAGGATGGCGGCGCCCGAGTCGCCGAAGAGCACGTTGAAGCATGTAAAGAGCGAGGAGTCCTCGCTGCAGGTCCGGCTGGAGGACCTCCACTCCAAGTTTGCGCGCACGCCGGCCAAGCAGGCGAGACGCGCTGGCGGCGGCACCCGCGCCGCCACGCAGTGTTGACCTGGCACGGCTCCCAGCGCCATCCGACGCCACTGCCCCGCGAGACCCTCCGCGCCGTCCCCTGCCTGCAGGAGGGAGCGCCAGAGGCGGCTCAGTGGCACCAGCAGTGGCGTGAGCAGGTGCGGCAGCTCAGCAGGCTGGAGAGCCGCGGCTACACGCAGGAGGACGCGGAACTGGTGGCGAGCCTGGCGCACGCGGCCGACGAGCTTGAGCAGGCGGGCTGGGCCGGTGGGGGCGTGTGCTGCAGACGGCTCATGGCCGAGAGCCGGGGCGCACAGCGTGGTGGGCAGGCCAACCTGAAGCTGGCTTGGTGGAACCCACATCACCGCCGCCTGAGTTTACGAATCGCGCTGCTGCTGCCTGCTGCACTGACCCTCGCCTCTCTGCAGCGCCTGGAGGAGCTGGGCAGCCCGCCCAAGCAGGAGTGACTGCAAGTGCAAGCGGGGGACTGAGCCAGTGGCAGCAACAGCCGAGTGTGCAGCGCAGCGGGCCGACCTGGAAAGTGGAAGAAACACGTGTGATTTGCAAGCGGATGGAGATGTGATGCCATATTCTGAGCGTGTGTGACAGCCTGCAATAATATTGCCTCTATAGGCGGCAACGGGGTTAGGTTGCATTGGTGCGGCGGGGGCGCAGGCGGGCGGGCGTCAACAGTCAACTCTGCCAACCGCTCCTTGCTTAGCAATTGTCAGCTCTTCGTGCGAACTTCTGCGCCTCAGTTCCAATCGCAGCAGAGCCGAACCGAGCAGCGAACCGTCGGCACCCTCTCTCGCCTCAATCTGCCGCCACTCACATGAGCGGCGTTGCCTGGGCGGTGCCCTTTTCAAGGGAGAAGCGAGAGAAGCGGCTCTCGCGGCGCAGAGCGGGTGGCGGGGGCACGGGCGGCGCTGCCACCGGCGGTGGCCGGGCCGCTGCCAAGGAGCCGCGCCGCGACACGCGTCCTGGCTGGGACAGCACGATAAGGGACCACAGCCGGTTCCGACTCACCGAAATGGAGCAGGAGTGGAGGGCGCAGCTGCGCGCCTCCAAGCACCGCACTCGGCCGCCGACGGTCGACGGCCCCGCCCCTGGCGCCAGGCGGGCGACAGTGGACGCATGCAGCCTGCGGTTCGAGGCGCCAGAAGAGGGGCGGGACGTTGAGCGCGGGTGCGCCAGCGCGGGGTGCAGCTATGGCGGCGGGGACAGTGACGAGTCGGAGTCGGAGGAGGAGCGTGATGCGCCCTCGCTCTGCGAGATGAAGGAGTTTCTGGAGCATGTGCAGGCGCTGTACGGCATGACGGCTGCGCCACCCCGCGCGCGGTCCGCCGCCCATGCCCGCCTGGCACAGCTGCAGGCGGAGCAGGCGGCGGGCGGCAGGGACATACCCACCAGCCCTCGGCGCGCCGCAGGGGAGCGGCCAGAGGAGGAGAAGGACGAGAAGGAGGAAGAGGACAGCGACTCAGCATGCAGCGACCGCGAGAGCCCATGCCGCCAGCTCCACGCAGGCCTGCGCTCGGCTGCAGGGCCGTGCGCGGAGGGCAGGCGCGATGACGCAGCGCTGCTGCAGCGGCTGGCTGAGGTGGAGGCGCGGCTGGCTGAACACCAGGCGCTCAAGGCAGAGGTGGCGCAGCTGAGGGGCCAGGTGTCGCAGCTGCAGGAGCAGAACGCCAGCCTCGGCTCTGGTGCGCCGGGTGGCAGCGCTGCGTGGTGTGCTGCTGTGCACGTGGCCGCTGAACATGCGCTGGGTATGCTGTGATGTCCTGCCTTCCCACTCCCTGCCCCCCAGACCTCAATGATTTCGTGACCCACACATCGACGCTGCTGTCGTCGATCCAGCTGCAGCTTTCCAGCCGGGTCTCGGCGGGGCCGCCGCCGCCCCCACCGGCAGCGGCCGCACCTGCCAGCGAGGCTCAGTGGGCAGTTCGCGCATCCGTCGTGCAGGCCGCGGCCGCGGCAGAGGCCCGGCGAGCAGCCGAGCAGGCCGCCGCGCTGGGCTGCAGCTACGCATCGCCTCGGACTGAAGCCTCCATGCACCCGCCAGCTGCCACCGACGCACTGCAAGACATTCAGCTGCCCCCTTTCAGCCAGCGCTTTGCGGCGCGCGGCCCATCAGCTGTGCTTGCAGGCCCAGCAGCAGGCAACCGCAGCGAACCAGAAAATGCACCGCCACAGCCGCGCCGGCTGCCCATGGCACTCACGCCGCCCCACTGCGGCGGCGGCGGCGATGAGCGGCAAGCCACCTGTCAATGAGATGCACTGCAAATGCTGTGAGATGTGCCTCGAGTTAGCATCACAGTAAGGCATCTAAAAGAAGCCAGAGAGGCAGGCAGGGAATAATCAAATCAAATCTGGAGAGTCTACAATGGGCAGCCGATCAGCAACACAAGGGCGGCGCGGCGCGTCAACCGCCGGCGGCCTGCAGTGTGCTGGTTGCAACCCGTCACACCAGCACCGCGCGCGGGAGCGTGCAGCTGTAGGTGACGTAGCGCCGCAGTGGCTCCAGCACCACAACGAGCACCCGATCGACCGAGGTGAGCCGGCGGCCGGCGCCGCCCTCCTCGCCCTCGCCGCTGGCGTTGGCGGGCAGAAGAACAGACACGAGGGTCAGCCCCGCGGCGGCGCCGGGCGCCAGGGCGTGCAGCGCGTCGCCGCCGGCGCCGGGCGCCTCCCCATCGGGCGCGCCATTGGCGAGCGGCAGCGCGCCGCCACCGCTGCCGCGGCCGCCTGCAGCGTCGTCGCCGAGGCGCAGCAGCGGGGCTGCCGCGGGCAGCGCCACGCCGCCCGCCACCTCGCCGCCCGTGCCGGGCTGCGCAGGGCCCGCCGCCAGGCTCAGGCTGCGGCCGCGGAAGCCGTGCTGGCCCAACAGGAAGCGCTCGAGCGAGCGGCGGGAGCGGCCGGCGCCGGGGACCGTGGCAGCATCAAACTCAAGCACCTTCTGGCACGTCTGGGGTGGCTGCAGGCCCGAGGACCGGAACAGCGTGTCTGTGCAGGGGGCACACGGGGTCAGGGCGTGCAAGAGTCAGCGCCTGGGCCAAGCAAACGTGACTGCAAGCGCGAGCGACGCCTGCAAGCAGCGAGCACCACGGCGCGGCGGCCACTCCGCACCTGCGAGCCGAGGGAACGCCTGCGAGGCGGCGAGGGGCGTTTCCGAAACCGCAGCGCCGTCGCCAGCGCCGCCGCCACCGGCAGAGTCGGGCTCCAGCAGCAGTGCCACGGGCGCGAGCTCCTGCAAGTGCGCCAGCGCCTTGCGCTCAGCCTGTCGGTTGCCCGGCTGCTCCAGCAGCGCCTCCAGTGTGCTGTCGAGCAGCTGTGCCAGGCGCGTGCTGCTGACGGGCAGCGGCGCCTCGCCCGCATCCAAGGAGCCGCCGGCGCCGGCGGTCACGGGCGCCGCCGCCGCCGCGCCTGGCAGCGGCGGCTGCCGCACTGGCCGCTCCCCGCCGCCGCGCGCCGAGGGCAGCGCCTGCAGCGCCCGCCCGCCGTGATGCGGCGTGGCGGCGCCGCTGGCCACGGGCAGCGTAGCCCAGGGCGAGGCGGTGATGGCGTGCAGCGCTCCGCTGGCTGCGATGCTGTCGCTGCCCGGGCGTGCGCTGCCAGGGAGCAGCGGGCCCTGGGCAAACATGAAAAGGGAGAAGAATGCAATGAAAGCTGTGGCCGCTGCGCCCGTGCCGGTGCGCCGCCGCTTCCTGCCACTATCCTGGGCGGCAGCCTGCACGGCGCGAGCGGCAGAGGCATCAGGCGCGGCCGGCGCCAGCGCCGACGCGGCTGCCGCCGGTGCAGGCGGGGCCGCGGCAGGTGGCGTGGACGGCTGGGAGAACAGGAAGGGCAAGAGGGGCAGCGGGATGCCTGAGGAGGCACCAGGGGCCACCGCTCCTACGGGAGCCGCTGCTGCATCCGGAGCAGTCGGGACGGTGGCTCCCGCCGCCGGCACAGGCGCAGCGGCAGCCGGCGCGGGCGCCGCTGCCACCGCCGCTGGTGCAGCCGCCGCTGCTGCTGGTACACCCGCCGTCGCCGCCGCCTGCTCCTGCTGCTGCTGCTGCCGGCCCTGGTGCCGCGCATGGGCGGCTGCCGCCATGACCGCCAGCTGCTGCCGGAGTCCTGAGTTTTCTGCACTCAGTCGCGCCACCAGGCCGCTGAGCTGCGCATTCTCCGCCTGAAGGGCGGCGCAGCGCGCTTGCAATTCCTCCAGCAGCTGCTTGCGCCGCTGGCGCGAGAGGTGGGCATTCAGACGGTTGCGCTCCATGCGCGCCGCCCGCTTGTCCTCTGCCCCGCCCTGAACCGCGCAGCGCTGCTGCGGCTGCTGGGGCGCCGCCAGCACGCGCTGGCCGCTGCTGGCGGTGCCGCCCTGCGCCGCGCCGACGCCGGCTGCCGGCGCATAGCCGCTCTCTGACGTCGAGGGCGTGGCGCGCTCCTGACTCGTGTCGAGGCTGTGAGTGCCGCGCCCCCCGCTGCCCCCGCTGGCAGTGGCCGCAGAGGCGACCAGGGGCGGCAAAGCGCTGCCGCTCCCGGTGGGCGTGCCGCCACTCGCGCCCGTGCAATCGCCGCCGAGCACCAGGGAAGGGCAAATCAGCAGGTCGGACACATCCGACGGCTGCGAGGGCCCTGTGTCGCACAGCAGGTCATCCCCCAGCTCTGCTGCTGCCCCCAGGTCCAGGCTGTCGCCCAGGCCGTCCAGCCCAGACAGGCTGAGGTCCCCGCTCAGCAGGCCGTCGTCAAACTGCGGCGGGCGACGGGCCGTGGCATGAGCGTGCGTGCGACAGGCGGTCCTGGGTGAGCGGACGGCCGTGGCGGCAAGCCCAGCGCGCCCCGGCCGTCCCGGCCTCTCCAACACCTCCCCCCCACCTTGAGGTCCTCCAAGGCAAGCCCCTCTGCTGGCCAGGCGACCTCCGAGGAGCCCATCACAGCACGTGCCAGCGCTCAACGCGCTGTTGGCAGGCGCTGCTGGCAGGGGTCTCTCCTGAAGCCGCACAGGCGCTGTTGGGAGCAGGAAGCCGCGCTTGAGTGCCGACTGAGTGAATTGCCTCCAACGTCGGAGAAAAGTCAGGAGATGAGCTAAGAGCGAGATCTAAGGCTGGGGAGACTGGCGTGGCGTGCAAGTCACATTCGGTCTGAGAGGAAACGCCGCCAAAGGGCGCTCGGATCGCACTCGATACCTCGCTGATTCAAGCGCGAGACTGATCTGGGCAATCGCGCTTCCAAGTCCAGTGTCAAACAAAACCCAGCTGCAGACGTGTCGGATGTCAAGCAGAACGGCCGTCGGCCGCCTCGCTAGTCTGGTTGCCGGCGAAGCTGCAGCCTGGTGGCAGTGCGCGTCGGCCGCGCCGGCCGCGGCCGCCGCCGCCGCCTCTTGCGCGACGAGCACGCAGCAGGCGGCGCCCGCAGCGGCGCGCTGCTACTCGCCACGGCCTAAACGTCACGGGCGTGGATCAGACACCGGTCCGCCTGCCTTCGTCTTGGACATAGATGGGTGTCTTGTTCAAGGGCATGAGGTGCTGCCGGCCGCGCGCCGCGCCCTCTCCCGCCTCTACCAGGTGTGGCTGCAGTTGGGGCGGCGGCAGGGGCAGTGCATGGCTGCAAAGAGCGCATGGGTGCGAAGGGTGCTGCTGCGGCTCGACGCAGGCGTGCCGCCGCCCTGCCGCCCTCTGCGGTTGCAGCCCGGGGGCGGCAAGCCCGCCTGCCCGCTCGTCTTTCTCACAAACGGCGGCGGCCTGACCGAGGAGCAGAAAGCGCTGCAGCTGACCAGCCTGTTGGATGTCCAAGTCACTCCCAACCAGGCGCGCTTGGCGGGCCGGTGGCCGACGCGCTGGTGCCCTCGCGTGTGCCGCCGCCTGGTCGCGCCGCCAGCGAGCGCTTGCGCGGAGCACCGGGGGCTGTCGAGGCGTCCGCCGCCGCCGCGCCCCCTGGGCCCGCCCCTGCCGACCCAAGGGCCGCACCGTGCCCCGCAGGTGGTGCTGAGCCACACGCCCATGCGGCCGCTGGCCAAGCAGCTGGGCGACAGGCAGGTGCTAGTCTCGGGGCGCGGCCTGGTGGCAGAGGTGGCCAAAGCCTACGGCTTCAAGCGGGTGCGGCGGGCGCTGGGCTGGAGTGAACGAGTGAAGGGAGTGCACTCGCCGGCGAGCGCGCGCCGGCGCGCACGCGTCGGCCCTTGCGCTGGCGACGCGCGGTGGAGCACGGGGAGGTGCGAGCTGTCGCGCCGTGTGCGGCCTTACCAGGCAGGCTGCTCAGTCGTGCGCTGGTCGCTTGTTGCAGGTGGTCACCCCACGGTGCATAGTAAAGGCCGTGCCAGAGGCGGTGCCTTTCTTCGAGGACCAGGTGGGTGGAAAGTGGCAGGCCCCCTGCTGGGCCATGCGTGCGTGCCGGTCGGTCGTCGCAGCTCTAAGCTGGGAGGCAGAGCCAGGGACGCGGCAGCTGCACCTGCACCGCCACGCTGGCGCGCCGCGGCCGGCCTCAGCATGCCCACACCCTGCTCGCGCCACGCCCGCCGTGCCCACGCCGGCGCCCAGGGCGCGATGGTGCTCGAAGGCCACGCCGCTACGCACCACCGCGAGCCGCTGCCCGCCGGCACTGAGGCAGACCCCATCAGAGCGGTGCTTGTCATGACGGGTGGGTGGCAGGAGTGAACGAGGGGCGGGGGGACGAGGGGGCTGCACCACCACATAAGGGCGCTGCAGGCGCCGCGTGCTGCTGGCGCTGTCAGCACTGCGCTCGCTCAGCAAGGCGGGCCCCACTTTACGCTTCATCAGTTGCACGATCGACTGCACATGTGTGCACTGATGATGCATGCAGACCCGAGCAACTGGTACTTGGATTTACAGCTCATCATCGATGTGATCCTGGGCAAGGGGGTGCTGGGCCGGCGGCCAGAGGAGACGCTGCCCGGCGACGACGAGGTGCAGGTGGGGCGGGTGGCGGGCCAGGCGGGGGGGCGAGCAACGGCGTGCAAGGGGCCCAGGCCAGCTCATCATACGCGGCCGCCATGGCTGCCGTCGCCTCCTCTGCTGCCGCTCCAACCTGTGCTGTCGCCTGTTGTGCGCTGCTGGCGGCAGGTGTATCTGTCGAATCCAGACCTGCTCTGGCAGGCCGAGTGGCCCGCGCCGCGGTTTGGGCAGGGTGAGCGCAGGGAGCACGCGTGTGCGGGCACGGCAAGGCACGGCCGCCGCCCCCATGCGCCGTGCACTGCGCACATTGCCGGCCGAGCGCCCGTCCGCGGACGATCCGCGTGCCTGCCCCGTGCATGCAGGCGCGTTTGCGGCGTGCTTGGATGCGCTCCATCGACAGGCATGTTGAATCGTGCCATCCTTTCCCCCCTCTTGATTCCACCCTCCCTGAGTCCCGCCTGCGACGCCCCTGCCTGCCTCCCGCCTCGCCCGCGCTCCTCGTGTGCTGCAGCTGACAGGCCAGCCGCTCAAGGCCACCACCTTTGGGAAGCCCAGCCCTGAGACCTACCGGCTGACCGAACAGCAGCTGCTGAAGCAGGCGCGCGCAGTGGGAGGCGGCGCAGCCATGCAGCGCCGCAGCCCCGGGCAAGCAGCAGCCCTCTCTGGTGGCTGCACTTTTGCATGCCATGCGCTGGCGGCCGCTGTCCTGCTGCTGCGCTGCCTGCGGCCCACCGCTCGTCCCCCCTGCCTGCATCCCGCCCCAACTGCAGGCGGACCAGCTGGGGCTCACGCTGCCACACAGCACCGACCCGCACCACTCACCCTTCAGTGCCATCTATGCAATTGGTGAGGAGCCTAGCTAGCCTGTGGCATCGTGAGACGGCGCCACAGGGAAGCTGCTTGCTGAGTCAACAAAAGAGGGAAAGTGT
This sequence comes from Chlorella sp. A99, assembly GCA_003063905.1. Lineage (NCBI taxonomy): Eukaryota > Viridiplantae > Chlorophyta > Trebouxiophyceae > Chlorellales > Chlorellaceae > Chlorella > Chlorella sp. A99. Next base: position 1,311,770 of record PCFQ01000010.1, read on the forward strand.
GCAGGTTGACATCACCAGAGCTGCATCTGGGTGATACTCACTACGTCTATGCTCCTTTCCTTGTGTCTCAGGTGACAATCCCTATTCGGATGTGGCTGGCGCCAACGCGGCGGGGGAACCATGGGTGAGTCCGCCACAGGAAGAAGGCCGAGGCTTGAAACGCTGGGGTTTGGATGGGTGGGGCGGGGGGCCTGGCCACGGTGGCCCGATGAATGACTCATGCCACGCCGGGGTGCCTGTGCCTGCGCAACAAACAACCAATGCTGCTTCCTTTGCAGGTGTCGGTGCTGGTGACCAAGACAGGCGTGGCACGCGAGAACAGCAGAGTGCACCCCGCGCAGGTGCGCGCGCGGGGGCAGGGGCCCAGGGGTAGGTTGGCGGCGGCCGGGCAGCACTGGAGGGGCGCGACAGGCGGGCAACCTGCTGGCCCCCACACCCCTGCTTGCTCGCCCTCTGCCCGCTTTGCTCTCCTTCTCTGGCCCCCTGCACACCCAGAAAGGCCAACACCCACCCCCCACCGTGTGCTTCTTTCTTCCCCCATCCTTGCAGGTGGTGGTGGATGATGTGGACGCGGCGGTGCAGGCGGCGGTGCACCGGTCGCGCAGCCTGCGCTGGCACAGCATGCGTTGAGCGCGGGCGGCCGCGCGGCGCGCCCCGGCCTCGCCCTTGCGCCTCGCACGTGCGCCTGTGAAGCTGCCACAGCCAATCAATGCGTTACACACACAGTCGTGCTCCAGCTCTGGCTCAAACCACGACGGCCCTGACACTTATGCATAGACGCACAGGCAGGCAGGCGGCAGGCAGGGACAGACATAATCGGAAGGTCCAAGGCTCTCCATTGCGGGCGGCCCGTTTTTGCCAGACCCAAGCGGCCCGTGCCGACTGCGTGCACAGGTCGACGGGTTGATCGCTCCTCGGGGGCTGAGCCCTCAGGCGATGCCCTGGGGGCAGCGCAGGAGGCGGACGGGGCGCTCAGAGCGGGACCCAGACGCGAGCGGCGCGCACCCGCCAACCGTGCGCTTGATCAGAGCGACCGTTGCGAGCTGCGCGGGCCGCAGGCAGAGCGCGCTGCTCGCCAACGCGAGGCGCCCACCACCCAGCCAGCAGCGGCCACCAACCCACCCACCAGCATCGCCAGATACTCAGCCAGCTCGGCCTGCTCGGCAGCCTGCGCCGCGGCATCCGCCGAGAGCTTGGAGGAGGGATCGTATTCGACCTGTGCGGCATAGCTCTGCTGCTGCTCGCCCTGCACTGACGACGGCACCAGCAGGTGCGCCTGCATGGCCGCGCCCTGGCCAGCAGGGGGGTCGGCACGCTGGGGGGTGGGCGCATTGGCCGCCGCCTTGCCATCGCCGCTGGCGGGGCGCCATGCGGCCGCCGCGCTGGCGAGCGCCGCGCGCTCAAGCGCCTCCCACCCTCCGCCGCCACCGCCGCGTGGAAACGCCTCTGCCGCCGCCGGCGGAGCGGGCGGGGGCGGCACAGGCGCCGGCGCGGCGGGCGCCAGGGCAGCGCCGCTAAACGCCCAGCCGTCACTGCTCCCGACGCTGGCCCAGGTGGTGCCGCTGCTGCCGCCGCCTGAGGCGCGGGCACGCAGGGCCTCTCTGGCCGCCTCGCAGTCCCCAGAGTTGGCAATGACTTCACCCTCGATTGCGGTCGCATCCAGGCCCAGCGCGCAGGCCAGCAGCTCATCGATCTCCCTGGAGATGGGGGGGTGGGGAGTGGGACATGCGTCGAGTGTGGGTAGGCATGCGCTGAGCTTGGGTGCGTCAATTGAGGCTGGCCCCAATGCATGACAGGGCACGCGAAGTGGGGCGAGCGGGCGAGGCAGGAGGGCTCGGCACCACAGGGGGCCGCGGCACTGCGGGGGGAGGCCGAAAGGGCCGCGTGCGCCTCCCCACTCACTTGCTGACGTCCACCTCCGTGCTGCCCTCAGGCGCCCGGCCCTCGCCCAGCAGCGTGGCGGCGGCCATCACGTCGGCGCCGGTGGCGGCGACGGCGGCTGCGAGGCCGCGGACAGGGCGAGGGACGGTCAGCGTGACTGTACGATCGAACCAACAGCACCTCATCTGAAGAGTGCGATCAGATTCCCTCAGATTCCCAGCAGTCGGTGCTCACCCTGGGCGGCGCTCATGCTGAAGCCCATGTCGAGCAACGAGGAAACGGCATGGCCCCTCTTGAAGCTGCAGTGCACATGCAGGGTGGGGTAGGCAGGGAAGGCGCGGCCAGCCTGGCCGGCGGCTGACGCAGGGCGCGATGCGGGGGGCCAGGCTGCGCAGGCGGCGGCAGTGCGCGCCCAGCAGCAGGCAACCCACGTTCTGAGCAACTCCACTGCGACAGGGCCGAGCGCGCCAGTGTCGGGCGTGGGCCGCCCGGTGGCGGGCGCGACAGCAGGGGCGGGCGCCGCGGCGACCGCCGCCTCCTGCTCCCGTCGCCGCTCCTTTGCCTGTGCGTGGGGGCAAGCGGATCCTTGCAAGCGGATTCGAGGAGCAGCCCGCATCAGCCTGCCCAACTGGCAGCAATCCGAGGCCAGCCGTGGCACAGGCAGTTGCCCGACGGGAGCTCACCCGTCGCTTTTCCTCGCGCTGCCTGGCCTTGAGGGCTGCTTTCTCTTTCTCGATCTCCACCACAACGCGCCTTTCCTCCAGTTCCTTCTGCGACGGCCGGGCATTCCGTGCACGGAGTGAGCTAGCCCGACCAGCCCACCGCCGCAGGGATGGCCGGCGCAGCAGCGCACACTCGGTGCGCAGTCCCCAGCACGGCGCGCGCAGGACCCACGGCAGCACGTGCGCCCCCGCACCTCGCTGTGCGCTGCTGCACATTTGAACGCAAAGCACCGCCCGCTGGCGGCCCAGTCGGGGCAGAGCACTAGGAACTGGGGGTCGGAGGAATGGGACGCAGGCTTGGGGGGCTTGAGCGAGCCGCCGCCCAGACCCAAGAACTCTGCCTGCCCCTGCTGCTGCGGCCTCTGCGCCAGCGGCTGGCGCTCTGCCGCCGCCTGGTGCCCGCCGCCGCCACCGTTGGGGGGCTTGGCCGGCTTGGCCGGCTTGACAGGCCTGGCTGGCTTGGGCTGGGACTGGGGTGTCGGCACCGCCGGTGCCATGGCCGCCCTCGTTGGCTTGCCAATTTCGGAATCTATCACGTAGCCATCGCAGCCGGGGCGCTGGCAGGGCACTCTCCTGTGGGAGGGAGGGACGGGCGGGAGCCCAGGATCAGGCGGCCTGCCCGGAGCGAACTCGGGGCGTGGGGCGGCGGCAAACATCGCCAGGCCCCTTCCCTCCCTGCACTCACTTGAAGAGCCGGTGTGGATGCTTGCTGATCTGGCCCTTGAGCTTCCGCACGTGCGAGCCTGCGCGCCACGCGCCGGCTAGTCGCGCCGCCAGGCGCGCCGCCCGCCGGGGCACCCTCCACGCGCGGGCGCGCGGCGCAGGCTCCGCCGCTCTGCACCCAATCACCCCCTTGTTGTTGTCTCGCAGAAATCTTCGACCCTTGACGCACCAGAGTCGAATGGGTTGTCCAGAATGATCGTCTCCGCGCAGTCGTTGTGGTAGTGGGACGCCCCGCACCCAGGCTTGTTGCAATGGCCTGCGCGGGGGGACGGGGCGGCAGCAGGGCGCGCGGTCGCGATGCGGTGGGGCCCAGCGTGCACCCCGCAGTTCAGCCTGCGAACGGCCGCCTCCTGACAGCCCTGCCCGAAGCTCTTCCGTAGCCGTGCACAGCCTGTACTGGCTGGCCGCCACTGCGGGCTTCGGCGGAAGCTTGCGCCCGCTGCCCACATACACCAGACACCTATGACTTGCTCACCTATAACGTGCTCCTCGGCAGGCTCGATGCCCTTCTGACAGTAGGGGCATTGCAGCTGGGCAGAGTCCATTGCGGATGAACCACGCGCTCCTGTGCAGACGGCGGCAGCTGCGGGTTGGTGTGGTGGTGGCGTGGTGGTGCCACTTCCGATACTGGCAGCTCGCATACTCGTTCGATACTGCAAGCTCCCCCTAGTGTCCGCTTGCTGGCAGCTATCACGCCCAGATCGAGGCAGGGAGCGGGAGCTGTTGCCTAGGTTCTGGAGGCACGCGTCACCGCACTGCCGCCTACCTCGTCGGATCTAGCAGCCGCCTACGAGTGCGCAGCGCAACCTGGGCGGATCACGGCAAGCTTCGATTTGGGATAGCACCTCGCTGCGCTGATAGCTCCTTGTACAGCGCAGAGTTGCAGCGAGCAGTGCATTGCAGCGGTTGGGGTGCTCCCGAAACTCAGGGACTGGGCCCACTTTCCAGCCCGCCGCCCCACCGTCGCATGCGCCGTCGCAGTTCTCAAATCCGTGTTTCACACTCAAATCAATCAACCAAATAATCATAGAGGGAGAGAAGAGGGAGGGTTAGGGAAGGGAGGGGAGAGGCAGGAAGGGTTAAGCAGAGAGAGGAGCGGATGAGGCGGGGCAGGGCGACTGAATAGGGGAGTGCGCAAGTGTGCCGAGACGGGAGGTGGGGAGTGAAGCAGCCTTCGATATAGGATTTTCATTGCTGAAAAGAAGAGGAAGGCAGGGAGGAGCAGCGGGGGACAACCACAGGCTAGACAGCTCATTACTTGCGGCAGGGGTTCGGGCGGGACATGGGGGGTGAAAAGGGCTATCCGATTTGTGTGTATGTGTGCTCATGAAATGCACGAGACGACAACCACGCACCATCAACGTGCCACGGGAGGGGGGGGGGGCGCGGCGCGCAGCACAGCGTGCGTGCGCCGCGACGGCAGCGCAAGGGGAGGGAGAGCAGATGCTTAAGAGCATTCGTTGATCGGCAAACGTACAGGAAGAAAGGGAGGTAGACACCTGGGCAAGGGGAGCCCGCGTGCACAATCGCGCACGGTGCCGGCCGCCAGGCGAGCAGGCGCGGCAACCAGCGATGACGAGGTGGCCGGCGCCGGGCGTGCAGCTGCTACTGCGCCGGGGGCTGCTGGCGCGGCTGCGGGGCCTGCTCCGCAGCCTCGCCCGTGGGCCACGCCGGCCGCGCACGCAGCAGGTCGTGCAGGGAGCCCCAGGGCGAGGGCAGCCCCTTGGCGCACGCGTCGGCGCGCAGCACGAGCGCAAGCCAGCCCCACAGCGCCGCACTGAGCAGCGCAAACGCGGGGAGCGGAAGGAAGCGCGCGCCGGTGGCGGGGGCGCGCCCCAGCGCCAGGCTCAGCATCTGGGCCCAGCCAAAGACGAGGGAGCCCCAGGTCGCGCCCGTGAGCCAGACGGCGTCGCGCAGGTGCAACGCGCGCGGCACCATGAGCGCGTTGCCGGCCGTGGCCAGCAGAATGGTGGGCAGCGACAGCGCCGACAGGCTCGAGGGGTCCTGCGCGGCGCGGGGGTTGCACGGCACGGGCGCGGGGCAAGCGGCGGAGCAGGGGTGAGCACGGGGAGGGGAGGCGCCGGCCGCGCGGGCGGCGTGCCGGCGGCGGCCCCGGCGCAACGCGCGGCGCGATGCGGCGGCGGCCGGTTTGCCCCACAACAGAGAGCGACCCAGGTCTTGCAGCGAGCGCTCGCCGTAAAGTTCTTGTGCAGCTGCGCCACCGGCTGCAGCATGAAGAGCAGCGTGGCGGTCCAGGCGGAGAGCGCGGCCCAGGCGCCGCGCAGCAGGCCGGCGGGCAGGCGGCCCGCGCGCTCGGCTGCGAGCGCGGCGGCGGCGGCGGTGGCGCTGGCCAGGGCGGGCGCGAGGCTCGCGCCGCCGGCGCCGCCCGCAAACGTGGACCACAGGGCCTGGGGCACCAGCACCAGGCCCGCGCAGCCGGCGACGGCCTGCCAGGCGCACCAGGCCGCCGCGCCGCGCTTGCCCCCGTCCAGCGCGCCGCTGAGCTTCAGACCCGTCATGATGGCCTGCGTGCCCACGACCAGCGCGGCCGCGGCATACAGGCCGCGCGGCATCGCGCCGCCCGCCAGCAGCTGCGTGAGCACGGCCAGGCTGGAGAGCACGCCGAGCGCCTGGATCAGGACCGCGCTGTACTCGCGCCGCTCGGCAAAGTAGGACAGCAGCAGCGAGTTGCCGCCCATGCCGGTGAGGTAGCTCTGCGGGGCGAGGGAGAGAGGAGGGGGGGTGGGATTGGGCGCTGGGAACGTCGAAGCAGCGGAGGGAGTGGCCGGCGAGTTGCGCAGCGCGAGGCGGCGGGCGGCGGGCGGCTGCGCGCAGCCACCCACCCACCCACCCAGTAGGACAAGGCGGAGAGCGCGGCGCCGTTGCCGGCCCGCAGGTAGGCCGCGTTCTTCAGGATCTGCTTGCGTTGGGACGGGGTTGTGCAGCAGTCGATGTCATAGCTGCCACATGCGAGAGCAGGCCCGGCAGCACCCCCCGCCGTCGTGCCGCGCGCGCAGGGCCGCGTGGCGCACCTGGGGCAGCAGCAAGAAGAGGAAGGGCAGGGTGGAAGACGCGACCAGTGCCTGGGTCGCGGCGTCCCACCGAGCGGCGAGGTCTTGCTGTCGTTGCTGCTGCGGCGTGGTCGCGGGGCCGTTGCCGAGGGCGGCCGCGCAGGCCGCGGACCCGCCGTCGCTGGCCAGCATCAGCTCCTCCTCGTGCAGCTCTGCGCTGTCCTGCCGCAGCGTCTCCGCGCGCAGTGAGCGAGATCGGGGCTTCCTCGGGCTGCTGTAGCAATGCCGCGCCGCGAGAAGGGATCTGAGGTCCTCTGCTGAATCCCCCAGCCGCATGGTTGCTGCTCTGGCGTAAGAGGGCATCGGGGGGGCACGAGACGCCATCATTGAAGCTGCATGGGCAGTTCCCCAAGTCGGGGAGGGTGCTGCTCGAACGAGAGCAGTGAGCGACTTCAGCTATCGACAGAGGACAGCGCGAGCGACCGGCGCAACAAACGACCAGATTTTTTTCTTCTGCTTTGCCATGGCAAAGCCATGCGAATCGTGATCAATGGCAGCATCCACTGCATGGAGCACCTGCGGGTGCAGTTGGTGGCGGACAGTTGGGGGCATAAAGGGCATGTCCAGCCACCCCCTGGGCAGTGAAGTTGGACCGCTCGGCGCTGCAAAAGAACAGTGTGGCAACGATTGCCACAGGCGCTGATCAGAAATGCTGCTGCTGGACTCGATGCATGCCGGCTGCCCTTCCGTCTTCCGCCAGCGCCTCGTGCCTTGCGCCAGTGCGGCATAGCCAGCGCGCGAATTGCGTCCAAGTGATTGTGCTCCCAGACGCCTGTTACAATGCCAGACCGTGCCGCCCCGCCCACGGAGCGACGCTCACCCACGGGGCACGGTCCAATTGCGCCTGGCTGTTGTCTCGTTCCGCAATTCAGTGAGACCTCCCACGGCGTGGGACCTCCCCCAGCTTCCTCGTCATCAAGGGCGTGTTCCTTGGCGCCCAGCAGCGCCTCTGCTCGTGGGGGTGAGACAGCAGTGCTGCCAGCACAACGGGGCCCCCGGGGCCCGAGGAGGCCTGATTGGGCCTGCCGGTGATGGTGGCGACCCTTGTTGCCCGTGCCCAGCCGCTTGAGCCAGCGCCTACCACGAGGTCGCTGCCCCGCTCTTTCCTCCGCAGTGCTCTGTACACTGCCTGCTCTGTTGCGATGCGGACCCGGCGCGGCGCCGCGACAGCCGCGGCCGACCCGCTGCTGGCTGCCATCCTGGCGAGGTACGCGGCTGCCCTGCGGGCGGCTGACCCCACCACCGTCGCAGGCTGGCGCGGCCCCTGCGCTGCCACGCTGCTCCACATCGCCGCGCTGACCAACGCGGACGCCGTGACAGTGTCAGCGCTCGTGGCAGCTGGCTGCCCCCTCGACGCTTGGCCCTCCACTGGCGTCCTCAGCGACCTGAACAGCCTGCTCCAGGCCGCGCACCGCAAGCCGGCTGTCACCCGCGTCGGCCGCTGGCCTGCCCTGTTCCTGCCGGCGATGCAGGACCACGGCGCGACGGTGCGTGCGCTGCTGGCGGCTGGCGCGTCTCTCATTCAGATGGTCGCAGGCACCTCGGTCTTCCATGAGCTGCTGGACCACGACCGGGCCAAGGACACGGCCGCCATGCTGAGGTTGCTGCTGGCCCATCGCCCAGGCAGCGCGGCCACATTTGAGGCTGCAGTGTGGCAAGCGCCCAAATGGGCGATTTGCGAGCCGACCGCCGCCCTCGTCGCCGACCACTTTGCGGAGCGCTGCGTCTCTGGCGCCTTCCAGCCCAAGGCGCCGCAGGCTCTCAACCTGCTGCGGTTTGCTGCTCGGAGCAACAGCGTCGACGCATTTGACGGTTTTCTGGCCGTGGCGCCGCCCGATGCTGACGACGCAGCCTGCACCGCACGAGAGGCAGAGGTCTTCCAGCAGATTTTCAAGTCTGGATGCCTGGACTTGCTGGATGGTTGCGATGCAGATTTTGGGGGGCGGCTGCTCTCTCAGCATGCTGGAGTCGTTCCGGGGCAGCCGGCTGGCCCAAGCGCCGCGGGGCGGCTGGAAGTGGCCTGAGCATGGCTTCCTGGGGGCGGCCACCGCCACAGGCAGCGAGACCGCGATGGGGATGCTGACAGAAGTGGGGGCCCCCGTGTCCCTGGCAGACCTGGGGCGGGCAGTCCGGGATGAAAACGTCGCAGGCCTGCGGGCGCGGCGGCGGTGGGGGGGCCGACCGCCGATGCCGGCGCCGCGGCGGCGCCACAGATGGCCTGAATCTGCTGGCGGCGCTGCCTCCAGAGATGGTGATGCGGGTGCTGGAGCTATCTGCTTATCTGATCTCGGCCTGGGCCGCGGCCGATGACAGCGGGCGGCTGGTGTGAATGTGCGGCGCCGGTCGGCTGCGCGCCCCGGCGGGCAGACCGGTCGTGCACGGGATTGGTTTGGCTGCGTGTGAGAAAGCAGTGTGGCTGCAAGACGAGCAGGAGCAAGATCAGTAGCAGCAGAGTAACTGAGTATTACTCTGTTAAACATGCCATAACAAGCTCCGGTGCCGCACTCCGGCGCACAGACCGGTGTTCGGTGGTCGCTGCAGCAGGGTCGGTGGTTGTCCCATGCTCGCCTCACCTGCCGCGGCAGCATCATGATCGGGCGAGCGCTGGGCCTCGGCGCCATGCGGCGCGTGCACTTGCACATGCCGACGCGACTTCCGCCGCGTGAGTTAGCAGCGGTGCACAAAGCGCCTGGACGTTCTGTTTCTGTCGCAGCCTTGGCCACGCGGCCCGGCGCAGCAAGGCTGGCAAGTGACCACATGAACGCACGCCAGCGGAAGGAGGGGGAAGGAGCGGTACTGTGCCGCCTGCTGAGCGCGCCGTGCGCCAGGGGGGTGTCATCCACCTATTGCCCCTGCCTGCCCCTGCGCGAACCTCTGTTCGCCTTTTTCTTTCAATCTACCCCTTTAACCACTCTTAGAGGCTCTAGGGGGCACGGGAGCTCGCGGGAGCGCGCGGGGACGAAGGTTAGCTGCATTGCGGACTTGGCCGCTCGCCGCCTGCGCCACCCCGCGCGCTCAATAACCGCTCCAAATGACTATCGGTTGGGTTTTCGAGACTGCGTCGCGGCGCGGAGAGCGAGCCAGGGCCCCTGGCGGGCGGGCGGCAGGGGTCTGCGACACGCGCCCGCTGGGGCCAATCGGAGGCCCTATGCTCTCCCATCCAACCTCTCCCTCGCTTTGGGGAGGGTCTTGAGTTGTGGGGCTGGCTGCTGCACAGGCGTCAGTGCGCCCAGCCACGAGTGGACATGCGGTCGCTGCCAGCGGGTCGGCGGCAGTGGCGCGGCAGCTGTTTTCATCCAGCCCGACCTCCAGCTTTGCCGCTGCGAGCTCCAATACGCACTGAGGGGGGCCGCTGAGCAGGTGTCGTGCCCGCTGGGCTGGCCTGGGTGGCACAAGTGGCACAGCAGTCAGCTGCCGCTCGAGCGCGTCCCTTGCTATCTATATCACAATTTTTAGTCCCAATAGCTATTTTGATGTGCCTCAACGTTCCTGGGCAGATGTCTAATGGGTGCAGTTCTGTGAAATTGTCGATTGTTGCCAGCAACCAGGCCCCCCCCGCTTGCTGGCAACAACGCGCCCGCGGGGCATGCGGCGGCATGGCGGCATGCCCCTGCTCTCCTTTGGGCACTCCGCCTGCAGCACAGGAACGATGCTAGGGACTGCAGGCACCTACCAGGACAATAAAACGCCAAGAAAGCAGCTTTCCAGCAGGGGCACTCAGGCGCATTGCGTTAGGGTGGCGGCGGCGGCGCTTTGCCCCACCGGCACACCAGCGCATCGCAGCCCGCTCCGCCACCGCTCTGCCACACCCCCCTACACTTCTAACACATTGCCGAGCGGCCAGAGCAGCAGAAACGGAGGCGGGGCGCGAGTTGGGGTCCGTCATGCTGCATGATGGACATGCCACCAGAAGACCATCGGCCCAGCGGAGATAATTTCTGCCACTATGATCAGAGGTGCTCTAGGGTGTGAGGAACACGCCTGCCAAACGGCAAAATTTATCTCCGCTGGGCCGACGGTCAAACAGGTTCGCACAAGTTCATGCTGAAAGCACCTGTCCGTGACACCCACCCCCTGCCGTGCGCCGCTGGAAGAAAGAACTTGGGCATGCCAGTCGTTGGTGTCTCAAGCCCAAAACGTTGAATTGTCTCGCGAATTGACTATCTGAGCTCAGACGCAATTTTCGAGGCCTCCCAGTTCCTCGAGCCACACACACGAAAGAGAAGCCCAGGTTTGCTGACACCCCCTGTCCCGCAATCGCCATTCCCGCACTAACGGCCGGCCTTTAGCACCGATACGGGGGCAGGGAGGCAGGCGAAACCCGCCAATTGGCCCCGCAGGGCCACGCCCGCCCGACACCCGCCGGCCCACCGATTGACCGCCGCCACCGCCACCGCCCGCGCCCCAACCACAGCAGGAGCAAGCGCCGTCCCCTCCCTCTCTCGGCATCCCCCCCCCCCCCCCCCCCCCCCCCCCCCCCCCCCCCCCCACCCCCCCACCCACCGCCACCGCCACCCTGCCACCATGGAGGCCGTGCTGGCGCGCAAGCCGCTGACAGACGCGGAGAAGGCATTCCCCAAGTGCACCGTCTGCGTGACGGGCGGCACCGGCTTTGTGGCCTCGCACATTGTGCTCCGCCTCCTCGCTGCCGGCCACACGGTGCACGCCACCTACCGCCCCGGCAAGGACGACCAGGTCACGCTGGACTGGCTGCAGGCGCTGCCCTGCGCGTCGCAGCGCCTCAAGTGAGCGCTCTGTGCGCCGGCCGGCCGGCCCCGCGCGCAGTGCGGTGCCACCGCCCACCGGCGCGCCCCGGCCTGGCAGGGCAGGGGCTCAAGGGCCTCCTCGCACCGCCGCCCGGTGCCTGCGACGCGCCGGGGCCCCGCGCCTTCGAACTGCCACCCCGCGCGCGCCCGCCGCAGGTGGTTCCCCGCCGACCTGCTCAAGGAGGGGTCGTTCGACGCCGCGGTCAAGGGCTGCACCTATGTGTTCCATGTGGCCGGGGTCGTGAGGTTGGACATCCCCGACAAGAAGGGCATGGAGTTGGTGGTCAATCCCAAGGTGCGTGTGCCACACAGTGTGCGTCGGCGCCTCCGCGCCGGCTTGCGCGGGCCGAGCGCGGCTGGCCCGCGCGCCCGTCGAGTGCTGGCGCGCCGAACGGCGGCGGCCTCGCGCGCCGCACCGCACGCCTCTGGAGGGAGCGTCATGTGCACGTTGACGCTGAGCGGCCGACATCTCGAGCCTCCTCGACCTTGCTGCGTGCGCCCGCGCCGCTCCTGCGCCCAGGTGGCTGGCGTGGCCAACGTCCTGGGCGCGGTCAACCGCCAGAGCCCCAAGACGGGTGCGGCGGGGCGCGCCACAGCGCGCTCGCACCCGCCGCCCGGCTGCCGCCCGGTTGCCTGCATGCAGCCCGGCACCGCGTTCCCCTCCCTCCCTCCTCGGCAGCCGTGCTGCCGCCCCTCGCGCCCCGCCCTCCTGCCCGTCCTCCCTTTGCTGACTGGCGGACTGACGATGGCTGACCGACTGCTGTTGCACCTCTTGCACCTGTCTGCAGTCAAGCGCGTCATCATGACGTCCTCCCTGGCGGCAGTCATGGACTACGGCCGCCCCGCCGATCATGGCGCGCGGGGTGGCGGCTGCAGCCGCGCTCTGCCGGCGCCGCGTGCCTGCGCCCACCTGGCCGTGCGGCCCCCTGCGCCCTCGCTTGCGCTCACCCACCCTCTCCTGCTGTCCCTTGCCCTCCAGTCTTCAACGACCAGGACTTCAATCTGCAGTGGCCCCTCGCTGGCGTGCCCTACCTCAGGTGCGGATGGCCTTGGAGGAGAGGGACGGGATGGGGCGCACGACGGGACGGGCGGGGGGCCCCCGTCTCCTGCCCAGCTCAAGCCCTGCCTGCAACCTGCATGCTCACATGCGCTGACGCATGCACGCCTCCGCCCGACCCGCCTCCCGGCGCCTTCGCAGCGGCAAGACCATCAGCGAATGGGAGGCGTGGGCGATGGAGGCGCAGCAAAAGGACTGGGAGCTGGTGGGTTGGCGGGTGGATGAGCGTGCGGCGGGTCCCTTGCCTTGCCGTGCCTGCTGTCTGCCACCACAGGGGCAGCGCCCCCTGCTCACGCGCAAACTCGCGCGTGCGCATGCACGCGCGCCGCAGGTGTGCATCAACCCCTCGTACGTCTTTGGGCCGCCCCTGGCGCCCATCGCCGCCGCGGTGACGGTGCAGATGCAGAAGGCCTGGCTGGACGGCACGATGTATCCCTATTACATCCCCATTGGTAGGCAGGACGTGGCAGCGCGGCATGGAGGGGGGACGGGAGGGGCCTGCGACGCCGCGCCCGCGCGCCCCGCCGGCGGCCCGCCGCGCCCCGGCCAGGCTCCGCCCTGGCGCGCCCCGCCGCCCAGCCTCCCGACCCCGCACGCCTCTCGCGTGCCGAATGCCCCCGCGCCACGCCGCAGACTTCAACACGGTCGATGTGCGCGACGTCGCCGCGGCCCACTGCCTGGCGATGGTGCACCCCGAGGCGCGGCAGGGGCGCTACCTGCTGTCCCAGACCAGCGGGCAGTCCACCCACGACCTCTCCAAGCTCCTGCGGTGCGCGTCGGCGGCGCGTGCCAGGGCGTCGGGGGGGGGTCCGGGCGGCAGCGCGGCGCGCGGCAGGGCGGCGGCGCACCGCGCGCGCCGCCGCGCGCGCGTTCCCCGCGCGCCCTGCCCACGTGCCGCCCTACTCAGCCGCCCCCCCCCCCGTCTTTGCGCACTTCTGTCCTGTGGGGCCCCGCGCGACCCCTCCCCCCTCGCCTCCCCGCAGGGCGACCTTCCCTGGGTACAAGGTTCCCCACAAGGCGCTCGGCCGCTTTGGCACGCGGCTCATGATCGCGCTCTCCCCCGCCCTCAAGCCCGGCATGTTGGTGTGTTACGGCCGCACCGTGCGCCTGAGCAGCGACAAGGCGCGGGCCAAGCTCGGGCTGGACCTCATCCCGCTGGAGACGGTGGGCCGGGCCGGCTGGGCCGCGGAGCACGGGGTCGTGTGTGTGTGTGTGTGTGCCGGCAGCAGGGGTGGAGGGGGGGGTTCCCTGGGCGCGGGCATGAGGGGGCTGCTGGAGGGGGTGGGTGTGGGAAGCTGCGCTGGGCGGGCGGGGGGGTGCCAGCGGCAGAGATGTGGATGTGGGAAGGGCTGGGGGGGGGCCCTGCGGTACAACCAGCTTGGTAAAGAGGGGGAAGGGGCGCAGCAGGGGGGACTCGACAGCCCACCGGCGCAGCCCCAGCCAGGCAGCAGGGTGGCGGGGCGCTTCCGAGAAAATATTTCTTTTCTTCGGCCCAGCCCACCCCCCGCCCTGCCCCCGCAGACGATGCGCGACGCGGCAGACGCGTTTGTGGCGGCGGGCATCCTCCAGCCCCACGTCGCCCCGCGGGCCAAGAAGTGAAGGAGGGAGGGCACCCGAGGAGAAACCGGTCGCCTGCAGTAACCTGAGAATCTGTCAACAGCTAGCAAGGCGGCGCTGAGAGAGGCAGCGCGCCGCCGAGGGCCGAGGCCACAGCTGCCGCCAGCCGTCGGGCTGCCTCGCGACGAATTTCAACGGCTATAGAACCAGAAAGAGATTGATAGATTGCAGAGTAGATTGCAGAGCGGATTGAAGTGAAACTGAATGATTCGTATTGCCCAACCCCGCACCACCTGCTCACCGCTGCAACAGCGAGCCTTGCCGCATCTGCCCACAGCGCGCGTCCCCCAGCAGCAGCGTTGCAGTGTTGCACGCGAGTCGTCGCGCAAGTTAGCGCGCTGCAGTCGCGCCGCCCTGCTCCACATCCAGCTGGCCGCTGCATGCATCTCCCGCGCCGCCACGCTGCATGCTGCCTCCCTCCGACTGTTGCTCGCCTCCCCCTCCTCCTCCCGCGTCTGCGCGCCCGTGCTGCTGCCGCCACTGCCGCCCCCGCGCCCGGCCGCGCTGCATGGCCCGGAGCACCAGCGCCGCGATGCCCGCCGCCGCCTCCCGATCCTGCCCTGCCTCGCTGGCGGCGTCAGCCTGGCGCCGTCGCACCTCCTGCGCGTGGGCGGAGCCGGCCGCTGCTGCCTCTGCCGCCCGCTCTTGCATCTCTTGAATCTCCTCCCATGGCTCTTTGCGGGGGTGGTAGGTTTGCTGGGAGGGTGGTGGCGCATGGGAGAGAGGCGAGTTTGTGTGCAGCAGCCGCGTCGGCCAGCGCAGCCAGCGCCCGCCCGCCCCTGCCGCCACGGTGCCATCCACTTCACCTCTCGTGTCGATCCGCGATCACCGACATCGCTGCGCGCCCTCACAGATCGTCGAAACGCTCGGGCAGGCCTCAGCGGCGATGGGCAGCCTGACCTTTGCAAGTGAGCGCACGATTCCATCTGATCACCAACTGGGCAGCGATAAAACTGTTCGCCTTCGCTAGATATCAGGTTGATATGGTGACCGCCCCCTGAAAATAGAGGCGCCGCCGGGCGGCCCGGCAAGGGCCGCCTGACCTTCACCCTCCCTGCACTCGCTTCCTAGGGGCCGTTACACGCTGCCCGGTCCCGGGCCCCTCCCTGCACGGCACAGCAGGCAGGGGGCGGCGCCGGGGCTGCGCCTCCCCCGGCCGCCGCGCGCCGCCGGGCCCCCGGGGCCGGCGCGGCCGCCGCGCCGCGCGGCGGGGCGCTGCGCTAGCCACCCCTCGCGCACGTGCGCCGCGGGCCGCCGCTGGGCGGGGGGCGCGCGCTCACGCCGCCGCCTCCTCGGGCGCGGCGCCCACCACCTCCTCCGCGGGGCGGTCCACCTTCTCGCTGGCGGCCGCCGCCTCTGCGGAGTAGTCGCCGTGCACCTGCGGGCGTCGGACGCGGCCGTCGCAGCCGCGAGTCGGTCGCGGGAGGGCGAGGGGGGCGGGCGGGAGGGAGGGTGGGGCGGGGCGGGGCGGGCGGCGGCGAGCGCGGCTCCGCCGGACGCAGGCGCCACGCGGCGCGCCCTCCCCGACCCCTCGGCTCCCCCGTGCCACGGCGGTCCCCTCCCCTCCCTTTCCCCTTTCCATCCCCCTCACCTCCATCAGCTTGGTCACGTCGAACTTGGGCGCACGGAGCAGCTTAACCTTGCGCACAAAGGTGTTCTGCAAAAGGGGGCGACCCGAGGGGCGGTGGAAGGCGGGCAGGCGCGGAGCCTGCGGTGGCCGGGGCGGCGGCGGCGGTCCGCCGCGTCGCGGCGCGCGACGGCGCGCCGCCCTCTGCCCGCGCCGCGCGCATTGCCGAGCCGCCGCCCCGCGACGCCACGCCAGCACGTCCCCCGCCAGCCGCCGGCTCGCGCGCCTGCGGCGGCCCCGCCCTCGCCCACCCACCCGCCCCCTCCCGCTCAGTCCCGCCCCCCGCCCCGCACCCCACCTGCAGCGGGTAGATGCCCTGGCAGGCCTTCTCGATCTCCTTGCCGATCGCCTCGGGGATGAACTTGCCCACCAGCTCCTTGAGGTCGCACGACGTCGCCTCGCGCGTCGCAATCTCCACCATCTTGCGCCTGCAGGGGGGGGGGGGGGGGGGGGGGGCGCGGGGGGGCAGGGGGGCGGGGCGGGGGGGGGGGGGGAAAGGGGGCNCCCCTCGCCCCCCCGGGGTTGATTGGGGGGCCCGGGGGGGGGGGGGGGGGGCCGCGCGGTGAGCACGAGCGACGGGCGCGGGGGGCGCGAGCAACGGGCGCGCAGGGCGCCGGGCCTGCGCGCGCCGCCGCGCGGCGTCTCCCCTCCCGCCCGCCCGCCGCGCCGGCGGCCCCCCCAGCCGCGCGCGCGCGGGCCGGCCTCCGCGCTCCAGCTTCAGAGCGCCCCCCCGCCGCCGCGCCCCTCCGCGCGCGCGCGCACCGGATGGCGCGGATCTGGCTGCTCTGCGCGTAGGCGGTCTTCTTGACCTGGCCGGGCCGCTTCTTGGTGAAGGAGATGACGAAGATGCGGAGGAAGTAGCCTGGTGGTGGGTGGCGGCAAATGCGTGAGCGTCTGGCGCGCGAGCGCCGGGGGTGGAGGGAGCGCCGCGCGCGGTGCGCGGCGCCGCCCCGCGCCCCTCCTGCCGCTCGCCCCGCCGCGCGCAGCATCGGCGACCCGCCCTCCCCCTCGCTCCCTTGCTGGCACGCCCGCCTGGAGCCCCACCCCGCCCCGCCCCGCCGCGCCGCACCCTAGGGTCAGCGAAGCCACAGATCGCCCCGCCCCGCCGTGCGTGCCGCCCCCCGCCCCCCCCCCCTCTCGCGCCCCCACCGTCGGTGGTCTTGACGTCCACGTGCGCCTCGATCAGCGTCTGCCACTTGCGGACCAGGCTGCGCAGCTTGTCGGTGGTCAGGTCCATGCCCTGTCGGGGGGGGGGGGGGGGGGGGAGGTGGGAGCGGGGGGACTTGAGCGCCCCGCTGCAGCGGAGGGGAGGGGGGGGCGGCAGCGGGGCCCAGCGCCCCGCCGCAGCCCGGGCCCTCCAGAGAGGGCCCCGGGGGCGGCCCCACGGGGGGCCGCACGGCGGGACGCGCTTCGGGCTGCGCCGCGCGCTGGCGCCGCCGTGCTGCTCCTGCTGCCGCGCCGCCGCGCAGCCTGCGCCGGTGCTGGCACTGCCCTTCCGCAGCAGGCGCCGACGCCACTCGCCGTCCACTCGCGCTGCAGCCTGTGCCATGGCCCCCGTCCTCGCGCAGCCCAGCGGCAGGGGAGCGCAATGGACAGCACAGGCCCGTGCGCGTGCCGCCGCGCGGCGCGTCGCGCCACCCAGCAGCCGGCCGCTCTCTGGCTGCTCGGGCCGCCCTCGCTTGCTAGTAGTAGAAGGCGGCCGGGTGACGGGATGGCCAACCCAGCTGCATTCAACGACCGCAGCGAGGACGGCCGGAGCAGCCGGGACAGCCTGACAGCCTGGGCTGGGCGCGACGCTCTGCGCAGCTGCACGCGCGCGGGCTGCGGGCCTGTGCTGTCCATCGCGCCCCCTCACGGCCAGGCTAGCGGCAGCGTGGCCGCACCATCCCACCGCTCCTCGCTGCCCTGGCTGCTGGCCACAGCAGATCCTGCTGACAGCTGCTGCGCTCAACCGGCGACGCCCTGACGTGCCGACGCCACCGCTGCCGCCGCACGCATGCAGCTCCGTGCAAGGCTGCCCGCCGAGCCACGCACTGGCGCCGTGCGGCTGCGCCACGCCTGCCCCTGCCGCCGAACGCTGCCCCGCACGCAGCGCGCCGCCCCAGTCGCCGCCACTCTGCCCCAGCCTCCGCGCGGCGCGCGCTGCTGCTTGGAGAGCAGCCGCCCCCGGCTCCCGTTCCCCCCCCCGCCCCTCACACCGCCTCACACCGCCCCTCACATAGAAGTTGGTCAGGCAGTTGCGGCCCTGCACGTCCTCCACCCGCAGCTTGATCTTGCGGTAGGCGTCGGCCTCGTTCTGGAGGAGGGTTTGGCGGAAAGAGCGCGGGACACAGAAGCGGCGTCGGGGGGCTCTCCGGCGGGAGACTGCGCAGGAGATTGCCCGAGGGACGGCGCGGAGCGCAGCGGGGCGGGGCGCGCGCGAGCGCCGCGGCGCCGGCGCTCCCGGCCCCGAGCGGCTCAATGCCAATGCCAATCACACCTGCCATGCCCCAAAGGGTGCCGAGCCGCGGCTCACCGACTGCAGGTCGGCCAGCGACACCTCGACGACGCGGCCCTTCAGGCCATCGGAGGCGATCTGCAGGCGGGGCGGCGCGGCGGCAGCGACGCCACACAGGCTCTCAGGTCCTGCGCATGCGGCGGCGCCGCCTGCGCATGCGGCACCGCCACCTGCGCATGCGGCGCCGCCAACATCGCGCTTGCTCCCGCGAGCATGCAGCTGCCGCCGCCGAGCGGCCGCCGCAGCGGCCGCCGCCGAGCTGCTGCGCCGCTGTCGCGCCCGCTCCCCATCGCGCCCGCTCCCCATCGCTGCGCTCCCCATCGCTGCGCCGCTGTGCTGCGCTGCCTCTGCGTCCACCAACACATGCTGCCGCCACCGCCCGAGCGCCGCCCGCCCGCCGCCGCGCGCCCCCTCCCCCGTCGGCCTCCCTGCCTGCTGCTCCTTCGTCTGCTGCCGCTGACCTTGGTGCCCTGCGTCCGCGTGACGAGCGTCTTGCCCACGTTGCGCACGTTGAAGACGGACGGCGCCTTGATGTCATACCAGTCCTTCTTGCTGAAGGGGTCGACACTGCACACAGGACGCGCCGCATGGATCGTGTGTGCGCTGTAGAGGGCGCAGGGGCGCCAGAGAAGCGACCATGCCGGCCCCAGCGATGGGCGCCCGTCTCACATCTTCTTCTTGCCGCCCTTCTTGCCCTTGGACAGCCCTGCAGTGCGCAGCAGAGGCGTCAGGCCGCCGCCCACCCCTCCCCCGGCACCCCTCCCGCCGCCTCAGCGCTCCAAACTCACGCTTGTTCTTGCCGACCTGCGCACATGAGCGGCACAGGGCGGGAGTCAGGGATCGGCGCGCCCAGCGGCCCCATCGTGCCTCCCAGCGCCCCGCGCGGCCTGCTTACCGCCATCCTGTCCGGTCTGCAGTTCGACGCTGCAGAGAAAGAGGCCGGAGAGGGCACCGCCGGCAACCTTCATTCCTGGACCCCTGACCAGACCAGTTGGCTGCAAGGAGGTCTCCCAAAACCAGCTAAGATCAGTGCCATTGCATGTGTGCGCCGTATGCGCGTGCGCTGGCGTCCATTGCAGCTTTTTCAGCAACAGTGTGTGGGACTGAGCAGCGGCGGTGCAACCGAGCAACCCTGATGACAGCATGGCGGTGTAGCGCAAGGCAGGAGCACTGGCGCAATTGATTGTTGCCACCGCCTGCGCGCCGTCCGCCGCTCGCCCGCCCGCCCGCCCACCACGGGATCCGCATGCACCAAATGTGGATGTGCCAGCTGCAAGATGCACCATACATTTCCCTATTTTTGGTAGTGGCATGGCAGTTGCATGCTGAAACTGCATCTACGCCCAGCTCTGTCCACGGTGCATTGCAGGCGCACAAACGCGCTGCGGTGCTCTGCAGTATGACGCTCGTGCGCACGTGCACGCACGACAGGGTCGCACATGTGTGGTGGAGCAGGGGAGAGGGTGGTGTGCATACCTCCTGGACAGTGAGAGTGGCCCTGCATGGGCGCATGTGCAGCGCCTTTCAAAGCAGTGAAGCCGCGAGTGCCCAGACTGCTGTGACCGGTCCCAGCAGCCACTCTCCTCCTCTGGTGTTGCGACAACTGCAGCTCCAGGACTGGAGACTGCATTGCGCCTGGGGATGCCTGCACGCCCGCCCGAGCGACCGACCCGGGCGGCCGCACGGGCGCAGACCCCGTTAGCGGCTCCTATTCCCAGCGCTTGCACACACGTTCCTCGTTCTTCGGCTCACTACAAGCACCACATCACCGCTCCAGGTGCAAGCACCACACATCCGCTGACCGCCCTCTCCCGCTGCCTCATCCGCGAGCTCGTTCGGACGGGTAGACACCAGCAGCGTCGGCAGCAGCCATGGGGTTCTGGTTCGGGAGTTTGGTGTTCCTCTTGCTTGAGGCGGTGGGCTTCGTTGTGATCCGCTTCACGGGCAAGCAAGGAAACACGATGTGAGCGCGTGGGAGGCGGGTGGGAGCAGGCCGGCAGCAGGGCGGCGAGGACGGGGGGGAGGGCAGTGGCGCCAGCCTGCGGCCGCTCCTGCTCTTCCCCAACGCCTCTGTCCCTCCCCACTCGTTGCAGGCTGCAGCAGACGCTCTGGGCAACGACAATAATTTGCTGTTGGCTCATGTGAGTTGGGAGGTGTCCTGCGCCATGCGTCAGCCACGTGCAGCTGGCTCCCGCTGAAGCCGTACGCCGCCGCCGCTCCTCGCGCGCAGGTGGGGCGTCATTTACATTGCGCAGCTCCACCCCTTGGTGCACCCCATCCTCCAAGGGTAGCCGGTTGCCACCGGCGCCCGCCGGCACCCGCTTTCTTGCTTCTTCCCTTGAGCATCAGCCCTTTGTAGTTTTTACAGCAGCTGAGGAGGGTGTCTGTACCATGTGTGTAATGAGTCCACAATCGGAGAGAGAGAGGCAGCGAGACGACAGCGGGAGAAGTTTGTGCGTTGGCGCATGAGGCCAGGGGGCGAATGGCAGCAACTGGGGCGAGGCAGCAAATTAAATCGCAGTAGCAAAGTCGGCTCCACACACGTGCGCGGGCGCGCGCCGGCGCGGCGGCTGGCGCGGCGCGCCTCAGGCCGCCAGCAGGCTGGGCTCGGCCTGCTTCTGCCGCGCCACCGCATCCACGTTCTCCTGCGGGATCGTGACGTAGCTGCGCAGGCGTTGGGGGGGAAAGGGGAGGGGAGAGCGCGTGAGCCAGAGGCACGCGGCGCGAGGCGGGACTCGGGGCCGCCGGCGCCCGGCCGGCCGCCGGCGCGCGCGCGCCGCCCCTTGGCCCCCCGTCCCCCGCGGCCTCTCCCGACGCGGGGCCGCTCTCGGCCCCCTCCGCCCCCCTCCTCTGCAACGGAGCGCCCACCCGGCGCCCCCGCGGCTCGCCTGCCGCCCCAGTGCACCCACGTCACCACGTCGCATTGCACCCACGTCACCACGTCGCATTGCACCCACGTCACACTGCACCCACCGCGCGAGGATCTCCCTGAACTCGTCGCCGCTCATGCTCTCCTTCTCAAGCAGCACCTCGGTCACCGCGTCGACCTGCGCGCGAGGGGGAGGAAAGCGCGGCGCGCGCGCGCGCGAGCCGAGGCACGTCGGGGCGCGCGGCGGGGCGCCCCCCCGCGCCCTCTCCCGCGCCCCCGGCGCGCGCTCACCGCCTCGCGGTTCTCCCGGATGTGACGCAGCGCCTCGACGTAGGCGTCGCTGGCGATGCCCTTGACCGCGGCATCGATGCGCTTCTGCAGGCTCTCGCTGACCTGCGCGCGCGCGGGGCGGGGGCCGCGGGGCGGGGAGCGCGTCGGCCACCGCGGCGGGCGCGCGCGGCGCCCGGCAGGCCGTCCACGGCGGGAGTTCGCGCCACGCGCCGCGCCCCCGCCGCGCCCGAGCTGCACCCTCGCACGCCCCCGCCGCGCGCCGTGGCCGTCGCCCCCGCTGCCGTCCGCCCCCGCGGCACCGCACATCGCCCCCGCTGCCGCACGCCCCCGTGCCGCACCGCATCGCATCCGCGCACCGAGTTGCGTGCCATCATGCGCATGATCATGTCGGGGGACTGGGCCGAGGGGTCGAGCAGCGAGAAGGGGCCGATCTCGGAGAAGCCGTAGTTGATGACCATGGCGCGCGCCATGTTGGTGACCTGCGGCCGCGGGGGTGGTGTGTGGGGGGGTGGGGTGGGGTGGGGTGGGGCAGCCGAGGGAGGCGTTCATGGGGGGTGGGCTGGGGTGAGGGGCATTGCAGGGGCCCGGGGCCCGCGCGGCGCAGCGGGATGGCCACCGGGGCGCGGCCCCCCCCCCCCCCCCCCCCCCCCACCACCACACACACACACCACCACCGCCCCCCCACCGCCCCCCCACCCACCTGCTGCAGGTCGCTGCTCGCGCCGGTCGTGACCTCGGGCTCGCCGAAGATGACCTGCTCGGCGGCGCGGCCGCCCAGCGCGCCCACGATGCGCGCGAAGATCTGCTGCTTGGAGATGAGCGTGGGGTCCTCCCCGGGGATGAACCAGGTGAGCCCCCGCGCCTGCCCGCGGGGGATCAGCGTCACCTGGCGAGGTGGGGTGAGGGGTGGGGGGGGGGGGGGGGGGGGGGGGGGGGGGGGGGGGGGGGGGGGGGGGGGGGGGGGGGGGGGGGGCGGGGGGCCCCCGGGCCCCCGGGGGCGGGCNCCCAGGGGGGTCACCGGCCCCGGGGGGGGGGGGGGGGGGGGGGGGGGGGGGGGGGGGGCGAGGGTGGGCGAGGGTGGGCGAGGGTGGGCGAGGGTGGGCGAGGGTGGGCCGGCGCCCGAGCGCCCGGGCGCGCGCCGCGGCGGCCGCCGCGCACCCCAGCCCAGGGCCCCCGCCCCGCCCCGCGCGCGCGCGCCCGCGCGCCTTCTGCACTGGGTCGTGGCCGGGGGTGAGCGTCGCGCAGACGGCGTGGCCGACCTCGTGGTAGGCCACCAGCATCTTGGAGCGGCCGTCGGTCATCGGCGTGCCCTCCATGCCTGGGGGGGGAGGGGCCGGGAGCGGGGGGGGTCGGCGGCCGCGGGCGCGCGTGCGGGTGGGGTGGGTGGGGTGGCGGGTAGCCGAGGGGGCTTGGCGGGCGCGGCGCGCCGGGGGCCCCCGACCGGCCGCAGGCCCCAGCCGCAGCGCCACGCGCGCCGCGGCGCCCACCCGCCACGATGCGGTCGATGGAGTCGTCGATCTCCGACTGCGTGATGGCGTCCAGGTTGCGCCGCCCCGTGAGGATGGCCGCCTCGTTCAGCAGGTTGGACAGGTCGGCGCCTGCGGGTGGTGTGGCGTGTGTGTGTGTGTGTGTGTGGTGGTGGTGGTGGTGGTGGTGTGGGTGGGGGGGT
>PCFQ01000010.1:1337820-1379745 GCA_003063905.1 Chlorella sp. A99
GGGGGGGGGGGGGGGGGGGGGGGGGGACTCCGCGGCGGTTCAGCGGGCGGGAAACACAGGGGCGGGGAAGCCGCGGCGGGCTGGGAGGCAGCGCCGGCGGCTCTGGAAGGCGGCGAGCGGGTTAGCGCCGCAGGGCCAGTCGGCGCCAGCGGTTCTCGCATCTGCCCACTCACCCTGCCAGCAGGCCCCGCCTGGTCGACCGCTCATCGCTCTACGCCCAGGCGGCAGGCGCGTGAAGCGTCAATGCCAGCGCGGCATGATATTGGCAGGCGCAGGAGCGGCGGCGGCGGCGGGCGGCGGGCCATCCCGCCGCCGCCACCTCGTGCCGCCCCAGCCACCAGTCGCCCACCTGCTGGGCCGAGACCACGATCCTCGAGCATCTCCTGGGCGCCAGGCGCGATCCTGCGGGCGGAGCGATCGTGTAGGAGCGTTCGGCACCACTCGTGACCACTGCTGGTCCATCCATCCCAGCCAGATTGCAGGCAGGCCCACCTGCGAGCGACGGGGAGGCCTGGCGAGCCGCACAGGCGTGGCTGCTGGAGGGGAGCAGAGCGCGCTGCATTGTGCTGTCCCGCGCGCAAGCAGACGACGGGAGCGATCGGGTGCAATGCAAGAAGCGCGGAGTGGCAGTGACGGAATGGAGGCGAGGGTTGAGCATTTGGAAGGAATGCCGTGGGGTCAGCCGACCAGGGTTCAGCCGAAGCCGAGCCACGAGACGAGATCAGCCGACGAGATGAGAACGAGACGAGAGAGAGGGTTCAGCAGAGAGAATTCCGAAAGAGAGAGAGACCATCATGGGCGTGTCATATGTCTGATCCCTCATGCCTCCCCACCTTTCCCACCCAAATGTGCGCGTTCATCTCATCACATCTCTCGGCTGCGTGATGGCGGCTCTTGAAGTTCAGAGAATCCAGAGTGCCTGAACTGGACCTCCGCAGCCCTATTCCTCCCTCCCAAGGCACCGGGCGGCGTAGGAGGGAGCGAGCGCGAGCGCGGAACAAAAATGGCCGTGCGCCAATGCGAGGAAGCCCTGGCGCGGCTGCACAGGCTCAACCACACGCTCCTGCCCGCCGACGTGCCAGGGCTGGTGCCGCACAAGGCGGGTGCCGGGCACTTGGCGCTGCCACGGCCACGCCTGTTAGACAGGCGGTCCTGAGCGCCTGCTGAGGAAGGGATGAAGCTCACACCCACAGCCGTGCCCTCCTCCGCCTCTCCCCCTGCCTGCAGGACGCCGCCACCCCGCTCCTCGGCCAGCTGCAGCACTGCTACCTGCGGCCGCGCGGCGCGGCCCGCGCCACGCACTGCGCCGACTGCACCTCGCTGCAGCTGCTGGTGGGGGTGGGCGGCGCGGCCGCCTGCCCGGCCTTCCCAGTCCACATGGGCTTCCAAATCACTCAGGCGCCTGCGGCCTTCTCGCTGCCAGTCATGCGCAAGCGCCCCTTTGAGACGCACTTTCAGGTGCCGGGTGCTGCCGGCGGCGGCGGCCGCGCGTGCCCCCGCCGCGTGCGCTGCCCCCGCCGCGCGCACTGCCCTCGCCGCGCGCCCACGCCATGCGGCCCCCGCCGCGCCGCTGGGTGCGGCGGGCACTGGGGGCGGGCGGACGCGCCGAGCGACCAGGGGGCGTGCGCCGGGCCTGCCTTGTGCGGGCGGGGTGCGCCGACCGCGCTTGCCGCGCGCCGCTCCCCCCGTCGGCGCAGGTCACGGTCAGCTGGCGCAGCAGCCTGCCGGCCACGCTGTCGGCCTGCATCTCCGCATACGCCATTGGGGAGGAGGCTCTGGTGGAGATCGCAGACTGGACCCCGCCCCCCCACGAGCCCGCCTACGGCGCGGCGCCCGGCGGCCCGCCGCCCGGCGGCGGCGCGCGGGGCGCGCCGATGCTCGGCGGCCGGCAGGAGCGGGTGGTGACGCTCGAGTGGGTCGGCGCAGGCCCGCCGGCCCAGCTGCAACAACAGGGCGGCGATGGGCAGGGGGGCCAGGAGCTGGCGTACCGAGGGCAGGCGCTGTGCAACTTTGACCAGCTGTGCTTCGCCAACCCCTCGGCGGTGAGGCCTGGGCCGGGCAGCACGCGCCCCGAGCTGCGGCTGGCAGCAGTGGGCCCGCACTGGGGGCCCGCGCGGGCGGCGCAGACGCCGCCCGCCGTCCCTCCTGGTCCGCCGCCGCCGCCGCCCACCACCTCCTCACGTGCACCGCCTGCGGGGCTGCACCGTTGCGACGCCCCCCCCCCCCCCCCCCCCCCCCCCCCCCCCCCCCCCCCCCCCCCCCCCCCCCCCCCCCCCCCCGCCCCCGAGAACCGCTGCCGCCAGCTGCGGNGGCCCCCCCCCCCCCCCCCCCCCCCCCCCCCCCCCGCCCCCCCCCCGGGGCGCGCCCCTTGCGCCCCCCCCCCCCCCCCCCCCCGCCCTCGAGAACCGCTGCCGCCAGCTGCGGGCCCTGCCGACGCGCGCCGCGCGTCGCTCCACGCGCTTGGCCCACCCGCAGATGCAACCGCGCTGGGTGGTGTTTTCCTGCCCCACCTGCGACGGCGGACTGGTGTACACGCTCTTCCGCCTGCCCACCATCGTGATGTGCCGGTGCGTGGCGCGCGCATGCCTGCGCCGCCCATTGCCGGCCTGCGGCGCTGTCGGGCGTGCGCCGGCCCGGCGCCGCCGCCGCCCCACGGGCCGGCGCCGCCCTCATCCGCGGCAGGTTTGGCGACCAGGCGGAGCGCGCGCGGCGGCTGCTGTGGGGCGCCGCGCCGGCACCGGCAGACATCTCTGAGCTGCTGACACTGCACGGCTTCCGCCACTACGTCAAGCGGTGCGCTGCTCCGCGCCTGCCCCCGGCGCAGCCCCAGGGAGCGGCGCGCCGCTGCTGGGCCCCACGGCGCGCCGCCGCCGGGGCTGCGCGCCGCTGCCTCTGCTCGGGCTGCGCGCCGCTGCCGCTGCGGGCCGGCTGCTGCTGCGGAAAAGCTCCGGACTGAGCGACCAACGGCTGGCGCGCGTGCAGGGAGATGCAGGCGGCGGGCCTGGCGCGCAAGCCCACCCTGGAGGACTTGCGGCGACTGGCGGCGACGGCGGGTGCGGCGCGCGCACGCGCGCCTGCACCCGCGGCCTGTGCCGCTGCATCGTCGCATGCGGCGCCTGTCCCTGACCGCCGCCGCGCCCCTTCTCTTCTCTGCCTGCGCAGGCTTCCTGGTGGGCCCCGACGGCGCGGTCGTGCGCAGCAGCGGGGACCAGGAGTGCGTGGAGAGCTTCCGCCCCTGGCTCGCGCAGTGAGCGCCGCACGGCGGCCGCGGCGGCGCGCATCAGGGGCGCGCATCGGGACGGGGCAGGGGGAGGGGCAGTGCTGGCTCGCGGCGGGGCAAGCGGCTAGGCTGCGCATCGCGGTCGCCGCCTCACTGCGCGCCGGCCCTCCCCTCGCCCCGTGCAGGCAGCTGTCTGTGATCCAGCTGTGCAGGGAGCAGTACGAGCGCTCCGACCCCACTGTGATCTGCGGCTACGGCATCACGCGTGAGGCAAGCGACGCAATGGGCTCGGGCCGCGCACGCGCAGCGCGCCCCTCGGCTGCACCCGCTCGGGCTGTGTGCGGTTGGGCTCGCCGCGTGGGGCGCGCCGCCCGGCGCGGCACGGCAGCCGCGCCACTCCTGCGAGGTGCGCCGCGCTCACCCGCGCCCGCCTCCTGCCCGCCGCCGCAGGCCGCGGTCGCCGCGCTGCGCGACCAGCCGTGCGGCGCCTTTCTGCTGCGGCTCACCACCTCCTACACAGGCCTCGCGCTGTCGGTCGTGGCCGGGCCCGACCCCGCCGCGCCCGGCGGCGGCGAGGGCGGCGGCGGCGAGGGCGGCGGCGGCGAGGGCGAGGCGGGGGAGGCGGCGGTGGAGCACTGGCAGCTGCTGCGACAGCTGGTCGCCGAGCTGGGCCTGCCGGAGCTTCTGGCACGGGTCGCCGACCGCCTCGGCTTCCCCCTCCAGCTGCTCGACATCCACACCGGACGGCTCTATCCGCTGGACGAGGCGATGGGCCAGGGCTCCCAGCAGCAGGGGCAGGCGCCGCGGCGGCAGCGCACGCGAGCGGCGCCGGCGCCGTGCGCCTCGCCTGCCGGCACCGCCGGCAGCAGCGACGGCGCCCAGCCCAGCAACGGCGCCCGGCCCAGCCACTGCAGCGGCGAGAGCGCAGCGCGAATGGGGCCGCCGCCGCACCAGCCGCGCACGCACCCGCCGCCGCTGCCAGCGGACAGCCCGGACGCGGGCGTGCCCGGCGCGCCGCGCAGCAGCCCGGCTGCCTTTGTGGCGCAGCAGCAGTACCAGCTGGCGAACGACATTCACGTCCTGCAGCAGCTGCGGGCGCACGTCCAGCTGCAGCAGCGGCAGCTGGAGCAGCAGCTGCAGCTGCAGGAGCAGGCGCAGCAGGCGCAGCTGGCAGGGGTCCAGCTGCAGCAGCGGCAGCTGGAGCAGCAGCTGCAGCTGCAGGAGCAGGCGCAGCAGGCGCAGCAGGCGCAGCTGGCAGGGCTCACAGACATGGCGAGCCTCCCACACCTGGTGCCCCTCCCGGCGATGGCGCCGCTGGGCGGCGCCGCTGCCGCATCGCAGGCCCCGGGCGCCGCTGGCGTCGGTCCCGCCCTGCTGGCAGCGCCGTGGCTCCACCCGCAGCAGCTGCAGCTGCAGGAGCCGCCGCTGGCTCGGCGCTACTCGGGCCACCGCTCTGCCAGCCCGGTGCTGGCCACGCACACGCCCTCGAGCGTGCTGCAGCAGCTGACGATGCAGCGCCTGCTGCTTTCGGACGCCAATGGCCCTCTGCTGGACGCCGCAGAGGCCACCGCGGCCGCCGCGGCAGCCGCGGCAGCCGCCGCGACGGGCGGGTGGCCGGCGCCCGCCCCGCTCCCGCTGTTGCACTCGCGCGAGGTGTCGTGCCTGCCGGTGCAGCAGGGGCCCCCCTCCTGGGGAGGGGGCCTGCCCTGGCTTGTTGTCGCTGGTGGCCCACCGACCGCGGCGCCAGGGGCCGGCGCGCTGGCGGGGCCGGCCTTTGGTGTTCCGGCCCTGGGCCAAGACAGCGACTCGTGCCTGATGTCCCTCTTTGCGGATGCGGAGGTGGCGGCGGGCGACAAGAACCTGTGACGTTGTGCGAGCACCCGACTACACTCCCCCTCACTACCTGACCCACGGTCGGGCATGTTTTTGTATTTTGGGTATGATAAATATGAGTTTTATCCCCGCCTGGGGCTTGTTTCAGCAGGACCAAACCTCGAAACCATGACAAACCTTCATTGGGTCATTTGTTCAATTGGATTGGTGCTTGTAACAAACATTCAGACACTTCTCAGCACGTTCTCACAGCAGTCCACGTCAGCAGGATGATGGCCGCCCGCGCGGCAGTCGCCCACAGGCTCGGCCCAACCGATGACGCGGCCGCCGCCTACGAGGCGGCGGCAGGCGCTCGGGGCGGCGCGCGCGCCCCGAGGCATGAGCGGCTGTTGCTCCTGCCCGGTGCGGGCACGGGCGGCGAGGAGGGGCCCCGCACACCCGCGCTCGTCGCCCGCGGCGGCGCGCTCGTCGGCGGCACGGGCACCCTGCCGGCGCCGGCGGGCGCTGCGCTCGCGAGCCTTACCAGCCAGACCGTGTCTGCCGACCTGGATTCGCTCCTGCCGCTGCTGGCGCCGTCGTCGGGGGGCACGCGGCGCGAGGAGCGCGGGCACGCCGCCGCGGCCGCGCACCTGGCAAAGGCGGCGCTGGGCGCGGGCGTGGTGGCGGTGCCCTTCTGCTGGGCGGTGCTGGGGGCGGTGCCGGGCACGGCGGCGATGGCCGCCACCGCCGCGCTCATCTGGTGAGCCTCAGGGGGGAGGCGGAGGAGCGGGCGCGGGCGCGCAGGCGCGGGCGCGGCGGCGCTGTGCGCGGGCGTGCCGCTGCCCCTGCGCGCCAGGCGGCGCCCCAGAAGCGCGCCCGGCTCCCGTGGGCTCGCTCGCCGGGCTGCCGCGCGCGCTCCCCCCCACAGGTAGATAGATTGCATTAACGTCTGTTTATAGTCAGTCACTGAACTGTCACAGACGCTCCCCCCGGCAGGTACTCGTGCCGCTGCCTGGCCCTGGCCGCGGCCGACAGCGGGCAGACGAGCTTCAGCGGCGTGCTGGTGCACCAGCTGGGGCGCTGGGCGGGCGTGGCGCTGGACCTGTGCATGATCCTCAACGTCTGGGGCGAGCGAATCGCAGCGTCCGGGGCGGGCTTCAAGCCTGGTTGCCGGCTGCCTGGCTCGGGGAGCTGCCATCGGCGGCCGGGCCGCGGCCGCCGCCGTTGCGCCTGCACTGCTGCGCTCCCGCCGCCACCCATGCCGCGCCCCGCGCGCCGCGCCGTCGCCCCAGTCGGCTGACTCGGCCCCGGCCCCCCCCCCACAACGGCCGGTGCCGGGCCTTTCATTGACCCGCCCTGCTCGGCTCTCTCACGTCCCCCTGTCGCACCCTGCCCTCCCACGCCCTGCCCCGCGCCCCACCCCGCTCTCTCCACTGCAGGCGTGATGGTCATCATGGCTCAGATCACCGCGGACCTTCTAACCTCGGACGAGCTGCAGGCCCTGGGAGCACCTGCCTGGCTGCACCGCCTGATGGCCAGCCGCGCTGCGGTGCTGGGCCTGGCCACGCTCCTCGGCGTCGCCCCCCTGCTGGCTGCGGCTGACGCGCTCGGCGGCGCCTCGGCTGCGGCCAGCGCCCTGGGCCTGCTGGCGCTCGCGGTGTGGGTGGGCGCGACGTGCTGCGTCGCCGGCGTCGCGGCCGCGGCGCGGCGCGGCGCGCCCGTCCCGCTCTGGCCGCGCTGGGACATGCTGCCCGGCGGGCCCGGCGCGCGCAGGCGCGCGATCGAGATCGCAGGCCTGGCGCCTGTGCTGATGGGCGCGTTCGTGTGCCAGCCGGCCTTCTTTCGCGTCGCGGCGCAGGCGCTGCGCCCGCAGCCGCCCAGCGCGCGCGCCATGTCGGCGGCGGCGGGCGCCGCCATCGCCTTTTGCTTCGCCCTCTTCGTCCTGCTCTCGCTGGCCTCCCAGGCAAGCGCCGACGGCAGCCCTGGTCAGCGGCTTGGCAGCACGCTCGCCGCAGCCTTGGGGTCGGAGCGCGGGAGGAGGGCGGGCGGCGCTGCCGGCAGCGCGCGGCGGCCGCGGCGGGCTTGTGGTTTCCCATGGCGGCCTGGCTGCCCCGGCGGCCCTGCTGTCTCGGCCGCAGGTGGTGTTTGGGAGGGTCCGTGAGAATGCTCTGGCAGACTTCACTGTGGCTGGGCTGAAGCAGGTGGGCGGCTGGGCAGCGCAGGATGCGGCAGCGCGCCACTGCTAGCGTGGCGCAGCGACGTGATGGGCACAAGCCAGGCATCTGGCCAAAGCTGGAATTTCTTTCTCCTACAGCGCCGCCTGCACCCCTGCCCCCGCCCCGCGCAGGCGCTGGGCAGCGTCCGCGGCGCGGTGGCCGTGGCGGCCGCCGTCCGGCTGCTGTACGCCGCCTCGATCGCGCTCACGTTTCCGGTGTTCATGCAGCCCTTCAGGCGCGCGGCGCCGCAGCGGGCCCCTGCTCCCTCCCTGGCAGGCGACTGACTGTAAACGGGCTGGGGGCCGCGCAGCCTGGCCAGCTCAAGGCTGGTAGGCACTGCATCGGGCAGAAGGGCCGGCTGACGCCCCCCCACCCCCACCACACACACACACACACTCCCGCCCGCGCGCAGGGAGAGCGTGACCTGGCTGGCTCACGCGAGGAAGAGCTATTCCAGCCTGCGCGCGCCGCCGCTCTCACGCGCCCAGGCTGCAGCGCTGACCTATGGCTGCCTGGCTTCGATATATGTCGTGGCTGGCGAGACTCCACTCCACTCCTCCTGCCCCCTCCACCCTCTGCCCTCCACGCCCGTCCTCGCGCCGCGCGGGGGCCCCCCGCCCGCCTTGCGCGCCCTGCCCCGCCTACTCCCCTGCGCCTCCGCCACACCCCCACGCCCTCCGCGCCCCCTGCAGTTGCCGTGCCAACCGTGTACCGGCCCTTGCAGCTGGTCGGCGCCCTCCCAGAGGCCGCCATCGTCTTCTTCCTCCCCGCGGCGTTGCGCCTCCGCCTGGGCGGCTGGGCGCCCTGGCGGCCGGGCAACCTGCCAGCGGCGGCACTGCTGGCGGTCGGCGTGGCGCAGAGTGCGGCGGGAGTCGTGAGCGCGGCATTGGGGTTCAAGGGCTGAGGCGCGAGCCCCGCGGCGACGGCTGCTGCGCGCAGCGCTTGAGGCTGCCTCGCCAATACACATGGACTGGACACGACCAGCTGGAAGGTCTCGCCAATACGCAAAGACGGACGCAACCAGCTGGGAAGCTTGCGTGATCGGGGGGCGCATGTGATGCCTGCGGCGCCATTGTCCCAATCTGTTCAGAGTGTGGTACGACACTGCCGCAAGCAAGAGCCAGTCAGACATTGCCGCAAGCAAGAGTGCAATGAAATGGACAGACGAGCAGCAAGCAGATCCAGCAGCGAGCAAAGCGAGTCCCAGGAGAGCTACAGGCGGTGAGGTGCCGTCTCATCGGGAGCCACTGACCAGCAATGGCCCGCCACACAAAGTCAAGGTGGAGATGCCGAGGAGCGGCGCGCGGCGACCGTGCGCTCAGCCGCCGCCCCGGCCGCCGCGGCGCGTCCGCCGGCGCGCACCGCGCTGCCCATGCCGCGCGTCGCGACCGCCGCGCCCATCGAATCGCACCCCCAGTAGCGCTCAGTCCCGCGCGCCGCTGCGGTAATACTCGCCCCGGCTGCCGCGGTAGGACCGATCGTCCCGCCCGTCCCTGCTGGCGCGGTAGTCCCTGTCGTCCCTGCCGCGGGAGCCGCGGTAGCTGTCGCGCTCCTCCCTCCGGTCGTCACGCCTGTTGTCGCGGTCCCGGCCGCCGTAGCGCTCGCGCTCGCGCTCGCGGCTGCGGCTGCGCGGCCGCGGCGCGGCGCCGCCGCCGCGCGCGTAGCCGGCCGCGCGCCGGCGCTCGCGCGCCTCGAGCAGCTTGGCGTGCACCTGCGGAGCGGGCGGCGGCGGGGAGGACGGCGCGCCGGCGCTCGAGGCGGAGCGCCCAGAGCACGCCACGCGCTGGCGCCGGCGCACGCCCCGGCCGCGCCACCGCCCGCGCCCCCCTGCTCCCCCCCCCCACCTCGTGCAGCTTGCGCCAGGAGTTGAAGTTGCGGCCGCCGTGGTGGTCCTTGAGCCTCGACTCTTCGTCATTGATGATCAGCCCTGAGACCTGGCAGACCTGTGCAGGGCGGCGGAGCAGCGCGGGAGGGAGGGGAGCTGTTGGTCTGAGGGCGGGGAGCGGCCCTCGGCACCCCCCAGGGGCCAGGAGGGCGGCAGGGCGGGGCGCGGCGGGCGGCGCGCGCGGGAGGGGCGCCGGCGCGGCGCGGCCGGGGCTCCCGCGGGCAGGCGTGCAGGCGGGGCAGGGGCACGGCAGGTGCAGGCGCGCGCGCCGCACCCCAGCAGCGGCGGCGCCCAGCAGCGGCGGCCGCTGCAGCCGCCGCGCCGCTGGCGCTGCAGCCCACTGGCCCCTCGCCCGCGCGCCTTTTGGATCACGCGGGAGCTGCTGCCCGAATCCTTGCGCCCCCGGATCAGCGCCTCCTGCTCGAACATCGCGCGCTGGCGCTGCAGGCAGGGGGGCGGCGACGGGCGGCGCGCGCGCAGTCGGGGGCCGGCGCAAGAGCCGCGCCGCCGCCTCCCTGTCCCCGCCGCCAGACCAGGGGCGGCGGGCCGCGGCGCGTCCCCGCCTCCCTCCCAGTCAGTCCCCCGCGACCCCCCTCCCTCCCTCAGCCCCTCCCCCTTCTCTCTCTCCAACTCTCCCCCTCACCTTGAGCGCCTCAGCCTGGTTCAGTGCCGCCTGGCAGCCGTCCACGTCGCCCTGCTCGCCCAGCTGCTCCGACGCTTTGAGCGCTTCGCTGATCTGCGGGTGGGGGGAGGGGAGGCAAATGGGCACGCGTCGCACGCGCGCCTCACCGCGGCGCAAAGCGCGCGCGTGCGCCGCGCGGGCGCCCTGGGCCCCCGTGCCCCAGCGCCCACGCCTTCCGCGCTCGTCGTGCGCCTTCCGCCCACCTGCGCGGCCATCGCATCCAGGTGCTTCTGGTCCTCCCCAGAGATGACGACCTTCCCATCGGCCTGTGGTCGCGACACAACAGACGGTGCGCACATGGGTGCACAGCAGGGGAGCTGCATGCGGCGGCGCGCGCCGCGCCGCGCGTGACTTGGCCGGCGCGGGCTGCCCTGTATCCAGAGCACGCGCGCTCTGCAGCGCCCGCCGCACCCACCTGCAGCCGCTCCTCGTTGGCAGAGATGCGCTTGCGCAGGTCGGAGAGCAGGCGCTCCAGCCAGCGGAGCAGGTCCTCCTCGAATCCGTAGCTGAGGCGCGGAGGAGAGGGCAGGCGCAGGCGCGGGAGCACGCGCGTGGGATGCGCGGGCGTTGCCGGGGGGAGGCCGGCATGCCGGGCCTGCAGCGCGGCGCCCCGGCGAGCGGGGGCCAGCCCAACGCCGCCCCTCTCAACTCCGCCCCACCCGTCCGCCTCCTGTTCACCCCTCCCGTCCCCCCCGCCGCGCGCCTCACCGCTCCTTCTCCCGGTCATCCAGCGCCTCCCACTCCTCCTGCAGCTTCTCGTCGTGCTCCAGCTCGCAGTCGCCCATGTCATTCTGCGGGGGCAGAGCCGGGCAGCGTGCGCCAGGGCGACGCGCAGCGGGCAGCGGCGGTGGGGAGCGGCGCGGGGCGGCGTGGGGCTGCGCCGGTCGGGGCGCGCGCTGCAGCCGCTGCCCGCGCAGAGGCCTGCGCACTGGGGCGGTCTGCTGCTCTCCCTGTGCCACCCAGCAGCCACGCCCAGCGCTTGCTCCAGTGCCGGGCGCGCAACACACCGCTGCCGCACTGAGGCTGGGCCCGCCTGCTCACCTTGGTGCGACGGAACTCCTCGTGGGGGCAGAAGCCGCACAGGAAGGACTTGCAGATGTCGCGGTCAGAGAAGGTCTTGCGGCGGGGCCTGCAGTGAGGGAAGCACAAGGGCGGGCGAACCTTAGCGACGCGGGCGGCCCAGCGCGGGCGGGCTAGGCGCGGTTGGGCAGCACACGGCCCGATCACTCCTCTCTGCGGTGTGCCCGTCCTGCCGCCCCCTCACTTGTAGTTTTCGCGCTCCTTGAGGTCCAGGTTGCGCTCAGCTCCCATGAGCTCGTCCAGAAGCTTGCGCTGCTCGTCCATCGTTGAGCCACGCCCGAGGGGCTCGCAGTGGACGTGCTAAAACCGGCGCCCGAGGGCCTGCACGAAGCGCTCGAGCTCTCCCTCCTTGAGGCCCGGCGGCAGTCTGTCAGAGGCTGAGGCAGCACTGTAGAGAGCAGCACTGTCGAGAGGCAGCAGCGATTGCCAATAGAGGACGCGGGACGCGCGGTCAAGTTTCCCTCGCCTTTCGCCAGCGTCTTTCCGCTTCCTGATTGCGCTTCGGCGCATCTTCAGTTTTACACGGAACGCCGGGAGACCCTCTGGAGCTACTCAAACCACTGCCCACTTCGATCGCTCAGCAGGGATGGACCGTCGCAGCACGAGAACTCGCAAGGTGTCGGAGCGGATGGCGGTGGTGGACGAGTTGGAGCGGCGGCAGGTGCGCGGGGGCGGCGGGCGGGAGGGGTGGCACCCCGCTGCAACTCTGCGCGGACGCACCACACCTGGCCCTCCAGGCCCGTAATCCCTGACGTCCCCCCTGTCCGTCCGCAGGCTCTGGCCAAGCGGCTGGAGGCGCTGGAGGAGGACACCCACCGGGAGGAAGACTTTGCTGCCGGGAGCGACGATGAGGAGTTTGTGCTGCGCGAGTCTGACGGCGAGTCCACCCACTGGCCAACTGGCCAATGCCAAACGGCGCATGCTGGCACGCTCGCCTCGCTGCCCGCCAGCGTGCCGAGCCGCTGCTCTCCGCCCGAGCCGCCGCTGCGCCTGGCCCACCCGCTCTCCGCCTGAGCCGGCTGGGGCCCTGCCCGCGCGCGCTCTGCAGACGACGAGCCTGGGCCCAGCAGCGGCAAGAAGCGCAAGAAGAAGGGCGGGGCCCTGCGCGTGGACGGCGGCATGCGCAAGACCCGCGGCATGCTCGAGGTGGGCGCTTGCACGGGGCTGCCGCACGCCGCTTGCAGGCAGCTCTGCGCAGCGAGCGCGGGCGCGCCGGCGACGCCGGCGGCGTCCGCCAACGCCGGGCCGAGCTGCGCCGGCGGCTGGCACTTTCGGGAACCCCTGCCCTTGTCGCGCCTGTTCAGCGGCGGGGCCGCCGCATGTGGCGCGCCCCTGCTGCAGGCGCGGGCGCGGGGGCCGCGGACCTTCCGGGACTGGCTGGAGGAGGCGGAGCTGGACCGCCTACCCCCCGATGAGCCCAGCTACCTGACGGCGGGCGTGGGGCCGCCGCGCACCGCCGCGCCGCGCAAGTGAGCGCGCCGGACGCGCGGCACGGGCCGCTGCAGCGCCGCGCCGCGCGCTGGCGCCCCACCCTGTCCTGCCCTGCCGCCCCGCTCCGGCGTCCGCCTCCCTCCGCTGCTGCGGCTGCCGCGGCTGCCGCCACGCACTGCCTGCATCTCTGTTTGCAGGTTCTGCTCCGTGTGTGGCGACTTTAGCGGCTACACGTGCACGCGCTGCGGCTCGCGCTACTGCACCCTGCGCTGCCAGACGGTGCACAGCGAGACGCGCTGCCTCAAGTTCATGGCCTGAGGAGGCAGCCCCCAAGGCGGCAGCAGGCGCTGGCGAGCGGCGCACGGCGTCCGTGCCGCATTTTGGCTGAGACGGCGCTTCACCTCTGCCTCCCCGATGCCCCATGCAGCATATTTGTACACTACACCAAGTCCACATCCCCCTCCTGCGCTTGAACTGTCGGCACTTTTTTCTTTCCTTTTGCCCTGCCTTGTCTCTGGTGCTCCGCTGCTCGCTCTGCTCGCCCCAGCTCGCGCTCTCTCCTGGTTGCAACAGACAGCATCCACAACAACTTGGGGGCGTGAGGGGAGCAGGAAGAGTCATTGACAACCCCACATCACGTGGCGCATCGACGCCGCCGCCAAAGAAAGGCGTCAGCTGGACTACACGACCCATCCCCTAAGCTTGCGACTCAACGACTTTGGAACTAGCATTCTCACTGCATCCTGAGACCTGTCGCGGCGCTCCGGGGGCTCAGAAAACCTTGTGACTGCGTGCCTGTGCCCAGCGCAGGCATCCCTGCCTGCAGGGAGGGATCCGTTTTCGACGTTCATCTGCAGCCTCAGGTGCGAGCGCAAGACTGCGAGACGGCGAGACGTTGTTCTTGCCGCCTGGCCGCCCGCGCTGTCGCACCCCGACGTCGAACGACGGGCACGTGTGCGCCAATGGCAGGCTCGCCAATGGCAGGCTAGCTCGGAGGCTGCTTGACTCGGTCTCAGGCTTGGCTTGCTCTCCACCCCTCCGCCAAGTGGCAAATCAGCATGCCGGGATGAGAGTGCTAGCAGTCAACTGCAGCTGCAGCCATGGACAGACCCGTGCCACGCCGGCAAGAACATCGCCACTCTTGTAAGGGAGGCACGGCCGGCGGCGATCCTGCTGCAGGCCTGCAGCGCCAGGTGGGCCTTTGGAAGGGTTGGAACAGCTGTCGCTCACCACACAGGTGCAGGGCCAGAGACGGAGCCCCTCCGCTCGGCGTCCGCCCACGCCCTGCACCCCCCCCTGCGACCCCCCCTGCCGCCCTGCAACCACGCCACGCGCCGCCGCAGGGACGGCAACTTTGCGGCGGTGCGCACGGCGCTGCCCGGCGGCCCCGACCGCTGGTGGCCGCTGCAGCTGCACCGCGGCAGCAAGGTCGTTGTGCCTGTGATTCTGATCGACCTCTCTGAGGTGGAGGCCGGCCATGCGCAGCCGCTGACCTGGCTGGCGGCCAACGGCGGCGGCGCCGACCGCAGCAGGTGCGGCGGGGCGGGCAGGGAACGTGCTCCACCGTGCGCTGCTGTGCTGCCGCCGCGCGCGGCGGCGCACGGCGTGACGCTCCCTCGCCCCGCCCCGCCGCGCAGGCATCGCCTGGCGGCCGACCCGTTTGCCGGGCAGTACACGTGCGTGCCGCTGCGGCTGCGCGCCGCGCCGCACAGCCGCCTGCTGGCTGTCAGCTACCACGCAGCCAAGGCGGCAGGGGACAGTCCGGGGGAGCAGGAGCGCGCGGCGTGGCGCTTCATCCGCGCGGTCGGTGCCGCCGCCGCGCGCGTGCGCGCGCCCGTGCTGGTCGGAGGCACCTGGAACTGCTGCCTGGAGGGGCTGGCAGGAGGGCAGGGCGGCGGCGCTGGCGGCGTCGGCGGCATCCTGCAGCACCCCGAGTGGCAGGCGCAGCTCGGGTGAGGGGGGCTGGGCAGATGTCATGGACATGCGCTTGCTGCTTGCCTGTGCTGGGTGGTGGAAGATAGCGCTGCGTGCTCCGCGCTATGGCCGAGGCGCCGCTGCAAGACCGAGTCTCGGTGCCCCTCTGCTGCCGCTCGCAGGCTCGCGGCCGCCGGCCCGTCCGACAGCGGCGCCTGTGCGGGGGCGCCCTCCCCCTGCCGGCCCGGCGTCGACGCCTTCTGCCTGGTGGTGCCGCGGAGCGCGCCGGTGGCGGCGGCCTTTGCAGGCGGCGGGCGCACCCTCACCCACCTGTTCCACGCAGACTGTTTCAATCACTGCCCCCTCGCCTGCGAGCTCTCCTTTGCGCGGCAGGACCCTGCTGCACCGCCTCCGGCGCCCAAGCTGCCGAATGTGGCGAAGCGGGGACGGTGCAGTAGCAGTACCCGTGCGCGGGCAGAGCAGGTGGGCGAGTAGAAAGCGTGGGGCGCCTATGGCTGGGTGAGACTGGCGCCGTTAGGCTAAGCTGGCACGACAGCCGCTCATGCTGCAGGCGCCCTGGAAGGAGGTATCGCTGCCCACCCTGCTCGCAGCGTCCATCGCGGCGCAGGCGCCGCTGGTGGCGAGTGCCGCCGCCGCACTGCAAGCCAGCCTCCTGCACCTGTGGCGCGCTGATGCCTCGTCGGCCCGCGGCAGTGCCACCATCAGGGCAGCGGCAGGATCCAGGAAGTTGCCTCCGGCTGAGCAGCCGGCCGCAGCACACAGCCCTCAGGGGCAGCAGCTGCCGGCGCGGCTGTGCGCCCAGTTCGGCATGCACGCTGCGGCAGCCCAGCTGCGCGCCTGGCTGCTCCAGGCGGCCGTGAGGTGCCTGCTGCTTCAGCGGCTGCCCTCCGAGGCCCTGCTGAGGCTGGGCATGCAGCTGCCTGCTGCGGCAGAAGGCGCACCTGAGCTGTCCGCGACTGAAGAGCGAGCAGCTGCCACGGCACCGGGCGTGGCCCCCGACAATGCAGGCAGCGCAGGTGAGGAGGCAGTGGTGGCGGTGCGAGAGGCCGCGGCAGCAGCAGCCCGGATGGCCGATTTGCAGGCTGAGCAGTGCAGAGCAGAGGCGACAGCCCTTGCAGCTGCGCAGCAGCTCGAGCGAGCAGAGGCGGCAGCAGCCGCCTCTGCGCAGGCGCATGACCAAGCAGAGGCCGCCACCAGGGCACAGCTGGAAGCCCTGCAGGAGCGGCAGCGCCTGGCAGAGGCGACAGCCGCCGCCGTCGCGCACGAGCGGGCGCGCGAGGAGGCCGCGGCCGCCGAGGCGCGGGCGGCGACGCAGGCGGCCGTGGCCGCGGCGACAGCGGCGCTCGCGTCTTCCGCGCGGGCGATCGAGACCAAAGGGGAGATTGACGAAGCTGGCCCCACTGCCGCGCCAGGCCGTGCACCAGCCAGCACTGGAGGCCTGTTGGCCGTGCGGCCAACGCCGGCGGCACGCCCGCCCGGCGAGGCACAGGTCGCGGAGTTCTCGCCGCCCGGCACCCCGCCCCGGCAGCGCCAGCCGTGGTCCGCGGCGGCCGGGCCTGCGTTGTCCAGCCCCGAACCGGCCCTGGCCTCCCTTCTGGTGCGCGCG
The DNA here is from genome assembly GCA_003063905.1 of Chlorella sp. A99. Lineage (NCBI taxonomy): Eukaryota > Viridiplantae > Chlorophyta > Trebouxiophyceae > Chlorellales > Chlorellaceae > Chlorella > Chlorella sp. A99. Next base: position 1,353,688 of record PCFQ01000010.1, read on the forward strand.
GGGGACTCGGTGAAGGCATATGCATGGATTTGCAGCCTTGGTGCTCCCTGCTTGTTGCCCCGCGCCGCACTCTCCTGCGTCGGTCCCGCGGAAGCTCGCACGCCTGCCTCACTCGCGCTGCACACCATGCCATCCCCTGCCCTCTGCAGGTGTGTGCCGAGGAGCTGTGCTGCCTCAAGCGTGACGTGCTGCGCAGCATGTGCCACCAGTGCCAGGTCTGGCTGGTGGAAAGTGTGGGGAGCTGTGGACGTGCTGGGTCGCGGCGGTATCGATGTACTAGATTGTCAGGATCCATAGACTGCTGCCTCTCTCGCTGCTCGGCACCCACGTTCTGTGCCCGCCCCGTCCGCAGGTGCGCGGCGCCGAGCGCAGCAGGAACAAGCGGGACATGGCGGCCCGGCTGGTGGCGGCGGGCGCGAGCTGGGAGGATGTGCACGCTGCGACTGCAGCGGTGACGGTGGCGACAGCGCGCCGCCACAAGAGGAGCTGGCTGCCGTGGAGGCACGGCTGAGGAAGAGGTGGCATGGGTGCGCGCCGGCTGCTCGCTTGCAAAGAAAGAATGCTGTTGTCGTTTTTGCTGTTTATTACTGTTGCCAAACCGCTGAATGACCTGTTTTTATGAATCATTGCTTGTACTTCTGCTTGTGGCAAACACCTTCTGTCAACCCCTTCACAACACGATGGGGCGCCCAGCACAGGCGCGTCGCGGGCGGGCAGTGGGAGGCGACAGCGGCATGGATCATAGAACCAACTAGACAAGGCAGGCGCGTCGCATGCATCACGTCAGTCGCTGGCAGGGCGGGCTGGACTGGCCTGCGCCAGCCCTGTCTTCATCAGTGTCCCGCTGAGAGGAGGCCTGGTGCCAGCCCACATGCAGGCCTAATAGTGGGTGGCTCGGTGCTCCTTGGTACCTGTGCACGGCGCAGGGCCGCACGGGACGGTCAGCTCCTGCCCAGGCTCCCTATCGGATGGCCTTGCATGGGGCAAAGGCACGATGCAAGGCACGGCGGGCCCGCACGTCTCTGGCCAGCACGGGCGAGCGCTTGCCGCGCCTCCGGCCCCCAGTTCGTACCCCGGGCCAGCGCCCGCCCAGTCTTCGCACTCCGGGCCAGCGCCCGCCCAGCCAGCCTGAGGCTCACCTGGAAGCTTGCTCTTGACGTCCTGAGCCGCCTAGTCCAGCACCGCCCCGGTCTTGGTCGCGTGGTGGTGCACGTCGCCGGTGGCAGGGTCTGGAGCGAGCGCATGGGGCACCGGCGCAAGGCGAGGGAGCGATGCGAGAGGGGGTGGGTGGAGCGGGAGGACCGAGGCGGCCTGCAGGCTGGCTTGGCCGTGCGCGCTGCCAAAGCTGCACATGAGAGGCGCCGCGCCTCACTCTGGGCGGCGTGCACCCCCGTGGTGGCCATGCCAGGGGCCGCGGGGGTCGTTGCTCCGGTGGTGGCCATGCCGGGGGTGGTCGCGCCAGCAGTCGCTGCAGAGCAAGTGCGCACACACTTGCTCGGCGAGTGCGGAGGCGGCGAGCGAGCGCGCCACACGTGCTGCATCGGAGCGACCGGGGCCTCTGGCGGGCTCCCATCCACCCAACCCTGGCTGGCTCCCTGTCGCACCTCGCCCGCCCCTGGAGCCCCTCGCCCACACGCACCGAGGTGCTCTCCGGGCGCGGCGCCTGCCCCGCTGCGGGTCTCGCGCTCGTAGCTCTCCGACTGGCGCTCCTCCTTGTGGTAGGTGCTCATGGTGGCCGGCTCTGTCAGATGACGGCAGAATGCGAATGTCCAAAGCCAGCAGGAGTTGGGTTCAGCGTCCGAGGTAGCGAGGCGTGCAGGGTCCCAGTCACTTCCCCGGGAACTGGGCCAGTCACCTGCTTCCCCTGCGCCGCCATGCGGCCGCCACTCGGCTTCAAGATCAAGCAACGCTCCACGCAGTGTAACCATTGCTCTTCACAATGGCAAACGGGTTGCTGCAGGGCAAGACGGCGCTCGTGACGGGCGCCTCAAGGGGTGAGCTGCACTGGGGGTGCATTGCCTGGGCGTCGGGTGGGTCGCTCTGGCACACAGCAGCTGAGGCAGGCTCATTGCCGGAGCGTCCTGCCGTGTCGCCCCGCCCACCCGCCGCCCGCCGCCAGGCGTGGGCGCCGCCATCGCCGAGGCGCTGGCGCGCGAGGGCGCATTTGTGTGCCTGGCGGCGCGGAGCGAGCAGGGGCTGCAGGAGACCGCCGACAAGTGCAGGGCCGCGGGCGCGGCGGGGGTGGCCGTCCACCCGGCTGACCTCAGCGGTGAGGGAGCGCCTCCGGAGGCGCGCCGGCCGGAGCGCCACACTGACTGAGAGCTGCATGCGGATGCGCAGCTCCCTGATGCTGCATGGGCCCAGCACTCTTGCTGCGGCGGGGCTGCTCGGCCGCCACCGACGCCTGCATGGCCCCCAAAAGTGCCGAAAACGGGTGGGCATGCCACGCGCTGCTGCAGACCCCGCCTCGGTGGACAGGCTGGCAGAGGACGTGCTGCGGGGGCGGCACGTGGACGTGCTGGTGAACAATGCCGGTGGGCGCTGCGGCGGGGCGAGGAGCCCAGAGAGTAGTTCAGATAGCTCTGCACATGTGCTGTACAGGAATGGTGGGGCACGCAAGACGCCATCGTCGGGCGTCTCTCTTTGCCTCACCTGTGCAGGGGCCTACCCAGAGAGCGGGCTGGTCAGTGTGGTGAGCCGGCCAAGGGGCTGCCGCCCCGCCCCCTGCCGCGCTCGTCGCCTGCATCGTGCAGGCGGCGGTCCGCCCGCCCGCCTGCCCGCCCGCCCGCCTGAGCGCTTGCTGCGCGCGAGCGCGCAGCTGCTCCTCCCGACTCTGACACTGCCCCTGACTTTGGCTGCAGCCAGCCGCAGCCAGCTGTCGCTCCTCAGCCTGACTGGATCTGGCTGTCGCACCCCACGTTTCAGCTGGAGGGCGACCCCAACGCCTGGGACAAGACGCTGGCCGTCAACGTCTCGGGCCCCATGCGCCTGACGCGCCGCCTCGCGCCGGGGATGGCCGCCCGCGGGGGCGGCTGGGTGCTCACCGTCTCGTCGGTCGCCGGGCGCAAGGGCTCCGCCGACGAGGCGGCCTGTGAGCGCGCGGGGGAGGGGAGGGGAGGGGAGCAAACAGTGCGCTCGACTCTGCGGCCTCGAGAGCTGCGCTGGCCGCTCCCCCGAGCCGCGCGCGTCGTGCTGTTCCATCGTGCAGATGCTGCGAGCAAGTGGGCGATCCGGGGCTTCAGCCTGGGCTGCTACGAGGTGAGCCCGGGGATGGCGTGTGGCTGGCTGCGTGCGTGGCTGGCCGCGTGGCTCCCCCTCCTCCACCTGACCCCCACCCCGCGCGCTGCGCCGCGCGCCGCCACCTGCGCCCCCCGCCGCCCCCCCAGGCGCTGGCGCAGGCGGGGGTCAAGGCGGTGCTGCTCGAGCCGGCGCACGTCGCGACCGACATGGCCGCGGCGCAGGGCGGGGGCAGCCGCTACGCCGAGGTCAAACCCGAGCTGATGATCCAGCCGGAGGACGTTGCCGAGGCGGCGCTGCTGGCGTTCCGGTGCGCGGGCGTGGGGTGGGTGGGTGCATCGGGGCGGGGGCGGGGACCGTGTGCGCCGTGGGCAGAGGGTGGTGCGTGTGTGTGGGCAGAGGGTCACCCCTCCACGGTGGGGGGTGCGGGACTGGGGGCGCGGGAGGCAGGGCGGGGCCGCGAGGGCGGCGCTGCGCGCGCACGCCCACCGCTCCTGTTCCGACCCCCGCGCAGCCTGGGCCCCAAGGCCTGCCCCAGCGAGATTGTCGTCAACCGCCTGCAGACGCCCTACGAGGAGAAGTAGCGCCGGTGGGGGGACGGCTGGAAAGCGCAGCGGGCCTGATGTTGCAGCAATGTGAATAAAGGTGTCACACACTCGGGAGAGCTGTGTCGAACAGGGCAGTAGTCAAGCATTTGTAAATCGGAGCCTGAAGCCGTCGGAAAGCAAATAGTGGATAGGCAGCGATGAGAAAGCAGCACTCGCTGCACCGCCGACCAATCAAGGGTCTGCCGCCGCCAACTCATGCGCCAACGCCTGCCACGCGCGAGCCTGCAGCACATGACAAAATGGCGAGCATGGTCGGCTCGCTGCAGCAGCCGCGGGGCTGCCACGGGCGGGCGGCGCCGCAGAGTGTGCTCAGAGTGGTGCATGATTCGTTATATCACCAGCGGGGGACACCAGCCCCCCTCGGAACAGGTCTGTGGTGAATGGTTATCCTCACAGCACGCGGGCGCGGGCGCGCACGCGGGGGGCCAGCCGCGAGGGGCCGCCCGGAGAAGAGGGGCCGGACCGCTCACCGTTTCGGCTGGCTGGGTCGCGGGACGTTGCTCGGCGGCGCCCTTTGGGGGGGGACGGGGGGTGTAAGGGCGTCAGCGCGAGAGTAAGCCCCGTTGTGTTGACGCGCAGGGCCGCCCCCGAGGGGGCGGCGCTCGGCGCTGGCCACATAACTGTTGCTATGGCGACCTGGCCCGCTGCCTGGCGCGACCCCGGTGGGAGCCGGGGAAGGGGCAAGCGGGCGTCGTCCCCTTTCGGGGTGGCACTCTCTGCCTCGGCGCCCGGGGACTTTCACCCAGCAAGTTGGAAGTGTTGGCAGCGCGGCCTCGCACCCCCGAGGGGGAGGAGGGTGCCCTTGGTGCTGCTGAGGTGGCCCTTCGCGCTGCGCCCTTACCTCGCTGCGCGGCGGGGTGGGGCGTGCTGCTGCGGTGCACCGCCGGGCTCGGGCCGTCCAGGGGCGCAACGGCGGCCTGCGTGGGAGGCCGGGCCGGGCCGCACAGGGTTACGCGCTCGGTGGCGGGCGTGCAAGCCCAGAGGGCGCACGCGCGCGCGCGTGCGTGCGTTGGCGGGCGCGTCGGTGATCGGGGTTTGGCCACTGCTGGCTTGGGCGTATGGGTGCCAGCTTGCCAAGGTGTCCTAAGATTGATCAGAGTGATCCTCATTCGCGCGTGCGCTGTGCAGGCGCTGATGCGGCAGTCGCTCGTGCGGCAGCGGTCGAGGCGCTGTGCAGGCGCTGATGCGGCGGTCGAGGCGCTGTGCAGGCACTGATGCAGCAGTCGAGGCGCGGCAGAGCCGTCGGCAAGAACACAGCGATTGTTGATCTTCAGGCGCCCGAGGGCGCTCAGGGTGTGTAACAACATGAGATCGTCACTCGGCTCTCTGGCGCGCGGCGCACGCCGGCGCGCGGCGGGGCGGCGGGGTGCGGCGCCGGCGGCGTGCGGCACCCACCTTGTGGCGGGCGCAGCGGTCATGTGGCGTTGACGCGGCGTTGTTGCTGTCGACCTTGCGACGCTGAAGCACGGGCGCCTTGGTTGGCAGGCTGCAGCTGGCCGGCGCGCCCTGCAGCAGAGACAGAAGGCAAGGTCGGGGCGGCAGGCGGCCGGGAGGTCCCGCGGCGGGAGGCGGCGGCGGGGCTGGCCTCAGATAGTGGTGCATGTTCTGGTGTCAGCACGAAGTTGTCAGTTTAGCGACGTTATGGGTTGTTCGCATCACTGGCCAGCCCCCGCGCGCGGCAGCTGCGGCGCCGGCCCGTGCGGAGAGACTGACCTGCAGCCGCGCGCGCGGCGCGGTCGGGAGGATGCGCCGCTTGCCCGCCTGCGCGGCGGAGGCAGAGGCAGCCGGGGCGTGAGGACAGGGGGCGCACAGCTCCAGCCATCGGGCCCAAGGGCCGAGGCAGGCAAGGAGCGGGGCTCTTCAGATTAGGTCTCCAAGTTGTTGCTTCCACACAGCGGGTCGCTGCTCGGTAGAACGAAAGTTTTGTGGCATCATCGAGCCGAGGGAGCGCGGCGGCAGGGCAGGCACCGCAGGGCTGACGGGGGGAAGAGCACACCGACCTGGCGAGGAGCGTCTGCGCATCGACCGGCGTGGCGGCGCTTGAACGCGCGAACTCGTGAACGCGCGAGCTGCCGGGGCCTGCAGCACCGGCGGCAGCGGCGGCGGGCGCGCGCGTCGGCAGGCGCTCCGCCCCGTTGCGGGACGTGCGGCGGGATGCGCGTGGGCGCGCGCGCGCGCGCGCGCGCGCGCGGGGGGCTGTCGCGCCGCTGCTTGACGGCGCGGCCCAGCCCCGCGAGCGGGAAGGGCGGCCATTCAAAAGCGGCGCTATTGCTGTCCCGCGGTGGGTAGGGGGTGTTCAGCCATTCAATGAGCGACAGACACCACGGAGGATGTCCGCGGCTGGCGGCGCGATGCAGCGGCGGCGGCGGCGCAGGGCGGCGGGCGCTCGCATGGGTGCGCCCTCAGGGTTGCTTGCTGTCCACCTCTGGGTTTCGGTTCTCAAAGATTATTTTTGCCATCACCGGGCGGCACCCCGAGGCGCGAGGAGCAGCAGCAATGGAGCAGGCAACGGCTCAGCAAATTCACCTGTTGGGTGGGTGGGCGGCGCCAGCGCGCCTCGGTGAGCGCTCTGTAACAAACTGCAATGCAGGGTGCAGGTCGAAGGTCAGGCCAATGCCAGGACCAGCGCGGAAGCAACCACGGAGCCACGGCGCGTCGGCCGCCGGCCGGCGCATGCATCATCACCCCAACGCTCGCTGGCGCGGCGGCGGGCGCGGGATCCGGCCGGGAGCGCACCTGAGGCTCCTCTGAGATGCAGGGGAGGCCGTGAGAAGCGGCGGCCGGCTCGGGCTGCGCCCGGCCGGGCGCCCTGGAGAGGCTGCCGGCCGTGGATGGGCGCTCGGGCAGCACGCAGTGAGGTGTGAGAATGTGCTGTGGTGTGGGCAGGCGTAAAACTTGAGGCTTCCAGCCCATCCCCGGGCGGCGAGAGGTGCAGACCTGCAGCCCTCTTGCGATCGCGTCTGCTGGTTGCCATCGTCTCTGTGGGCATTGCCTGCGCCCTGCTGCGGCCAGGGCTTCGTCTCCTTGGAGTGTCAGTGCGCTTCCCAGCCTCGCCTGGCCTCCGCGCGCACTCGATCTCGACAACCATGGCGGCGGCGCCCGCAGCCAAGCGCGTGACGCTGGGTTTGGGCAAGGGCGCGCACCAGGCCCTTGAGGCAGCGGTGGAGCAGGTGAAGGCCACGCAGTTCTTCCGGGAGATCTCGCGATGCATCCCCACGGTCGTGCGCCAGTACAAGCTGGAGGAGCTGGCCACCGTGCCGGAGCTGCGGTCCAACGTTGCCACCATCTTCCGCAAGTACGCGGACGTCACCAACCCCCAGGTGGTGGACATGCTTATCTACAAGGGCCGCGAGGAGCTGGAGGTGCGGCGGGGCCGCGGGGTGGCGAGGGGAGGCAGCCTGCGCAGGCGCGGCAGTGCGGCAGCTGCCAGCGCCGCCCCGGCTCTCGCCCGCCCGTCGCGGCGCCGCGGCGGCGGCGCGCCGGCCATGGCCCCCGCTGTCGTTGGGCGTAGGAGGCCGCGGGTGGGCTGCGCGGGACGGTGCCGCGCTCCACTGTACACCTCTCCCGCTCGCACTCATTCCCGCTGGCTTTCTTTCTTGTATACACCTCTCCGACTCGCTTTCTTCCTGTTTCCCTGCTTCCCAGATGATCATGATGAACCACAAGCAGCGGCACCACCTCATAGCGCGCTACGTGCACGACCCCATGACCGACAAGGCGCGCGCCGGGATGGCGTGCCGGGGCGCGGCGTGCCGCTGGGCGCGGCCGCGGGCCGCGGGGGCGCGCGGCGGCGCGGCGGCCGCGGCCGCGGCACGGGGGCCGGCGCGGGCCGCGGGGGCGCGCGGCGGCGCGGCGGCCGCGGCCGCGGCACGGGGGCCGGCGCGGGACCGGCGCGCGCGGCTCAGAGGGCCGCTTCGCTGCTGCCGCTGGCGCGGCGCCGCGCTGTGCTTGCTGCTGTCGTTGGCAGCGGCAGGACGCACAGCCAGTCACGCCCCCGCTTTCAAATGACCCGAACTGCAGATCAAGAAGCCCACCGGCAATTCGACCTTCCTGGACGCTTTCTACAAGTCCAACTGAGGACCTGGCCGCCGATGGGGCCAGCTCTGCAGCACTGGGTGCCGATGCACGCGGCGCAAGCCGCGCTGGCGCCGGCAGCCCGCCTGGCGTCTGAGGGCAGCGCGCTAGCAGCGCCGCTTCGCGGCGGCCCTTGAGAAGCTGCCGCGGGCGCCCAGACGAGCTGGTCCCACGCTCGGAGCGGCCTGCAGCCTCTGCTGGGCCGGGGAAGCGCAGGCGCCAAGCGCCGCGGCGGCGGCGCTGTCGCGCACTGCGACCATGGCTCACGTGCGAGGGCGGGGGGGCACACGGGGCGTGCCCGGCCCTGCACCGGAGCTGCGAGTGCGCAGGCCAGGCCAGCTGCAGCTCTTGTTGTCTCACTATGTTGCGCGTCTGTCGGCGTGCCGTGATGGCGGCTGTAAGACGCAGCGCCGTGGCGGGTGGCCAGGCGGACAGGAGATGGCTGCACGTGACACGCACTATGCCTTTGATGGGCAGTGGAGCGCGAGTAGCAGCCTGAATCGTGCTTGTGTTGTGAGAAAGCTGGTGGGGGTGCCCGCCTCGCTAATGCGGCACCGCCACCCGTCCGTGCGCTCCTCAGCCCCCCACAGATCACTCCCCTGCTCTACTCTTCGCGTTGCACTCAAGATACCCTGTCGCTCGCTTGTCAAGCTTCGCGCTGTTTTAACCTCGACGACTCTTCACTAAAGGCCGCTTCGCTCAATGGCTTTTGGCGCGCTCTGCGTTGCGTCGGTGACGACGAGGCGCCTGGCAGTGCGATCCGATGGCGGGGCGAGGCAGGACCCTTCCCCCGCCGCCCGTATCGCCGCGAGCCAGCGGAGCGGGCGGCGCCCGCCGCATCCCGGCCCCCCTTCAGCCAGTCCGGTCGGACCAGCTGCAGAGCCTGTCACCACCAAAGGCACCTCCGTGAGTGGACAGCCCCTGCGCCTGCCGCCGCCTCGTGCACCCCCGCCAAAACGCGTGCTCCCCTCGCCCCGACGCCTCCTCTCCCTTGGCCAGGCCTCTGCGGCAACAACCAGTGGCCTGGTGGCGGCCCCGCGCCCCGCCGAGGGCCAGCGCAGCTATCCGTGGCTGAGAGCATGGTATCCGGTCGCGGCGGTGTGCGACGTGCAGACGGACAAGCCCCAGCAGGCGAGTGGGGTGCACTGGTCTGGTCTTACAGCTTGGCACCACGAGGCATGCACCGTTCCGCAAGCGAAATTGCTTGCAGAATCAATGGACCAGGGGCAGGATGGACGAGGGCAGGCAGTGCACCAGCGAGCGAGCCCGCTCAGCCACGCGCATGCTGCCTCTGCACCAGCGCCCGTGCACGTGCACCTGCCTGCCCTCCCACTCCCGTCCCACCCTCCCGTCCCACCAACCAGGTCGGGCCTGTGCTTGTCGTCGGAGCCGCACTTGCCCTCCGCCACGTGCTCCCGGTACTTCGACTGTGGCAAAAGGGCGTGAGGGTGGGAGGGCGCGAGCCTTGCGGCGCGACCACGTGGCTGCGCACCGCCGCTGCCGCTCCGCAGAAGGCTGTTCTCAGACCCAAGCATGCGCCGTTCTGGTGCCACTCTGCCGGAGCCTGCCTGCAGCACGCATGCGCCCCTCAGTCCCCCGGCCCCACCAGCCGCAAAATCTCCTCCAGCGCCTCGCCGAGCGGCTGGCCCGCCACCGCCGCGCCCGCGGCGGCCACCAGCGCTCGAAACTCTTCGAGCGCGGCCGCCGCCGCGCGCGTGATGCCCAGGGCCGCGTGGTCGGGCAGCGGAGGCAGCACGACCTCGCACTGGTCCTCCGCATCGGGCGGCCGCCTGCCAAAGAGCAGCTCGGGGAGCGGCGCGCCCTGCGCGCGCGGGGGCCGGCCACCGAGCCGCTTGGCATGGCACAGCCGCCAGCCACTGAGCGGGCATGCAGGGCGCAGCGGCCTCGGGGCCGGGTCCCCACCAGGCCAGCCCGGTGCAGGGAGCGCCGGCCAATGCCTCACCCGCTCCGCCGCCGCGGTGCGCAGCCGCTCCACGGTGGTGTCGCCGATCTTGCGCGCGGGGGTGTTGATGACACGGAGCAGGGCAACCTCGTCCCGCAGGCCCACCGCCAGCCGCAGGTAGGCCATCACATCCTGGGTGCATGCGTGATGGTGGGAAGGGGGGGGAGAGAGGGAGGGAGAGGGGCGGCGGCAGGCCCAGGGCCCAGGGCGAGTGTGTGAGAGACGAGGATGAGGAGTGGGGTGGAGTGCGGGAGAAAAGGCGAGCGGGCGGGCTTGCGATGCGCGCGCGCAGCCCGGCAGTGCATCTGCTCCGGCGCGCCTCCCCGCGCACCTGCACCTCCGCCCGCTTCCAAAACGGCACGCCGCCGACGAGCACGTAGGGGATGCGCCGCCGGATCTGGGCAGGCAGGGTGGCGGAAGAGGGGCGCTGGCGGTGTGCACAGGCCGGCGGCCGCTCCTGCCCGCGCGCAAAAGGGCGCCGCTGCTCCGCTCTGCCGTGCACCTTCCAACCGCCCACTCGAGAGGCGCCACCCCGCCCACCAAAACCAGCCTCACCAGCTCCTCCTCCACCAGCTTGGCCTGCGTGTGCCGGCGATAGAGCACCGCCACCTCCTCCAGCGGGTGCTCCCCCCGCACCGATAGCGCCTGCGGGGGCGTACGGGGCGGGGGCGTACGGGGCGGGGGCGTACAGGGCACAGGGCGCGCGCGTCTGCTGGCCTGCTCCAGAGTGGCGCGGGCGACGCTGGGACCACAGCCGGGGCGGGCCGCGCCGCTTGCGCCGCGGCCCCACGTCGCCCGCCCCTCTGCCGCGCCTGGATCGAGTCTGCAATGAACTCGGCCTCCGCCGCAGAGTCGGGCAGCTGGTGCACCTGGCGGGAGTGGCAGGGGAAGCGTAACGGTGCATGCCTCATGGTGCCAAGCTGTAAGACTAGACCAGACCAGGGGAAGCGCGTGGTTGGCACGCTCGATCTGTGCAGCGCTGCGCTGTGCAGCACGCCACGAGCGGCCTGCGGCCTCCCCGCCCAGCCAGCCCTGGCCACCCCTCAGCGCCAGCCCGCTTGCCTGGACGCGCGCCCCCGGCGGGTTGAGCGCCCGCAGCGAGCGCCGCTCCCAGTCGGCGTTGCAGTCTATCACGTGCTGGGCGGCGCGCAGGATGTGGGCTGGGCGCGGCGGGGGGGAGGGGAGGGGAGGAGGCTCGGGTGGGGAGCGGAGGGCGCTGCCGGCGGAGCAGGGTGCCCGGGGGCGCAGGAGAGGACGGGGAGGGCTGCGGAGGGCGGGGCAGGCGGGCGCAGCAGCGCTCCCCCGGCCCGCGCCAAACGCTAGCCCTAGCCGCCCACCCGTGGAGCGGTAGTTGTCTCGCAGGAAGAAGACGCGGGCGGAGGGGAAGTCCTGTGGGGGGCGGGGCGGGGCGGGGCGGGGCCCAGAGCATCGGCCGCTGCCACGCGCGCGGGCCCCGGTGGCAGCCGGCTGCCGAAGCGAGCGCCGGCGCCCTCGAGCGACAGCTCGCCCGGAGGAACTGGCGCTGCATGTTTGCGACGTCGGCGCCGCGGAAGCCGTAGATGGCCTGGTCCGGGTCGCCAACCACAAAGAGGGAGCCCTGTGCGTGGGGGAGGGGTGGGGGAGGGGTGGGGGCCGGGGGAACGAGGGATGACAGGCGCCGGGGGAGGGGGATGGGACGCGGGGCGTCGTGGGGGGCGCGGCGTCGCGCCGGCAGCGCGTCCCCGACAGCCGCCCGCCCGTCCGCGCGCCGCACCTCTGGGCCCGCCAGCAGGCGCGCCAGCGCGTACTGGGGGGAGTTTGTGTCCTGGAACTCATCGACCAAAAGGTGCCTGGGGCAGCGGGGCGTGTGGGCAGGGCAAGGCATGCGAGGGAGGCAGGCGGGAGTGAGCGAGGCGGGTAGGTGCACTTGGGGACGGTGCCCGCGTGGGCAGTCTGCAGGCTGGGCCAGGCGTTCTGAAACGACGCGAGCCGGCGCGCCTCCGTCCCCACTCCGCAAGGGCCCTGCGCACCGCCACTGCCCCCGAAAGCGCTCGAGCGCCGCGGGCACGCGCTGCAGCAGCGCCACCGCCAGGCCCAGCAGGTCGTCGAAATCGCAGGCGTTGCTGGCCTGCTTGGGAGCGGGCAGGGAAGGGATGGCCCGCTCGCCGCGGGGCACCGCAAGTGCGGCAGAGGGCCACAGACGAGGCTCGGAGGCAGCGCCTGCCCCGGCTTGCTCGCGCCCCCGCTCTCTCGCGCGCCAGGGGCAAGCGGGCCACCATGCCACAGCCCCCTGCTGCGCGCCTGCAGCGCCCTTTCGTACTCGGCCATCCACCCGGCCAGGGCCTGCGCCGCTTCCAGCTCCGGTGCCCCCAGGTCGGGGCCGTCCCGCAGGCAGCGGTACGCAACGACGGCCTCCTGCGGCGGCAGAGGGGGGTGGGATGGGGTGGGGAGCGCCAGAAGGCTGGCTGGAAGAGTGCGTGCGCCAGCGCCTGTGCCTCGTGCCCACACCCGTGGCCCACACCCGCGCGTGCCCCCCGGTGGGGTGGGGAGACCCAGAAGGCTGGCTGGAAGAGTGCGTGCGCCAGCGCCTGTGCCTTGTGCCCACACCCGTGCCCCACATCCACCCGTGCCCCACCCACCTACCCCCACCCACCCACCTCTGCGCTCATGCCGTAGGTGGTGGGCAGCGCGTTCTTGACAGCAGAGATGTCGGACTGCAGCTGGCTGGCTGCGTCCATCACGTTGCGCCCCTGCGAGCGCAAGCGATCGCGCGGTGGGCATGGAGGTGGCGGCGCAGCCTCGAGGCCGCTCTGGGTCGCGGTGGCACCGCGGCGCCAGTGCTCGGGAGGTCGACCTGGCGCCCGCCGCGGCCCCCGCTCGGGGCAAGCGGGCGGAGGTTGTCGCCGATCCATCTGCCCTCGCGTCTCCAGTGCGGCACCCCGCCCCATCCAACGCGCCCCTCCCACCTTCCACTCGGGGCGCGCGTCCTTCACCAGGCGCTTGAGGACGCTGCGGATGCGGAGGGAGGCAGGCACAAAGCGCGGGGCGTCGGCATCGCAGGGGGGCAGGCTGCTGGCCAGCGCTGTGGCCATGCCTGCCGCGCGTCGTTGCCACTGCGCCTGCGTCTTCCTTGCCCGCTTGGGCCCCGCTCTGCGGCCCCACTACACCCACCCACCCCACCCCACCTGTAGCTCGCGTCTTCGTCATACACCGTGAAGCGCGCATCCCTGCCCGCCAGGGGCAGTGCCTCCACCCCGCCCGGCCGGCGCAGCATGCGCAGGCAGAGCGCGTGGAAGGTGCCGGCGGTGAGGCGCGACGCGCGGGCCTCGCCCAGCAGCACGGACAGCCGCTCCTTGAGCTCGGCGGCGGCCTGGGGGCGGACAAGGGCGCACACGGAGGGGCGGATCGGGAGGCCGGGGCGGCCGGGCGGGCAACAGGGCGGCGGGCGGGCGGGGGAGCGGCGCATCGCAGCACTGGGGAAAGGGCGGTCCGCGAGGCACAAACATAGCACGCGCAGCATCGCGCGCGCCGCGCTCACGGGCGGCTCGCGAGGCACAAACACAGCACACAGCACAAGCAGCATCGCGCCTTGTTGGTGAACGTGATGGCCGCGACCTCCCAGGGCGCCACGCCGTGCGCATGCATGAGGTGCGCGCAGCGCGCGGTGAGCACGCGCGTCTTGCCGCTGCCGGGGCCTGCAGGGGCGTGGCAAAGGTTGGTCGCTCGACGAGCGGCGCCCAGAGGGGAAGGCCGAGCGCACACAGCGGGCAGGGGGTGCGGACGCACGCACCCGCCACGACGCGGACCGGGCCGAGCGGCGCCTCCACCGCCGCGCGCTGCTCCTCGCTCAGCCCCTCCATTGCCTGCCGGTAGCGCTCCCTCGCGCCCTCCTGGTCGCCGCTGCTAGAGGCGGCGGCGCCACTTTCGACGCCCCGGGCGCTGGAGGCGACGGCGCCGCTGGAGGCATGCGACGGGACCAAGGAGCCCGCGGGCCGCGCCGCGGATAGGGCACGCCCAAATACGCTGCTGCTGGGTGGGGTGCGGTGCGTGATGGGACCGTGCGCTTGGGCGACGGCCGCTGCCCGACGCCGGGCGCCGCCGACTCCCGCCGCCGCCGCTCGCCAGGCGCAAGCGGCCGCCTGCGCCACCGCTCGCATCGGCGCAGCCTGGGGGCTACGAGGTGTCCCTGTGTTCATCGGCGCATTGCTAGAAGGAAGGCAAGGCTTTCGGCAGGCTTTCTGATCAAAAATGGAGCGACGATGATCTAATAGATCTCTCAAATGCGTGCACATGAGGAGGATCGCGACGCAAAATGAAGGCAGGTGGGCCGCCCGCCACCCGCTCCACACCCGCTACCCGGGCCGCCTCGCATTCGGCTGCAGCTGCCTCGCTGGCCTCGCCCCGCTGCCCATCTGCTCAGCATCGTTGTTTGCAATGGGTATTACTGCATGAGCTCCCCCCCCTCATGTACGTCTGTCTCATACCCCCCACCCCCACCCCCCACCCACACCCACACCCACCCACACCCACCCACACCCACCCACCCACCCACACACACCATGTTACAAAAACTCTAGTAGCAGAATCAAGAGTCAGATCGAATTGCCACCTCCCCCATCGCCACCTCTCTCCCGCTACACATCCTAGCGCTGCTACAAGCTCCGTCGCACTGCTGCTAGCAGTGAGGTAGCACTACCTCACTGCACCCGCCCACTACTGCTGATCGGAATGTGCCTCACAGCACATTGCTCTACTGACCTGTCCTCCCACCGGGAGGCCATCGTGGCTGCCGGCCCCCTCCCGCCACACCGCTGTCGGCCCTGCCTCGCACCCAGCTGCCTCACTGCAGCTGCATCTGGTTGGCCATCGCCGCTGCATGGCGGCGCGCATATGCACAAAATCGTGGGCATCAGCACGCACGGCCTGGCTCAGCGCCGCTCCCTGTGCCAGCCGCACCCCACGCCTCACCTTCATTGGCTGCTGCCTGCTGGACTGCCCACCGATACCAGGCGGTGTATGGCAGGCCGAACGGCTCGCGGTCAGGGCCCTTGCCGGTCAGCCGGTGCAGCACAATCGACAGCTGCGCCCCCTCTGGGAGGACCTCTGGCTCACAAGCTCTGGCAGCGCCGCATGCCCTCCCGCCACAGCACGCCGGCCCAAGAGAGGACGCTGCAGCACCAACGCCCCTTGCTGCCACATGCGCCGCTGTCCCACTCGCAGAGGCGGCCCAATGGTGCCTCTTATCCAGCGTATCTCTTCTCCAGGCTACACTGAAGAGTGTGACCTGAGCGTGTCGGCCTGCGCGCGCTGCGACCTGAGCTCATGTGCACACGGAAGAAGCGCCGGCGCCAGGGGAGGTGGCAGGCGGCGGCGGACGGCGGTGCGCTCGATGCGTGCTGCACTCATGCACGAGTGTGCTTACCTGAAGCTGCCCTGACAAGGTGCAGTGAGGCCGCAGCTACGGTAAACCAGAGTCTGGACCAGACTCCGTGATGGGCGGAGCTGGAGGCGGCCTGATGTTCGAGGCCTGTATTACGATCCGGCAATTCCACATCACTTTTAGAGGTTCCGTATCGCTATTTGTACCGCCAAAACCGCTTTCAGGGAGAAATGAAGAGCGCTGCACCTTTTCCCATCCCAAACGGCCTCCCGACGCGCTGAGAGTGCACTCAGCGTCGCAGAGAGGCCGCGCCAAAGCGAGCAGGCTATCCCACTGACCTGGTGGTCACGATGGCCTCGGCCGGCTCTCTCCCAGCGCTGGCACTACACGGCGACGCTGGAGCCGCTGCCAGCTCCGCGGGCGCAGGCGCCGCACCCGCCCCTCTGCCCGCCCCTCCCGGCGACCCCCTCCCCTCCGCAGTCCCCCTGCTGCGCCCCGGCCAGGACGAGGCCTTTGGCGGCAGCTTCAGGGAGAATGTGGCGGCGTACCTGGCCGCGCACGGCACGCTGGTGGAGCTGGGCACGTTTGCGCCCGCCGCGGCGTCGGGCGACCCGCCCCTGCCGCCGGCGATCGAGGTGCACTTTGTGCCGCTCAGCGACGGCTCCTTCCTGCACGTCTACCGCGAGGAGCTGACAGAGGAGACGTGCGTGTGCGACCAGTGCCGCATCCTGGGTGCGTGGGCGGGCGCTGCATGGGCGGGCGAGCGCCAGCGCCTGCGGTGGGAGGCCCGGCGCCTCCGAGCGCCGCCTATTGAGTCCGGCTGCTGGCACTAGGCGACGGGAGGCCCCCTCACGCGCCCACACCTGCCCGCCTGCAGCCGACCACGGCTGGCACGACCACCCAGTGAGCCTCCACTCGTGGCACTTCATCGTGCCCGCAGAGGTGCGTGCAAAGGGCCGGCTGCGTGGACTCGCCGCCTCGGCACAGTTGCGTCGTGCCTCCTTCCCGCTGAGCACGCGGCCGCCACTCCCGCGCGCCCTGCGCAGGAGGGCCAGGACTCGCTGGCGGACCCGCGCTCGCTGGCGGCGCTGGCCCACGCCGCCTACCTGCGCCAGCAGCGCGCCGGCGGCGCCGGGGGCGAGCCGCCCACGTCGCCGCGCCCGCCCGCCCCGGCCGCGCCCGCCGACCACGGCGCCGGCGCCCACGCCGGCCCCACCTCTATCTTCGATTCTTCCAAGCACCGCCTGCACGGTGGGCGGCTGCGCTCGTTTGGGGAGTGAGGCTGCTGCTGCAGAGAGGGCAGCACGGGTGGTGTGCCGGAGCACGGGCTGGTGGCAAGGTCCATGTGCCGACGCTTGCCCCGCGGCCCGCCCCCCGCAGGCAGCGTGCACAGCAGCGGGTACGCGCACCTGATGCGCCTCAACGGCCGCGAGGGCGGCAGCAAGACCGCCACCGGGCGGCAGCTCATGGTGCTGTGGGACGGGCTGTGCGAGCAGCTGCGCGTCGTGGCGGTCAGCACCGAGGACGTGTCGAACAAGGTGGGGGGCGGGCGGGGCCTGCACAGGGGCTCCGGGTGCCAGAGGAGGCGGGGGCTCGCGCGGCAGGCGGTGGTGGACCGCGCCCGTGCGCACCTGGCGAGCCGCCGGCGCGCTGTCGACAGGCGCGCCCCGCCCCCAACACCCCCACCCACCCTGCGCACCACGCTCCGCGCCACGCCAGGTCGGCATGGAGCTGCGCGTGCTGCACACCGCCGCCCATGGCTGCACGTGGTACGGGCAGTGGGGCTACCGCTTTGGCCGGGGCGGCTACAACATCCAGGAGCCGGTGAGATGAACTGTCGAGCCAGCCGCCGTGCAGTGCGGTGCATTGTGAGACTGGGCAGCGCCGGCCCTGCCCCCGCTCAACCCCTCCAACCCGCCCTGACCCCTCCCGCCCCCGGCCCCCACGCCGCAGCGCTGGCGCGAGGCAGCCGCGTGCGTCCGCTGCGCGCGGCTCGACCACCTGGTGGACGACTTCACAGGCGTGGACCCCGGCGTGCTGGGCATCGTCCGCCGCTACCGGGTGGGGCGAGGGTCGGGGCGCTGGGGGGGCAGTGGCATGGGGGTGCGAGGGCGGGGTGGTGCGTGGGCGGGTCTCCTGGCAGGGGCACGCGGATGGCTGCGTGCGAGCGCTGCGACGGGCGCCGCGCGCCCCGCTCAGCGCGTCTGCCTCGCGTGCCGGCTCGCCGCAGGTGGACGGCACCAGCGAGACGCTGGGCTCGCTGCTGCTGCGCATGCAGCACCTGCTGAGCCGCCCGGAGGAGGCGCTGTCGCTGTTTGGCCGCGAGCCGCCGCTCGCGCCGCCAGAGACCAACGAGCCGCCGCCGCCGCCGCCCGCGGACCCGCCGCCCGAGGGCCCGCCGCCCGTCGGTCCCGCCGCGGGCCTGCTGGCCGCGGAGCGCGCGATATGCGGCGGCGAGGGACCGGCGGCGGCGCCGGCCGCGCTGGCAGCGGTGCCGGCGGCGGCACCAGCGCCTGCGCCACCCAGTCTCCTGGCGGGCGCAGCTCCAGGCAGCCCGCTGCCGCTGGCGGCGCCTCCTGCCGGCCTGGGCGGCGTGCCTGCGGCGGCGATGGCGACGCTTGCTGGCCTGCCGACGCCTGCGCCCATGCTGCCGGCAGTATGTGGCCTGGCAGGGCTGCCGGCGCCCGTCGTGCCCCCGGCGGCGGGGATCTCCCCTGGCCCAGCAGCAGCAGTGCCGGGCTTGGTGCCAGCACCCCAGAGCGGCGGCTTGGCCGCGTCTGCGCTGCTGCAGCAGCAGGCTGCGCCAGCCGGGGTCGCCGGCGGCGTGCTGGGCGAGCGGGCCGGCGGCCCGCCGCCGTCGCCGCCGCCCCCGCCCCCGCCAGCCCCCAGCGAGCAGCCCAGGGAGGAGGTCGAGGACTTCTTGGCCGGCGTGCTGTGTCACCGGGGCCCCAGGCAGCCGCAGCTGGCAGACGCGTCTCCCGCCGGCAGCGCCGGCAGCGGCGGCGGCGGCGGCGCCTCGAGCAGCGGCGTTGGCGGCGGTGCCGGCGGCGGCTCCAACGGGGGTGCCGGCGGCGCCGGCGGCCTCGATGAGAGCGAAGCCATGAGCGTGGAGCGGCCCGCCGCGCCAGAGGATGGCGGGGGTGCCGTCGCCGCCGCCGGCACGCCAGGCGATGCTGACCCGGGGCGGCAGCAGCAGCAGGAGCAGGGGGGTGGGGGCGAGGGCGTGGCGGCAGTCGCCGCCGAGCCCAAGGCCGCGGAGCAGCCTGAGCCAGAGGAGCAGGGGCGGCACGCACGGCTGGCGCGCGAGGGGGAGCCTGCCGGCGGCGCAGCAGGGGAGGGCGCAGGCGAGGCCGCGCACCCAAACCCGCAGCATGAGGGGGAGGCGGCAGAGGCGGAGGCAGGGGAGCCGGCGCCTGCTGGCGACCCTGCCGCTTCGCCCGACCAGCATCCACACGCTTCGCTGCACAGCCAGCAGCGCGCCGCCTCGAGCGTGCCGCGGCTGGGGTGCGGGCGCTGCCGCATGTCGTCCACAGGCTGCACCGACTGCCGGCGGCGGGCGGGGCGCCAGCTGGGGGAGCTCGGCCTGGGCGACGCCCTGCGCCGCCTGGGCTGCGCCGCCTGCCGCCACTCGCCAGAGGGCTGCAAGCAGTGCTGGCCTGCCATGATGGCGGTGCTGGTGGGGGAGCAGGCCGACGCGCTGGGCCGCGCAGAGCGGCGCCAGCACGCAGCGGTCGAGCGCAGGGCGGGCGCCGGTGGCACGCCCAGCCCGCGCAAGCCCCCGGGGCAGCAGCAGCAGCAGCAGCAGCTGCAGGAAGCAGAGGGCGGGCAGCAACGGCCAAAGCACGCGACGCGGCACGCCGAGGCCACTGGGGCTGGCGGCAGCGAGGGCGAGGGAGAGGAGGGGGGGCAGGCGCTGCGCCGCGGGCAGCGCAAGCGCGGGCCGGCGGCGGGCGCCTGCACCAGGACCCCGGGCTGCGACAAGCCCGCTGGCCACCGGGGCGCCTGCCATGCGCCTGGCGGCGCTGGCGCCAGGGACGCAGATCTGGACGTGGCTGCCTTCTTGGCCAGTCTGCCCAACCCAGGTGGGTTGCGCTGGAGGGTTCGTGGCCCTCGTGCCTCAGAGCCCGGCAGGGATGGCCGAGTCGCCGACCGCTCTCTTGCGGCAATGTGGTGAGCGCTGTGTGACGTCCCGCGGCCGCGTGCAGCTCTGCGCTGCCCACGCTGCCCCGCCGCGATCCGCGCCTGCGCCCGCGCTCCCGCAGGCGAGGGGTACTCGCGGGCCGTGCACCAGGACCTCATGGGCCAGGCCTTTGCGGCGCTGCAGGTGGAGTGCGGCCGCGCATGCGTGGGCAGCTCTGGCCCTGGTTGGTGGTGCGCAGGCCTCCCGCGCCGTTGCGTCGCCGCCTCTCGAGGCCCGTCATGCCGCCGGCCTGTTCCGCTAGCCGGGGCCCGCTTCGCCTCACGCCTGCCCCGCGGCGCCGCCGCTTGCCCCGCCGCAGGCGCGCCGCGACGAGCTGGGCCACGCGCGCCTGGCGGCAGCGGTGGGCCTGCTGCGCTGCTACCGCGCCAAGCGCGGCTCCAACGAGCTCGTGTTTGTGTACGAGCGCGAGCGGCACAGGTAGGCGCGCGCGGCGCGGGGCGCAGGACGGGAGAGGCGCGGTGGCGGGAGGGGTGGGTATGGCAGGGCACGCTCGGGACTTCAGGAGCTGGGTTGGGCCTCTAGCATGTGTGTATCGCTGGCCGAGGCGCCGAAATGGCCTCTTGCGCTGCCTTCCCCCCTGCTCAGGAGCGTGCGGGGCATCGTGACCCACCTGGTGGAGGAGGTGGAGGCGGGGGCCGCGCCGGCGGCTGCTGGCCGCGGACGGGGCACGCAGGGGCAGCAGGCCCAGCAGGAGCAGCCACCCCCCCGCAAGCGGCAGCGGCTGGCAGAGGACGCAGCGCCGGCCGCGCCCGCGGGGGCGGGGGCGGCGGTAGCGGGCCCGCAGGCCGGCGCTGGGGGCGACGAGGCGGAGCTGGCTGCGTTTGTGGCAAGTCTGCCCGACCCAGGTGCGCACTTGGCTGGACGCACTAGGCGCTCCTTACCCCTCTCCCCCACGAGTCGCAGGGCCAACACGCCGCCAAACTCTCCCTTGCCCACGAGGGTTTAGGGTCGTGCCTCGCCGCCCTGCTGACGCCCCCACCCTCCCGCCATCCCGCCTCCCCATCTCCAGGCCCCGGCTTCCGCGCGGGCGAGCACCGCGAGCTGATGGGCAAGGCGTTTGCGGCGCTGCAGCGGCGGCGCGGGGAGCTGGCGCCGGCGGCGTTTGCGGCGGCGGCCGCCGACCTGCGCGGCTTCCGCGCGCGCCGCGGCGCCAACGAGCTGGGCTACTACCGGGGGGAGGAGAAGCTCAGGCACGTGTGAAAGGGGGGGGGGGGGCCTGGTGTGTGCGTGTGGAGGTGGTGGCGGTGGTTGTTGTGGCTTGCGCAAAGGGCGGGCCGCGTG
Source organism: Chlorella sp. A99 (assembly GCA_003063905.1). NCBI lineage: Eukaryota > Viridiplantae > Chlorophyta > Trebouxiophyceae > Chlorellales > Chlorellaceae > Chlorella > Chlorella sp. A99. Next base: position 1,374,411 of record PCFQ01000010.1, read on the forward strand.
CGAGCAAGGAGGGAGCGGGCGGGTGGGACCACGCGTTCGGACTACGGTGGGGCTGCCAGGGAGCCGAGGCCGCGGGCGCCCCTCCCCCCGGGCGTCCCTCCCCCCGCAGGAGCGTCAAGGCCATGGCGCAGCACTTGGTGGAGAGCGCCGCCGCCGGCAGAGCCATCCCCGCGGTTGCCGCCGCCGCCACTGCTCCCGCGCACGCGCCGGCGGGCGCCAAGCGCAAGCGCGAGGCGATCGAGGGGCGTGGCCGCGGCCGCGGGCCGCGCCGCCCTGGGGCGGTGGGCACCTATGAGGAGCCTCCGTCGGAGGATGAGGATCTGCTGCAGGAGGACGAGGTGCCCGCGGCGCCGGCGCCGGCGCCCGTGGCGCCGGCGGATGCGGCGCCCGGCGCGCCGGGCGGCTGCCCCAAGCACCCCCACTGCGCGCGGCCGGCCGGGCACCCCGGCGTGTGCAAGGTTCCCCCCGAGCACAAGCCGCCGCCCGGGCCGCACGTGCAGTGCGCCAAGCACCCGCTGTGCATGCGGCAGGCGAGCCACCCCGGCGTGTGCAAGCTGGCGGGCGGCGCGGTGGAGCACGCGGCGGCCGTGGCCGCCGTCAACGCGGTCGCCGAGGGGCCGCCGGCAGCGGCGGCACAGCTGCAGCAGGAGCAGCAGCAGCAGCAGGCGCCAGTGGTGCAGCCTGCAAAGCCAGCGGCTGCCGCAGGGGCGGCGGAGCCTGCGCCGGCAGACGTCACCGCCTTTCAAGCCAGCCTGGAAGACCCAGGCGAGATCTGTGCATGCGTGCGCCGTTGCCGGGATGGGCGTGGCCCCCGCCTCCGTGCTGGCTCGTCGCGCCGGCCCACACTCGTGTCTCACCCTGGGCATTGCCTCCCTCCCTCCCTTCCCCCCTCCCTTCCCCCCTCCCGTCCCCTCTGCCAGGCCCCGGCTTCCGCGCCCCCGAGCACCGGGAGCTGATCGGCCGCGCGTTTGCGGCGCTGCTGGAGGCGGGGCTGCCGCCGCCGCAGCTCGCGGCGGCGGCGGGCCTGCTGCGCGGCTTCCGCGCGCGGCGGGGGCCCAACGAGCTCGGCTACTACCGGGGGGAGGAGAAGTTCAGGTGGGGGAGGACGCCAAGGATGCACATGAGGGCGAATGCGCTGCAGTCCGCACCCCAGACTGGCTGGGGGCGCACCCTCGTCCCCAGCCAAGCCTTGTCCCCACACCCTCCTCTCGCAGGAGCCTCAAGGCGCTGACCGACTACCTGGTTGCGGCGGCGCAGGGCAGGGAGGCCGACGTGGCGGCGGCGCTGTCGCGCGCGCGGCCGACCGTGCGCCGCGACGCCGCGCCCGCGTCTCCCGCTGCCGCCGCCCAGGCGCCTGCCGGGGCGCAGGGCGAGGCGGCGCGCGGGCCGCCGCCGCCGCCGCCCGTGGGCGGCGTGACGGGCGTGCAGTGGGGCCAGGGCATCGTCGGGCAGCCCATCTGGGTGTGGTGGCCGGATGACGCCGCATGGTACCTCGGCCGCGTGGCCAGCTACCGCCGCGGCCCCAAGTGAGCCCCTGTTTGGGGCAAGCGGCGGCATGCTCGGGGCGGGGAGCCGCGTGCAGGGGCTGGCGCGTCTCCTCTCTCTGCCCCAACCCCTGGTGCGGCTCTCGACCCTCCCCTCCCCCGTGCCCGTGTGCTTGCCCCGGGCCCGCCCTTTGCACCCGCAGGAGGTACACGGTGGCGTACGACGACGGCGATGTGGAGGAGCTGGACCTCTCTGCCGAGACGGTGCACCTGCCCCTCGCCCAGCCCCCCGCCCGGGCGGCGCGGGCACCGCCGCGCGGCGACGTGCTGCCCGCGGCGCATCCAGCCGCCGCCGCCGAGTCACCCCAGCAGCAACAGCAACAGCAGCAGCAGCAGCAGCAACAGCAGCAGCAGCAGCAGCAGCGCGAGGAGGAGGAGGAGGCAGCGCACGAGGACAAGCCGCCGCCGGGCGGCGCGGCAGGCGCGGCCCAGGCCGCGCTGCAGGCACCGGCGGTGGCCGGGGAGCAGGCGCTTCAGCAGCCGGTGCTCGCTGGCCCCGAGCAGCCCGGCGCCGCCTCGCCCAGGCTGGAGGTCGGCAGCGCCGGCAAGTCTGCCAGGGCGCGCCTGCGCCGCGACAGCGGCGGCAAGGCGGAGCAGTCGGCCGAGGAGGTGGCGGAGATGGAGGCCTGGATCGAGGCGCTGCCCGCCCCTGGTGAGGGATCGGGTTGCATGTCACATGTGTGTTGCAGTGCACAGCAGCGTTGCACGAGGGGATCGAGAGGGGGGACTAAGCTAGCGCCCGGTCCAGGGTGCGCGGGGGCCGCCGTGACTGCGTCGCCGCCGTGACAGGCCCTTGCCGCTGACCCTGCTGCTCCTCCCGGCCTGTGGTACACAGGCGAGGGCTTCCAGCCTGTCGAGCACCGCGAGCTGATGGGCCACGCCTTTGCGGCGCTGCAGGTGGGCTGGGCCTGCCGCGCCCGGCTGCTCTCGCTCCTTCCGCCCGCGGCAAGCCCGCGCCCCCGGGCAATCCCCCACCCCTCCTGCCCTGCACGCGCTGCCTGGCTGCTGCTCACGCTGCCCCAAGCTCGCCCCCTCTGCAGGCCCGCCGCGGCGAGCTGGACACCCCGGCTGCCTTTGCGGCAGCCGCGGCGCTCCTCGCCCAGCACCGCGCGCGCCGCGGCTCCAACGCCCTCAACTTCCTGCGCGCCGGCGAGCGCCACCGCAGCGTGCGCGCCGTCATCGACTGGGTGCTGCACGCAGCGAGCGGCGGCGGGGGCAGCGCGCCCGGCGGCAGGCACGGCGCCGCGGCGGCGCGCTCGCCGCGCTCGCGGGGCGCAGCGCGGGCGCCGCGCCGCGCGGCCGCGGCCCAGCAGCAGCAGCAGCACGCGGGCTATCCGCACCTGGCGCCGCACGAGCAGCCTTACCTCCGCTTCCAGCCGCCGGCCGAGGAGCCATTCCCCCCGCCCCAGCCGCCGGGCGACGTGGCGTCAGCCAGGCATCGCCACGCGGCCGACACCGACGCCGAGGCGGCGGCGGCCAACGCGGCGGCTGCGGCCGCGGCCGCGGCGGCACAGGCCGTGGCGGCGGCCGAGGCGGCGGCGGCGGCCGGGCCCGCCTCGAGTGACGAGGAGTTTGAGCCTGTGCCGCGGCCCAAGCGCGCGCTCGGCGGCGCCGCGGCGGCGGCCCACGCAAAGCGGCAGGCGCGGCTGGCGGCCGAGGCGGCGGCTCGCGCGGCGGCGGCGGCGGTGCCCCCGCCGCCGGCGGCGCCGGCCGAGGACCCGCCGCCGACGCCGCCAGAGGCCGAGGAGGAGACGGGCGAGGGCCGCCCCTTCTTCGGCCCGCGCCTGGTGGGGCAGCGCATCCGCGTGTGGCAGCGCGACCAGCGGCGCTGGGTCTGGGGGACCATCACGAGCTATGGCCTCTACATCAACACCAAGCGAGTGCTCCCTCCTGCTCGCCTGGGTTGGGCGGGGAACGCGAATGCGGCGAAGGAAGGGGCGGGGATGGGGGCGCGATGCAAGGCGCAGGGCGTGCGCACCCCGAGGTCGCGCGGGGCGCTGCTGCACGTCTCTCTCTCCGCTGCGCCCCCCCGCCGACGCGCCCCGCGCGCCCCACCGCCCCTCTCCCGCGCGCAGGCTGCACCGCATCCGCACCGACCCGGATGCATCTGGCCGCCAGCAGCGCCTCGCGCTCGACCTCAACGCCCTGCCGCTCTCGCACTTCCACCTTCCCGACGACACGGGGCCGCGCCTGGGCGGCGGCGGCGCAGCCGCCAACGCCCCGCCGCCCGCGGGGCTGCCGCCGCGGCCGCCCAAGCAGCGCGGCGGCGCGGGCAGCGGCGGCAGCGGCGGGGCGGCGGGCGAGGTGCCCGAGCTGCTGCCCGGGGATGCGATCGCAAAGAAGGAGGACGCGCTCGTGCAGGTGGGCGGGTGTTGCGCGGGTGGGTGGGGCGACGAGGGCAGGGGTGTGGGTGCGAGGGCGCAGGGCCCGCCCCGCTCGGCGCCTCCACCCCCCGCGCGCGCCCCTCCCCCTCCCCGCAGTTTGCGCTGCCGCCGATGAGCCAGAGCTGGACCCTGGACCGCACGATGCGCGGTGTGCGCGCGGTGCTGGCCGCGCTCAAGGTGAGCGGGCGGGTGGGGAGCAGCAGGGTGTCGGTGGGGGCAGGAACGTTGATGGTGTGCAGGGCGGCCACAGCATGTTTAGGGTTTAAACCCTAAACCCTAGCACATGGCCCCCTCGCCCTGCCCCTCGCTGCTGCGCCCCCTCTTCTCGCGCGCGCAGGCGTACGCGGGGCAGTGGGTGTCGCGCCAGCACCTGCGGGCGCAGGCCATGGCCGCCGGCCTGCGCGACACCGGCCTGCTCGACTTTTCGTGCAAGGCAAGGGAGGGCGCCGCCGCGCTCTTCGCCCTAGCCACGCGGCCGGCCGTCTCTGCGCGCACTCTCGTCCTCCTGGCGTGCCCGCCGCCCTCGCATGCCATCCCGCCCTGCCACCGTCTCCATCCCACTCTCTGCCTGTCTCCCCCCCTCCCCCTCTACTGCAGTCGCTGGACAAGGTGGTGCTCGACGGCTGGGCCGTCTATCGCCAGACCCACCCGGAGCTCAAGGCGCGCTCCGCGCCGCCGCTCGCCCTGCCCCCTCGCGCGAGCACCCCCGCCCGCGCCTCCCCGCTCTGCGCGGGGCTGCCCGGCCGCCTGCCGGGCTCACTGTTGCCCCTCCCTCCCTCGATCCGCTGTGTGTGGCACGCGCATCGCCCCCTGTGCGCAACGCAAAGATCACCCCCCCTCCTCCCCCACAGGTCAAGTACTTCATGGCCGAGAAGGTCGGCGACGACACGCGGCTGACAGAGGTGGCCGAGCCCGAGCGCGTGGAGCCGCAGCGCCGGCCGCGCGGCGGCGGCGGCGGCAAGCCCGCCCCCGGCCGCAGCTCCACGCGCATCCTCCTGCGCGTGCCGCAACACCTCATGCAGCAGCAGCAGGCGGTGCAGCGGCAGCAGGCGGTGCAGCGGCAGCAGGCCGTGGCGCAGCGGCAGGCGGCGGCGCAGCGGCAGCACAGGGAGCACGGCGGCGGCGCCGCCTCAGGGAGCACCGCAACCGGCGGGCGCCGGCGGCGGGCCGGGGCCGACGCCGCGAGCGGCGACGAGGAGGAGTCGGTGGGCCCGCTCATCCTGCGCACGATGCCCAGCGAGGGGCAGCCGCTGCTGCCCTGGCAGCTGCTGGTGCCGGGGTCGGACGTGGCGCCGCCGCTGGAGCGGGGCAAGGTCCGCGACCAGGTGCGCAGGCGGCGGCGTGGGTGGGAAGCTGGGGGTGGGGGTGGGCATCGGCTGGGGGTGGGCACTGGCGGCTGGGGGGTGG
>PCFQ01000010.1:1381136-1391411 GCA_003063905.1 Chlorella sp. A99
AGGGGTGGGGGCGGGGGGGGGGGGGGGGGGAGACGCGAGCGGCGTGCGTGGGGCCGGGGGGGCGTGCGCGGTCGGGGGAAGGGGCCCGGGACGGGAGACGGCCGTCAGACGGCGTCCCGCGCCCCCTCGAGCGCCCCACCAGCAGCGGGTCGTAGTCCCTGGCCATGAAGAAGGCCCAGGAGTGCTTGTCCTCATTGAACTCGGGGACGACGTCTGGAGGGGGGAGGGGCGGGCGGGCGGGGCAACGCGCTCGGCTGCGCAAAGTCGCGCGTGCCGCCAGGGTCCAGCGGCGCCGCAGCCCCGCCCGTCCGGCCCTGCCGGGCCCCCCCCGCGGCCCAGACCCGCCGCTCGCCCACCGATGTAGACCGAGCCGGCGGGCATGAAGAACACGTTGCCCAGGGCGGCGCCGTGCATCTGCGCACGTGCGGCGACCGGGGCAGAGCGGCGAGGTGGGGAGGCCCTGCGGCGATGTCCGGCGCCTCGCCATGCAGGGCCCACAAGCGCGCGCTCTGGTCGAGGCCGCGGGCAGGGCGCCGCGGGCCACAGGAGGCGGCGACGCACCTGGATCAGGATGTCGGTGTTGACGTACTTGAGGGCCTGCGGGAGGGGCGCCCCAGGGCGGGCAGAGTTGGCGGCGCGGACGCAGTCGCGCGCGCCCCATTAAGTGCGCAGGCACCCATTCAGGCGAAACGTGCAGTGCCCTGTTCCGCGCCGCGCCTGCTCGCGCAGGGATGCCTCGTTCAGCTCCACCACGCTGGTCTGCAGCCCCACAAAGTCGTCCTGCGGAGTGATAGAAGGCCGGGACGGGATTGGGGTGCGCACGGCGAGCCAACGGACCAGCGCAACCCGCCTCAAGCTCCCGCACGGCCAGCCGCCTGGGCGCCCGCCGCCCGCGTCCCCGGCCTCCCGCACGCCCACCTCCAGCCGCTGCACCATCTCCTGCGCGTTGACAAACCCGCGGCCGTGGACCAGCGGCCGCGTAACCACCATGAGCCGCGGGTGCGTGTGGTTGGCTGCGCGCCGCATACGGGGGGGGAGGGGGGNCACTGGCGGCTGGGGGGTGGGGGCGGGCTCCCAGCGGCCGGCCCGCTCCCGCCGCGGCGCGGCACAGGGGGTGGCCGCGGGCGCCGCGCTCCCCCGCCGCCGAGGCCCCCGCGTGCCCTCCTGCCTCGCGGCCCCCTCCGCCTGCAGCTGCTCCAGGACCTGACCTACCTGTTCAACACCACCCTGCGGCACCACCTGCCCCAGATGCACCACCAGCTGGCATGGAACCTGGCCAAGGCGAGGGGAAGGGGGGGCGCCCGAGCAGGGAGGGGTCCTGGCGGCACGTTGGAGAGGGGCGAGGACGCTCTCGACTCCCTCGTCGTCCATCCCCTCCCCTCGAGCGCAGGAGCGCGCGCAGCGCACGCACACCGCGATGCGCCCCCCGCCCTGCAACTTCCAGCTGGGCCAGCCGTTCATCGACGCCGTGGCCGTGCTCCGCGACTGCAAGCACTTTTTCAAGCCCTGCAGCGGCGCGGCGTCCTGGGAGCCGCCGGCGCCGGCGGGCGCCCTGCGCCTGCTGGTCCGGCTCGCACTGCCGCCGCTGCACACGCCGAGCGCGCACCGGGAGGGCGGCACGCGCGTGCACCGCCTCGCGCCGCCGCCGCTGCTGCTCACGCTGCCCGACGCCGCGGGCGTGGGGGAGCTGCTGGCGGCGGCGACCGAGGGCTTTGCAGCCAGCTACCGCATGTTTGCGGCGCCGGGCTTTGCGGTCATGGCCGTGCTCGCGGGGCTGGCGGCGCCGCCCGGCGTGGCAGCAGGCGCGGCGGGGCAGCAGGGGGAGGCGGCAATGGAGGTGGATGGCGCACAGCAGCAGCAACAGCAGCAGCAGCAGCAGCAGCGGCGGGAAGAGGCAGAGGGCGCCGGCGCTGCGGCGGCGACGGAGCAGCTGCAGCAACTGGGCCTGCGGGAGCGCGGTGAGGCGCAGCCAGCGGGCGGCGCGCTGGCCCCGCCGCCCGGCGCGGTGGCGCTGTGCAGGAGCGCGGTGCAGGAGGCGCAGGCGGGCGCCCTGCCCCTGCGCGCTCTGCTGCCGCCGCCGCCGCCGGCAAGCCTGCCGGAGGTGACGGTGGAGGCGACGGGGTGGGACCCCAACCCTGTCTGGTGGCACTCGGGTGAGTGCGCGCCTTTGGACGGCTCGATGCATGCTATGCGATGCGAGCGAGCGCTGGCCTGCGCTTGCGCATGTGCCTCGGTTGGCTGCTCCCTTCCTCCAACCTCTGGCGCCGCCCTCCCCGCAGGCGGCAACGAGGACTGGGTGGTGGCCTGCACCTGCGGGGTGCGCGACGACGACGGCGAGCGCATGGTCTGCTGCGACGCGTGCCAGGTGGGCGGGCGAGCGGCGCATGCAGGCGGCAGGGGCGGATGGGAGGGAGGGACCAGTGCGTGGGCGCTGCACAGAGCAGAGAGCGCCTGCGCTCCTTCCCCCGCCCTCCCTCCCCGCCGCAGAAGTGGGTGCACACGCGGTGCTCGGGTGTCCCCGACGAGGAGCCGCCCCCGGAACCCTTCGTCTGCCCAAGCTGCACCGGCGTGGCCAAGAAGGGGAAGAAGTGATGCGGCGGTCGGAGGCCTGGAGGCCCCCGCCCTGGCGGCGTGCTGTGACCGAGCGGCAGCTGTCTGTGACGTTGTGCTACGGTTCCCTGACTTGCAAGCACCGGGGAGCTCGCATTGCAGCCGACGCGCATGCAGTCAAGTTGCTCGCTAAGACAGGCTTCAAGCCCCCCCACCCCTATCCCTTTGGGGGGGAAGGACACTCGGTTGGGAGCACCGGCGGGCCGCGCGCACCTCAGCCCAGCAGCCCTGCCGCCGCCGCGCTGGCAGCCATACCGCGCACGATGTGGTTGGGCATCTAGCATGCGAACCAGGCGCCGCCGGCTGCGATGACCTCCTGGTTGGATAGGCTGGCAAAGGCACGGTGGCGCAAGGCCTGTGCTGCGGGGCACGCTGCTGCCGCGCTGCGGTCTAGTATGCGGGGCAGGGCAGGGACCTGACATTTCATTCTTCTGCTAATTATTTGACCCATGTTAACTTCAAACCACTGGTGGTGCTCTCCCTCGGCACCCAGTGCCGCCTGGGCTATGGGCCCCCCTGCTGCCGGTTGCGGGCGGGCGGGCGGGCGAGCGGCATGAGCATGGCGCGTCCCAGCGGTGGTGCCTGCACCGGCGCTGGCCAGCTCCCCGGCAGCTGCGCCAGCAGGCCAGCAGGCGGGCCCGCTACAGCGGACTGGGGAACAGTCGGCGGCGGGCAGGCGGGCGGCAGGCGGGCGGCAGGCGGGCGGCCACGCGTATACGCGAGGTTACAAGATTTTACTTGTACTGGCAACCCCAGGCTTCTCTGCTGCGCACTCGCCGCCGCCGACAACCCGGCGAAACGTCATATCAGATCCAGTTGGTCTCGGTCCTCCCGCCCGTCAGCAACGTCCAGCGCGGCTACCCCAAAAGCCACCTCGTGCTTGTACGAATACATCCGCAAATGGGCGAGGGCAGTCTCCACCTGCACAGCCCGGGGCGCGGGGCGGCAGGGTCAGGTGGGGGCCGGGCCGGAGTGTGCGCCGCCGCCGGCCCCCCCCCCCCCCGCATCCCACCCCAGGCATCCATCCCACCGCGCGGAGGAGGCGATCGTAGTCAAAGTAGGCATTGGAGCGCTTCATAAACCACTCGATCACGCAGACCTGCGATCGGGGTGGGGCGCGGGGCAGGGGCGTGTCGGGCCACCGCGCGCCGCCCACGCCCCAGCAGCGCCCTCCTCTCGCCCGACATCCCCGCACCTGGTACTTCTCGTCCTTCCAGGAGGGCCCCAGCTTCTCCACCTCCTCCGGACACTTGTGCTCCTTGAACAGCGTCTGCCTGCTCGGGCCGGGGGCAGCGGCAGCGGCGGGGCGAGGCGCAGGGAGGTGACCAGCGGCGTCGGCGCCTCGTCCGCCCCCGGCGCCCGCCCGCGCGGCCCGCTCGGCCCCAGCCCCCGCGCCGCGTTGGCACGCCGCGCTCACTGCTGCTCGGGGCTGAACTGCTGGAAGTGGTGCATCGAGGCGATGATGCGCTCCATGAGCGCGACCTTGAGCGCGGGGAGCGCCACCGGATTGATCTGCGCCGGGGGGGGGGGGGGGGACGGCGAGCGCCGCAGCGATAGCGCGGGCGGCGCGCAGGGAGCGTGCAGAGCGGCGCGCGGGGTCGGAGGTGGTGGGCGGTGGAGAGCGTGCGGGGCAGGGAGGAGAGCGCAGCGGGGCAGAGGATGACAGGCAGGGCAGCGCGCCGACGTGCAGCCCGCAGCAAGCCGCACCTGGCCCCGGGGGCGGCAGGTCCAGGCACTCGTGCATGCGCTTCTTCCAGTGGCGCACCACCGAGGGCGGCGGGCCCTGGCGGTTGTACCTGCGGGGAGCGGAGAAGGGGGGAGGGGAGGGCTCCAACAGAGTGAGCGCCGCAGGCGAGGGGCCCTCCCAGAGCAGTCCAATGCTGGCGCCAGGGACCGGGCGGGCGGCGGGCCCCTGCTCCCCTTCCCACGCACACCCCACCCACCTGGGGCGGCACCAGGGGAAGCCGCGGCACACGGGGCCGATCCCCGCCACCGTCTTGCCGATGACGGCGGCTGCGCCGCGGTTGGGGGGGGGCGCGGGGAGCGGGGAGCGGGCGGGAGGTGGGCACGCGAGCGGCGGGTGCGCTCGGGGGCTGCGGCGCGCCTCGAGGCGGCACGGCACGCGCGCGCTGCACTCGCGCGGCGCCCCACCCGTGTGGTTGAGCCGGCCGTCATTGATGCGCAGCAGGGGGTACTTGGTCAGGCAGGGGAACATGTCCTCCCGCACCGCACGCGGCATCATGCTCAGCATGTTGTACTGCGCAGCGGGTGGGGGGGAGCGGGGAAGTGGCGTCGCCATGCCCTCTCCGCCGCTGCGGCGAGCGCAAGGCAGCTGAGGCAGCCGCCGCCGCTCACCAGCGTGGCCACCCACCACCCCCCCAAACCCACCCACCCATTCCGCCCCCGCCTGCCTGGTAGTTGAACACCAGGATCTGCACATCGCGGTCCTCGGGCGCGTTGGTGCACTTGCCTGCGCCGGGGGCACGCGGGGAGCAGCGCGCAGCCTGAGCGCGGGACGCGGGTGCGAGCGTGGGACGGGGAGCAGGCGCCCCTCCCCCTTCCGCCCCCTCCCCGCCAGTGGCCCACCCATGTAGGTGCACAGCACGATGTGCGCGATGGGGCCCAGCTCCCCCAGCAGGTGGCCGAAGTTGTTGTGATAGGCGCTGCGCAAGGAGGGGGGCGAGGGTGTGTGCGTGGGCGCGAGGCGCGGCGCCCACGCCGCGTGCAGGCCCCGGGGACGCGCGCGAGCGCAGGGACCGCAGCCCCAGTCCACTGGCCCCACTTGCTCCCATCTGCAAGGGCCCCTCACATGAAGAAGACCAGCGCCTCGTTCATGCGGAACTTGGGCAGCCCGTCCCAAAACACGTCTGCAGGGGGGCCCGGGGGAGGTGCGGCCGTGGGCCGAGCACCAGCGGAGCGGCGCGGGGGCCGAGCGCGGCAAGGGAGCAGAAGCCACCCTCCGTGCCGCGGACGAGCGCGTGGGCCTGCAGGTGCGCCCCGGCAGGCCCCGGCCCTCCCCCACCGCTGTGGTCCTTGATCAGCCGCTGCAACTGCTTGGGTGTGGTCACCCGCAGGCGCGAGGGCTCGCCCGTGTCGAACTGCGCGCGCGAGGGCGCGGGGCAGGGGGCGCGCGCGGCCAGGGGCCGTCGGCAAGGGGGTGGCCCGCGAGCCCCGCGCCAGGCCCCCAGCAGCAGGCGGGGGCCGGGTCGCGGGGGTGTGCAGGCAGCCGGGCCCTGCCGCCGCCGCACGCGCCCCCTTCAACCCCCCCTCCCTTCCTGCCCCCCCTCCGCGCCGCACCTTGCTGGTGAGGTTGGTGAAGGACTTGAAGGGCTCCATGCCCACGTACGTCATCTGCACGTCGGGCAGCTCCAGGGTCTCTGCACGTGTGGGCGCGCGCGTCAGCGCGAGTGGGTGGGTGGGCAGCGGGAGCCGGCCGGCGCAGCGGCGGGGCGGCGCGGCAGGGGAGGCCCCCCAAAGCAGCAGCCTGCCCCTGCCGCGCACCGTCCTGGGTGATGTAGTGCAGCTGGTCGTGATAGAGCACGAGGTTGTAGTAGGTGCACACGCGGTGCTCAAAGCGGGAGCCGGTGCACTGCGCGCGCGGGGGGCGGGCCGTGTGCGGGTGGGGCAAGGGGTGGGGAGTGGCCGGGCTGCAGCGCGCGACGCGCGTCCGGCCCGGCCGCTCTTTGAACGACTCCTCCATTCATTTCTAACGCTAGACGCGCGCGAGCGCCCCGCCCACCTCGTGGGAGGAGAAGCGCAGCGGGATCCAGGTGCTGTCGTTGCCTGCTCAGGCGGCGCGCCACCGGCGCTCAAAACCTGCTGCAGCGGCTCCCGCAGCCAGAAGACCGCCCTCTGCTGCGCCACCCCGCGCACCCCCGCCCCGCCACCCCCCCCTGCTCCCCACACACGCCCTGCCCCCACCCCAGCCCCCGCCCCTCACGCGCGCCCCCGCCCCGCGCAAGCCCCGTGCCCCCACCCGGCCGCGGCTTGATCAGCTCGTACGCGTCGGCCACGCGCGTTCGGTTCCAGCTCTGCGCCCGTGTCAGCCTGCGGGGGCGGGGCGGGCGGGGCGAGCCGTCGCCAGCGCCGCCTTTGCCCGCCCACACCAGCCACCCTCGCCAACGGCCCCCAGCCAGCAGACCAACCGAGCAGTTTCACTCCCCCCGCCCGTTTCCACACAACTCCACCGCTCTCTCGCCGCCCCGCCCGGGCTCCCCACCCCACCCCCCCACCCCACCCCCCTCCCCCCCTCGCGCCCTCACGTGAACTCGGTCGAGTTATCGTACTCGACCGCCTTCTCCCGCGCCAGCGTGCTGCTCGTCAGGTTGGCCACGTCCACCGGCGGCGGCAGCGGGGGGCGCGGCGGGCGCGGCGGCCGGCGCTGCGCGGCCTGCGCAGCAAGGGGGGCGGGCAGCGGGTTGGGGGGCGGGCCCCAGCCGCCGCGGGCGCGGCCGACTCGAGCCGCAGAGCTCGGCGCGCCACGCGCCGATGCGTCCAAGCGCTCCCCGGCCCCCGAGGCCGGCCGGCCGTGTCCGCGCACCTGCACCGCCTCGCCCACGTCCCTCCACGTCGCCCCCCCCTCCCCATCCTGTGTCCCGTTGCCCGCCGAGGGGGCGAGGGCCGGCACGGGCGTGGGCGCCGCCTCTTCCCTGGCCGCGGGCCCCGCCTCTGCGCCCGCCGCCTCGGCCTCCTCGACCTCGTCTGCCGCCACTGCCGAAGCCGACTTGTGCGCGCTGCTGCTGCTGCTGCTGCTGCTGCCGCTGGCGCCGCCCGCGGCCTCCCCCTGCGGCACAGAGAGCAGCAACGATTGTCCCATCGTGTGATCCGGCACCGCCACGCGCACAGCACCGCGACACCAACACGCTTTCCCCTCTTCAACCAGCGCCTCACCAGCGAAGCCAAGGCTGCTGCCGCCAGCTCTTTGGCTGCGTGTTTCTCCGCGGCCGCGTCTGCCGCAGCCTCCGCCGCTGCTGCCGCCCGCTTGTCCGCCGCCGCGATCACCGCTGCCGCGCCCCCTGCTGCTGCCGCCGCAGCTGCCTGCTGCGTGCCGCCGGCGCCGCCCGCGGCCTGCGCCGCTGCTTGCGCTGCTGCTGCCGCGGCGGTAGCGTGCTGCTGCGCGTCGCCGCTTCCGACCCTGAGCTGGTGCGTTTTGTGCAGCTGCTCGAGGTCCGAGGCGGCCGCACGGCCGGTGGCGAGCAGCAAGAGGAGCAGGAGCGCCTGCGTGCGCGGGGGGCGGCGGGCGGGCGGGCGGGTGGGGTGGGTGGGGATGCGCAGCGCGTGTCATTGTGGTCCCGCGATTCCCCCTGCGAGGACGGAAAGTCCAAAGTGCGGGCTTGTCGCATCAAGCTGTTCACCAACCTCTCTCACCACAGGCGCTCTACACCTTCCATATGCACGCCTAAGCTTCATCCGAGCCGATTGATGCATTGGGGGAGGTCTGATTGAATGGCGCGCCCATTGAAGCTGTCGACAGCCTTGCGCACGATTGCTACTCCCTCAGATGTCCAGCGCTCTTCCACTACATGCATTGTGCAAATGCGCCGCTGCCGAACCAACCCACGCATGCCGACTAGCGCATGTCCACGGTATGTGGACATCTGTGGCTCTTCACCGGCTCCCCGATCGCGTTTGGGGCAGCTGGGGGAGGTCGCGAGCATGGCTGCCGCAGCGCCCGCTCGCCTGGCATGGCGGGCGGGCGGGCGGGCGCCGAGTACCTGGGCCTCTACAGCAGTGGTGGTCGAACGCTCTGAGCAGCAGCAGGCAAGGTGGAAGAGGCCAGCGGGGCGCGGGCGGGCACTGGGAGGCGGGCTGGGGGGCGGAGGACGCGGGCGTCGGCCGGCGCGCAGCAACTCGCACGCGGCCAATTGCTCGCCTCCCCTCCTCCTTCCCAGCCATGGGCGCTGCAGAGAACGCACGACGCTCCAGCGCGTAGAGCATTGGGGGTGAGTATTGGGAAACTGCAGCAGTGTGCGCGGCCTGCAGATTGCCGGCGGTGCGCGGGGGCCGACGTCCCTCCTCCCATGCTCTCATCCCGCGCGTGCTCCTCCACAGCTCGCCTCGCTGACGGCCTGCGCATGCACGCCTGCGTCTTCCACAACGGCCCGCAGCCGCCGCCGCCGCCGCCGCCCCGCCCGCAAAGGTATCTGACCTCCCACACCCCTCCACGTCGCGCCCCTGCCCCCAGCACCACTGTGCGACCGATGCGCGCGCTGGTTTTGGGACGGGGGGGGGGGGGGGTGACCCCGGTTTTCCCCCTCTGGCAGCCACTTCTTGGGCGAGAGCCTCTCCTCCTGCCCATTCCTTGTCGCGGGCCTTTGCCCCGCTGTTGTGCGCAATATTGGCGACGGCGCGCGGCCTAATAGAGTGAGGAGGAGGAGGGATCTGGATTTGCATGTCTGCTTTGCTTTCGCGCTCCCCGAGCCCGCGCGGGACGCTCCAGCACGCCCATTGTGCCGCAAATTGCATGAGAGGAGGAGATGCACGGTGGCGTTCAAAGCCGGCTGCTGCGTGCTCGGTCGGGCCTGCTGTGGCGGCGGTCTGACCGCGCCCCCTGCTCCCCTCGGGAAGCGATCGCAAACGCGCAGGAGGGCTTGATGCGGCGGCGGTATGTGCAGTGGGGCAGATGAGATGTGGAGCTGAGAGCCTCTCTCCCGCCCCCTGCTCCCTCCTCCGCAGGCTCTCTGGGCTCCCAGATCTAGTGCTTGAGAGGGGTGCGCTAGCGTCTTCCACTTCTTCCCCGTTGCGCCTAGCAAACCGGCGCCCGACCCGGCCACAAGCCGGAGAGACCCAGCCATGGCGGCTCACAAGGTGAGGGCGGCGCATATTGTGGCAAGACGGCGCGCGCGCCGGCAGATGCGCACATCGCGTGCGCGCGCGACGGAAGGGGAGGCTTGTGTTGTTCCCTTGGTTTGCTTTGGCTCGGTGCTAAGCTTGCACTGCGTGCCGCGCAGGCCCCGCTGCTCCTGGCGCTCCTTGCGGTGCTGGCGGTCGGCGCCCGCGCCGCCGCCGCTGAGCGCCGGCTGCTGGGCATCGCCCAGGCGGGCTCGGCCCCTTACAACCTCGACTACACGAGTGAGCCGCCATTGGGGGAACAGCCATGGGATCGGGGGAACGGCGGGGACGCGGCCACAGCCGCGCTGCACGCGGCGCGCTCGCGTTGCTCCGCATGGTGGGGGCATGCGCGCCGTGACACGCGCATCACACCCACCCTCTTTCCCCCCTATCTGTCTCGCAGCCTCGGGCACCAACTCCACCACGACCTTTGTCTTCAAGGTCTGCCAGGACAAGTGCGACGAGGACGGCGCGCTGTGCCAGCCGCTGACCGGGCTCACGGTCGGGCTGTCGCCCAAGATTGCGGCAGCGCCCCAGGAATACATCCAGTCGGCCACCCCCGCCGGCAACGTCACCTCGGCCGGCTGGCAGCTGGCGGGCGCCGACCTGGGCGGCCTGGCCACATCCTCCCCCGCCGTGGTGAGCGCAAGCGCCGCCGCCCGCCGCCCGGCGGCGCGCGCGCGGGCGCGCCCTGCACGTCACTGGCTGAACCTGCCTGGAAGCGCGAGCCTGGCCGCGCGCGTGCCCGTATGCGAGCGCGTGCGAGCCTGTTGTCCATCCCCGCCCGTGCTGAGCGTGCCCGTCCCCCCCCCCCCCCCCCCCCCCCCCCTCCAC
>PCFQ01000010.1:1391721-1402734 GCA_003063905.1 Chlorella sp. A99
CCCCCCCCCCCCCCCCCGGCGGGGCCCCCCCCCCCCCCCCCCCCCCCCTCCCTCCCGCGCGCGCAGGAGCCGACGTGCACGACCTTTCTCGTGACTGCGCACGGGGCGGGGCTTGGCCTCGACACGCTCTGTGGCGCGGCAGGGTGCCCCGTGACGCTTGCGCTCAAGGGTGGCGCCACGGTCAGTGCGACCCTGCCCCCCAAGGGCGGGCCCAGCCCCAGCAGCCCGCGCCCCACGCCCTACGGCTCCCCCGTGCCCAAGCCCTATGGCTATGGCGCGGCGCCCGCGGGCCCGGTGCCCCACCCCTACGAAGCCCCCGGCGCTGCCGGCGCCGCTGGCGCGCCTGGCACTGTTGGCACCCCCGGCAGTCCCGGCAGCCCCGGCAGCCCCGGCAATCCCGGGACGCCTGGTGCTCCGGGAGCTCCTGGCACTAGCGGCAAGCCCGGCGGCTATGGCACCCCTGGCGCTCCGGGCACGGCGGGCGCAGCCGGCACCCCTGGTGCACCCGGCACGCCTGGCGCTTCCGGCACCCCTGGCGCCCCCGGCACCCCTGGCGCCCCCGGCACCCCTGGCAGCAGCGGCTATGGGGCTTCTGGTTCCCCCGGCACCCCCGGCACGCCCAGCGCTCCCGGCTCTTCCGGCGCCCCTGGCGCTCCCGGCTCTTCTGGCAAGCCTGCCGCCCCTGGCGCCCCCGGCGCGAGCGGCTACGGCAGCGCTCCCGGCGCCCCCGACGCTGCTGGCAAGCCCGGCGCTCCCGGCGTTAGCGGCGCCCCCGGCGCTCCTGGCGTGAGCGGCCAGCCCGCTGCCCCCGGCGCTCCCGGCGCTCCCGGCACTCCCGGCGCGGGCGGCTACGCTGGTGCCCCTGGTGCCCCTGGCGCTCCTGGCGTTAGCGGCAAGCCCGTCACTCCCGGCGCGAGCGGCGCATCCGGCTCTTCCGGCGCCCCTGGCGCTCCTGGCTCTTCTGGCAAGCCTGGCGCCCCTGGCGCCCCCGGCACGAGCGGCTACGGCAGCGCTCCCGGCGCCCCTGGCGCTGCTGGCAAGCCCGGCGCTCCCGGCGTTAGCGGCGCCCCCGGCGCTCCTGGCGTGAGCGGCCAGCCCGCTGCCCCCGGCGCTCCCGGCGCTCCCGGCACTCCCGGCGCGGGCGGCTACGCTGGTGCCCCTGGTGCCCCTGGCGCTCCTGGCGTTAGCGGCAAGCCCGTCACTCCCGGCGCGAGCGGCGCATCCGGCTCTTCCGGCGCCCCTGGCGCTCCTGGCTCTTCTGGCAAGCCTGGCGCCCCTGGCGCCCCCGGCACGAGCGGCTACGGCAGCGCTCCCGGCGCCCCTGGCGCTGCTGGCAAGCCCGGCGCTCCCGGCGTTAGCGGCGCCCCCGGCGCTCCTGGCGTGAGCGGCCAGCCCGCTGCCCCCGGCGCTCCCGGCGCTCCCGGCACTCCCGGCGCGGGCGGCTACGCTGGTGCCCCTGGTGCCCCTGGCGCTCCTGGCGTTAGCGGCAAGCCCGTCACTCCCGGCGCGAGCGGCGCATCCGGCTCTTCCGGCGCCCCTGGCGCTCCTGGCTCTTCTGGCAAGCCTGGCGCCCCTGGCGCCCCCGGCACGAGCGGCTACGGCAGCGCTCCCGGCGCCCCTGGCGCTGCTGGCAAGCCCGGCGCTCCCGGCGTTAGCGGCGCCCCCGGCGCTCCTGGCGTGAGCGGCCAGCCCGCTGCCCCCGGCGCTCCCGGCGCTCCCGGCACTCCCGGCGCGGGCGGCTACGCTGGTGCCCCTGGTGCCCCTGGCGCTCCTGGCGTTAGCGGCAAGCCCGTCACTCCCGGCGCGAGCGGCGCATCCGGCTCTTCCGGCGCCCCTGGCGCTCCTGGCTCTTCTGGCAAGCCTGGCGCCCCTGGCGCCCCCGGCACGAGCGGCTACGGCAGCGCTCCCGGCGCCCCTGGCGCTGCTGGCAAGCCCGGCGCTCCCGGCGTTAGCGGCGCCCCCGGCGCTCCTGGCGTGAGCGGCCAGCCCGCTGCCCCCGGCGCTCCCGGCGCTCCCGGCACTCCCGGCGCGGGCGGCTACGCTGGTGCCCCTGGTGCCCCTGGCGCTCCTGGCGTTAGCGGCAAGCCCGTCACTCCCGGCGCGAGCGGCGCATCCGGCTCTTCCGGCGCCCCTGGCGCTCCTGGCTCTTCTGGCAAGCCTGGCGCCCCTGGCGCCCCCGGCACGAGCGGCTACGGCAGCGCTCCCGGCGCCCCTGGCGCTGCTGGCAAGCCCGGCGCTCCCGGCGTTAGCGGCGCCCCCGGCGCTCCTGGCGTGAGCGGCCAGCCCGCTGCCCCCGGCGCTCCCGGCGCTCCCGGCACTCCCGGCGCGGGCGGCTACGCTGGTGCCCCTGGTGCCCCTGGCGCTCCTGGCGTTAGCGGCAAGCCCGTCACTCCCGGCGCGAGCGGCGCATCCGGCTCTTCCGGCGCCCCTGGCGCTCCTGGCTCTTCTGGCAAGCCTGGCGCCCCTGGCGCCCCCGGCACGAGCGGCTACGGCAGCGCTCCCGGCGCCCCTGGCGCTGCTGGCAAGCCCGGCGCTCCCGGCGTTAGCGGCGCCCCCGGCGCTCCTGGCGTGAGCGGCCAGCCCGCTGCCCCCGGCGCTCCCGGCGCTCCCGGCACTCCCGGCGCGGGCGGCTACGCTGGTGCCCCTGGTGCCCCTGGCGCTCCTGGCGTTAGCGGCAAGCCCGTCACTCCCGGCGCGAGCGGCGCATCCGGCTCTTCCGGCGCCCCTGGCGCTCCTGGCTCTTCTGGCAAGCCTGGCGCCCCTGGCGCCCCCGGCACGAGCGGCTACGGCAGCGCTCCCGGCGCCCCTGGCGCTGCTGGCAAGCCCGGCGCTCCCGGCGTTAGCGGCGCCCCCGGCGCTCCTGGCGTGAGCGGCCAGCCCGCTGCCCCCGGCGCTCCCGGCGCTCCCGGCACTCCCGGCGCGGGCGGCTACGCTGGTGCCCCTGGTGCCCCTGGCGCTCCTGGCGTTAGCGGCAAGCCCGTCACTCCCGGCGCGAGCGGCGCATCCGGCTCTTCCGGCGCCCCTGGCGCTCCTGGCTCTTCTGGCAAGCCTGGCGCCCCTGGCGCCCCCGGCACGAGCGGCTACGGCAGCGCTCCCGGCGCCCCTGGCGCTGCTGGCAAGCCCGGCGCTCCCGGCGTTAGCGGCGCCCCCGGCGCTCCTGGCGTGAGCGGCCAGCCCGCTGCCCCCGGCGCTCCCGGCGCTCCCGGCACTCCCGGCGCGGGCGGCTACGCTGGTGCCCCTGGTGCCCCTGGCGCTCCTGGCGTTAGCGGCAAGCCCGTCACTCCCGGCGCGAGCGGCGCATCCGGCTCTTCCGGCGCCCCTGGCGCTCCTGGCTCTTCTGGCAAGCCTGGCGCCCCTGGCGCCCCCGGCACGAGCGGCTACGGCAGCGCTCCCGGCGCCCCTGGCGCTGCTGGCAAGCCCGGCGCTCCCGGCGTTAGCGGCGCCCCCGGCGCTCCTGGCGTGAGCGGCCAGCCCGCTGCCCCCGGCGCTCCCGGCGCTCCCGGCACTCCCGGCGCGGGCGGCTACGCTGGTGCCCCTGGTGCCCCTGGCGCTCCTGGCGTTAGCGGCAAGCCCGTCACTCCCGGCGCGAGCGGCGCATCCGGCTCTTCCGGCGCCCCTGGCGCTCCTGGCTCTTCTGGCAAGCCTGGCGCCCCTGGCGCCCCCGGCACGAGCGGCTACGGCAGCGCTCCCGGCGCCCCTGGCGCTGCTGGCAAGCCCGGCGCTCCCGGCGTTAGCGGCGCCCCCGGCGCTCCTGGCGTGAGCGGCCAGCCCGCTGCCCCCGGCGCTCCCGGCGCTCCCGGCACTCCCGGCGCGGGCGGCTACGCTGGTGCCCCTGGTGCCCCTGGCGCTCCTGGCGTTAGCGGCAAGCCCGTCACTCCCGGCGCGAGCGGCGCATCCGGCTCTTCCGGCGCCCCTGGCGCTCCTGGCTCTTCTGGCAAGCCTGGCGCCCCTGGCGCCCCCGGCACGAGCGGCTACGGCAGCGCTCCCGGCGCCCCTGGCGCTGCTGGCAAGCCCGGCGCTCCCGGCGTTAGCGGCGCCCCCGGCGCTCCTGGCGTGAGCGGCCAGCCCGCTGCCCCCGGCGCTCCCGGCGCTCCCGGCACTCCCGGCGCGGGCGGCTACGCTGGTGCCCCTGGTGCCCCTGGCGCTCCTGGCGTTAGCGGCAAGCCCGTCACTCCCGGCGCGAGCGGCGCATCCGGCTCTTCCGGCGCCCCTGGCGCTCCTGGCTCTTCTGGCAAGCCTGGCGCCCCTGGCGCCCCCGGCACGAGCGGCTACGGCAGCGCTCCCGGCGCCCCTGGCGCTGCTGGCAAGCCCGGCGCTCCCGGCGTTAGCGGCGCCCCCGGCGCTCCTGGCGTGAGCGGCCAGCCCGCTGCCCCCGGCGCTCCCGGCGCTCCCGGCACTCCCGGCGCGGGCGGCTACGCTGGTGCCCCTGGTGCCCCTGGCGCTCCTGGCGTTAGCGGCAAGCCCGTCACTCCCGGCGCGAGCGGCGCATCCGGCTCTTCCGGCGCCCCTGGCGCTCCTGGCTCTTCTGGCAAGCCTGGCGCCCCTGGCGCCCCCGGCACGAGCGGCTACGGCAGCGCTCCCGGCGCCCCTGGCGCTGCTGGCAAGCCCGGCGCTCCCGGCGTTAGCGGCGCCCCCGGCGCTCCTGGCGTGAGCGGCCAGCCCGCTGCCCCCGGCGCTCCCGGCGCTCCCGGCACTCCCGGCGCGGGCGGCTACGCTGGTGCCCCTGGTGCCCCTGGCGCTCCTGGCGTTAGCGGCAAGCCCGTCACTCCCGGCGCGAGCGGCGCATCCGGCTCTTCCGGCGCCCCTGGCGCTCCTGGCTCTTCTGGCAAGCCTGGCGCCCCTGGCGCCCCCGGCACGAGCGGCTACGGCAGCGCTCCCGGCGCCCCTGGCGCTGCTGGCAAGCCCGGCGCTCCCGGCGTTAGCGGCGCCCCCGGCGCTCCTGGCGTGAGCGGCCAGCCCGCTGCCCCCGGCGCTCCCGGCGCTCCCGGCACTCCCGGCGCGGGCGGCTACGCTGGTGCCCCTGGTGCCCCTGGCGCTCCTGGCGTTAGCGGCAAGCCCGTCACTCCCGGCGCGAGCGGCGCATCCGGCTCTTCCGGCGCCCCTGGCGCTCCTGGCTCTTCTGGCAAGCCTGGCGCCCCTGGTCCCCCCGGCGCGAGC
The DNA here is from genome assembly GCA_003063905.1 of Chlorella sp. A99. Classification (NCBI taxonomy): domain Eukaryota; kingdom Viridiplantae; phylum Chlorophyta; class Trebouxiophyceae; order Chlorellales; family Chlorellaceae; genus Chlorella; species Chlorella sp. A99. The sequence continues at coordinate 1,396,879 of PCFQ01000010.1, forward strand.
GGCTACGACAGCGCCCCCGGCGCCCCCGGTGCTGCTGGCAAGCCCGGCGCTCCCGGCGCTCCTGGCGTGAGCGGCCAGCCCGCTGCGCCTGGCACTCCCGGCGCGAGCGGCGCCCCCGGCGTGAGCGGCCAGCCTGCTACCCCCGGTGCCCCTGGCACCTCCGGCGCTCCGGGCACTCCCGGCGCGGGCGGCTACACTGGTGCTCCTGGTGCTCCTGGTAAGCTTTTGTTTCGACTGTGCTGGTGGTGGCCGCACATTTGACATGCTCAGAGCTGTGCACGAGCCTGTCCTAAGATGGTGGGCCTGCCGGTGCTTTGCAGGTGCCCCCGGCGTGAGCGGCCAGCCCGGCGCTCCCGGCTCTTCTGGCAAGCCTGGCGCCCCCGGCGCGAGCGGCTACGGCAGCGCTCCTGGCGCCCCCGGTGCTGCTGGCAAGCCCGGCGCTCCCAGCGCTCCCGGCGCTCCCGGCGCTCCTGGCGTGACCGGCCAGCCCGGTGCCCCCGGCGCTCCTGGCGCTCCCGGCGCTCCTGGCACTCCCGGCGCTCCCGGCGCGGGCGGCTACGCTGGTGCCCCTGGTGCCCCTGGCGCCCCGGGCGTAAGCGGTGCTCCCGGCGCTCCTGGTGTGTTGGTGACCCCCACCTTGCCTACGGCGCCCGTATCGAGCGGCAAACCTGCCGCCCCCGGCGTGAGCGGCCAGCCTGCCGTGTCGNGGTGCTGCTGGCAAGCCCGGCGCTCCCAGCGCTCCCGGCGCTCCCGGCGCTCCTGGCGTGACCGGCCAGCCCGGTGCCCCCGGCGCTCCTGGCGCTCCCGGCGCTCCTGGCACTCCCGGCGCTCCCGGCGCGGGCGGCTACGCTGGTGCCCCTGGTGCCCCTGGCGCCCCGGGCGTAAGCGGTGCTCCCGGCGCTCCTGGTGTGTTGGTGACCCCCACCTTGCCTACGGCGCCCGTATCGAGCGGCAAACCTGCCGCCCCCGGCGTGAGCGGCCAGCCTGCCGTGTCGCCCTATGCGCCCAAGCCCACTCCCGCGGCGCCCACCCCCGCCGCCCCAGTGGCCAAGACCCCGCTGCCGAGCGGCATCCCTGTGCCCTCGCTCTATTCGCCGCTCGTGAGCGCGCCTGCGTTGGCGGCGCCTACGCCGGTGGCGCCCACGCCGCCGGCGGTGCCCCAGCCCTATGGCGGCCCCGTGGCCAAGACGCCCGTCGCCAGCGGCATTGCCGCGGCGGCGCCCTCGGCCATCGTCAAGGCGCCCGTGCCCGGCGTTACGGCCGTCGCTGGTCCTGCGGCGCCCGTCGAGGCGCCCGTGTCGGCCTACACGCCCGCGGCGCCGGTGCCCGTGCCCGTCAAGGCGCCGGTGCCGGCCTACGGCGGCCGCGTGGCCAGCAGCCCCACGCCCACGGCGCCCAGCAGCAGCAGCAGCAGCAGCAGCAGCCCCACGCCCGCGGCGCCCGCCGCGCCTGGCGTGAGCGGTGCGCCCGGCGCCACGAGCGCCCCTGGCGGCTACGGCAACGCGGCGTCCAAGCCCGCCTATGGTGGGACGCCCGGCGCCCCGGCCCCGACGCCCAAGCCTTACGGCTCTCACCGCAGGATGTTCAATTGAACCATACGAAGCGCAGCTTTCTTGTACGCAACTCAGTGCAGGTGACCAACCCTTTCAGGCAGCAGGTGACGCAAGCACTCTTGACCAACACTTTTACACTGATTCGTCATTCTTCCATTCATCCAAACGAAAGACTGCATGTAAGCGTCACCACCACATCTGGCGCACATGCCGCACCAGGGGCGGAGGCTCAGAGGGGCGGGCGCCTGGCGGAGGAGCGATGTCGCATTCGGCCAGGGTGCAGTCATCCTCCAGCGGTGTGCACAGGCAGCGGAGCAGCTGTTGGTCGGAATGTCCACCCTGACCTGCGCAGAGGAATGGGTGTAGAGTTGGCGCGGGCGGAGAGGTCCATAGGGTGGCGCGTTTGCACGAGGGCTGCCCGCTTGGCGCCTCGCGCCGCCGCCGCAAACAACACACCTGGATCAGCGCCTCAACGTCGCCGACGGTGGTGGTGCGCGGGCGGACGAGGAGCGTGTTGAGCTTGAGCACCCCAGACGGCCCTTGATTGCGGCAGATCAATGAATACCGCGAGGCAGAGGGGAGGGAGCGCTTGGGACGGGGGGGCGGCGTCAGCACTACCACCAGTGCGCCGTGCCCTGGCAGCCCTCCCTCTGGCAGATGCCCTCACTCTGCTCGCAGGCCTTGCCCTCGTGCTGCTGGCCAGCGGTCGAGCCGCTCTCCGGGGAGGGGAAAGCGGAGCAGGGGCTTGGTCAGCAATGAGCAGGCCTCTTGCAGCTGCTGCAAGCACCGTCGGCCTGCTGCCCAGGCGGCTCACCCCGCTGCAGGCGCCATTGGCTGTGTCGGCAGAGGTAGGGGCCACAGCGGCGGAGCGGGCAGACGGAGGGGTGTCATCGGCGTCGCAGGGGCCAGCGGCGCCAACGCCACGAGCACCAGGCGCCAGCAGCGACAGGCGTGACACCGACGTCACGAGCGGCGGGCGCGTCGATACCAGGCGCGCCGCTGATGCCAGGAGCGTGCGACTGGTGCCAGAGGCACCGCGGATGCCGCTGGTACCAGGCGCGTCAGGTGTGCCGCAATGCTCGGGGCCGCAGCGTGCAGACAGCTCGGCCCGCGCCAGCTCCTGCCTCTGCCACCACCGCGCGCCGCTTCTCCTCCCGGCGGCGCTCCTTCTCCTCCTGCTGCCGCTGCTGCTTTCGCTGCCTCTGTGCCTTGTGCTTCTGCCTGCACCTGCTCCTCGGGCGGTTCCTGCACCAACGCGTGCGCCTAAGTGCCATGGATGCAGCCGTTGAGCCCGCCGTTGCTGTCCCCACGGCACTGCCAGTGCGCCTCTGCATCAGCGGCGCCGCCGGGGAGAGCGTCCCGACTGCCGTGGTGCCCCACCTGATTGCCAGACGTGCCGGAGAGTCTGTCGATGGCCATCTGCACCTTGACGTCTTGCCGCTGGCGCTTCTGCTGCACCCCCAGCTCCTGCTGCTGCTGCTGGCGCGTCGGCGCTCCTTCTCGGCCTTGAGCCACGGCAGCCGTCCCTGCGGCATCTGCTGCGCCTGCTGCTTTGCTGCCTCGGCGCCCGTCTCTGCCGCTTCCGCCGCTGCCACCGTGGCACCTGCCTCTGCCTCTGCCTCGGCCACCAACGCGGCCCCTGCCGCGTGCTCCTGCGCCTCCTCCGCCTGCGCCTGCTCCTCGGGCGACTCCGGCGCTGCCGCCTCCTGCGCCCCGGCGCTCGGCCACACAAGCGGCGGGTCCTCGAGTGTGCTGCCACCCAGCTGCCGGGTTGCACCGCAGCTGGCCGCAGGGTTGGAGCAGGCCACCGCCGAAGAAGCCGGCTGGTTGCTGGAGTATGTTTGGGTGGGAGGAGAGGCCGCCGCCGCAGGCTGCTGCGCTACGGGCTGCTGCTGCGAGTCGGCTGCCTGCTGCTGTGCCGCCGTGGCCGCCGCTGCCTTACGCTTTTGCGTGCGGCAATCACGCTTCCGCCGCCCTTTGTTCAGGGCTGCTGCGGCTCGCACTCCGCCAGCGACGACTCTGTGTCGCCGCCGCTGGCCCGGCCCCTGTCGTCCCCGAGCCTGCCGCCTCAGCGGTCGTTGGCGCTGGCTCTGTCGCCGGCACTGCGGCCGCCGGCGCCGGCCCCGCCACGGGCGCCGCCGGCAGCTGTGCCACCGGTGCTGCAGTGGCCGCCACCGGCGCGCTGACCGCTGCGAATGCGCGGCCGCCCACAGGTGGGCTGATCCTGTTGCTGCCGGTGGTGAGCTCTGCTGGAGTGAGGTTGTCGTGGTTGAAGCCGGGGTAGGCCGCTCCTGCAGCCACCGCTCCTCCTGCTGCTCCTGTGGCACCCACTCGTCCACGGTCAACCTTTCCTCGCAAATGTTGCCAGCACGTTTGGCGACACGTGCTGCTCCGTGGCAGGCCCCTGCGGCCCCTCGCCGCCACCGCCCGCGCGCTGCTCATCCTTGCCCGCCTGCCACGGGGCGGCGCGCTGCTTCCACGCTGCCCGCCTGCTGCTGCCATCCTCAGGCTTGGGCGACATCGGCGCGGGCGGGGAAGAGGGGGATGAAACGGGGGTGCCAGCCTCGGGCGACGCCGGCTCGGGTGCGGGTGAGGCGACAGCCGCGGGCTCGGTCGGCGCGGAGGAGGGGAGGGGACGCGGCGCGCCGCCGCTACCCCTGCCACCCCCGCGTCAGCCAGCGCCGCGGGCGCCCCGCTGTGAGGCTGCTGCGGCTCTGCTGGCTGCTGCGCCTGCTGTTCCTGGGGCAGGGTCGCCTCCTCGGCTGCCTCGCCCACCTCAGCCAGCCGCGCCGCCGCCGGGCTGGCCGAGCAGCGCGGTCCACAGCTTTGATGCAGGTGCGTCCACCGACAGGTTGGCTGGTCCTGCTGGTCGCCAGCTCCCGCTGCTCCTTGGGGGAGGGGCTGCCGCCGCTGCTGCGTGGCTGCCGCACCGGGGCCCTGCCACACGTAGAGCTCGGAGGGGGGGCAGACCACCATCTCCGAATACTCGCCCTTCCCATCTGGAGGGCAAAGGCCTACCACCCTCACAGGCGCGGCGGCGGCGCTGTCAAAGGTGGCCAGCTGCGCACCGGGCTGCAGGCCGTTGTGGAAGACGCAGGCGTGCATGCGCATGCCGACAGCGAGGCGAGCTGTGGAGGAGCACGCGCGAGATGAGAGCATGGGAGGAGGGACGTTGGCCCCCGCGCGCCGCCGGCAATCTGCAGGCCGCGCACACTGCTGCAGTTTCCCATTGCTCTGCTCGCTGGAGTGTCTCGACCATTGTTCTCTGCAGCGCTGATGGCTGGGAAGGAGGAGGGGAGGCAAGCAGTTGGGCGCGTGTGAGTTGCTGCGCGCCGGCCGCCGCCCGCGTCTTCCGCCCGCGTCCACACCCAGCGCCGCTCGTCACGCCCTCCGCCCAGCCCGCCTCCAGTGCCCGCCCGCGCCCCGCTGGCCTCTTCCACCTTGCCTGCTGCTGCTCAGAGCCTTGGAACACCGCTGCTGTGGCGGAATGGTGGGCGCCTGGGTGCGCTCATGGCCCAGGTACTTGGCGCCCGCCCGCCCGCCAGCCACATGCCAGGCGGGTGCTGCAGCAGCCATGCTCGCGATCTCCCCCAGCTGCCCCCAACGCGATGGGGTGCTGTATCGCGAGCTGGTGGCGAGCGATCCAGAACCCTAAACCCTTACCCCACGCATGGAGTGGAAGAGTGCTGGAGTGTCCAGAAGGTGAATGGGTCGCCCGCCCGCCTGCCCGCAGCCCACCGCCGCCATGCATGCTGCGGCGCCTCGGAACAGAGGGCTAGCTTTCGCATGAGATCCCTGATGAGGGTGTTTACAATGAAGTGAAAAGAGCCGTCGGAGTGTCGTGGGAGGAAGGTCTTGGTGATCGCCACCGGCGCACAAAGCACAGTTCACTTCGAGAGGATGCGAATCGCTTGCGCGCGCGTCCCGAGCAGCCCAACCTTCTCGTTGGTGACGACGAATAGCGGGTAATGCTTCAGCAGCTGCGCAATGGGGAAGAGGGTCAGGGAGGGGAGACAGAAGGCTCAGCGTCTGGCGATGCAGCGCCCCCGCATGCCCTGCGCTACGCAACCCCCGCTGCCCAAAGGAAAAGGAAGAGATCTCTCGCCTTAGTGAAGCGTGAGGCCTTCCACAGGAACGCCTCCAGCAGGCCCCCCGCCTTGACGCGCTCCAGCACCTGCGGCACGGCAGTGGACAGCGACGGGGGCCCCCGCATTGAGAGGTATGGACGGCGGAAGAGGTGCACCTGGGCGGTGGATTGCACATCAGGCAGCCCCCCCCCCCCCCCCCCCCCCCCCCCCCCCCC
>PCFQ01000010.1:1408842-1424578 GCA_003063905.1 Chlorella sp. A99
GGGGGGGGGGGGGGGGGGGGGGGGTGTCTGGCGGGAGTGCCCCCTGCTGCAGCGGCGCAGCACTAAGAAAGTCCCACCTTGGCGCTGCCTCCCCGTCGCAGGGCGAGACCTGGAGCGTCTCCGCCGACACAAACCGCTACAACCGTTGGTGAGCCTATGCCTTGTGTTCGAATCCCCCAGTCGCCTGCGACGCCTTCACTCTGCTTGCTTCCCTGCTCCCGTCTGTGCCAGGTGGGGCGAGAACCACTTTGGCGACGGCTGGGTGCAGCGCTTTGGCAACTCCACCAGTGGTAAGAGCACGGCAGTAGGATGGCCAGGCTGGACTGCTTGCTGCACCCTGGCTGCGCATTCTCCCGTGTGCCAAACCCCCCTCCTTCCCCCTGCCAGGCGAGCACTGGGACGTCACTGAGCAGAGCGGCACCACCTACAACCCTATCCCCCACTTTGGGTGCGCGCGGCAGCTGGGGCGGGCAGCGCCTGGTGGCTGGGTGTGCGCGGCAGCTGGGGCGGGCGGCGTCGGGCGGCGCGCTGCGTTCCCGCCTACTCTACCCCACGCGCACAGGCTCCCCCCTGACTGACCCTGCCTCCCTGCCTGCCCGCTGCAGCTACGACCTGGCGCTGGCGCACTCGCCGCAGCTGCGCACCGTGCCCACGCTGCCGCGCGACGACGGCGGCCTGGGCGGTGGGCTGGCGTCGCTCGGTTGAGCAGTTCTGCATGTGCATGTGTTGCTGCCTGTTGTGACGACCGGCAGGAAACCCAGGCAATAGATGGGGCTAGCACCTCTCAGCACGCAGCGCTCTCTCCAGCTCGCTGGCAGCCACTCATGCAGCCACGCTGCCGCACCAAGGCTCAGGACAGCACGCGGTTGCAGGAGGCTGCCAGCGCCGCGGCGGCAGCCTCCAGGTCCTTGGCCGAGTGGGCGGCGCTGACCGCGACGCGCAGGCTGGGCGGCAGGCGCCCGCGCTCCAGCTTCGAGTACTTGGCGGTGGCGACCAGCACGTCTTGGCGCTGCGGGGGTGGAGGGAGGGTGGAAGGCGCCGGTCTTCCCGCATGCCGCGTGCCAGGCTCGGGGGCAAAGCTGAGAGATGCAACAACACGCATTCCACACTCAACACCACCGCAGCCCACACGCAGGCCCAGCAGCCCCCTCCCGGACCGGCCCTCCCAGACCTGCAGGCAGTCATCGGCCACGCGCTGTAGCAGCGCATCGCCCGTGGGCCAGTCGGCGGGGCCTGCCACGCCTGCGGACGCCGCCGCCGCCGGCGCCAGGCGCAGGTGCACGACCGGCGAGCGCGCGGCCGCCTTGCCGCCCACGACCTCCAGCTGCACGGAATGGAACAGAAGGGCGCGTGCGTGTGTGGTGTGGGGAGGAGAGTGCTGATGGGGCGTGCCACAGCGCCCCCTCCTCGCGAGGGCCGCCCCCGCGCACCTGCGGGATCTCGGCTGCGAGCTGCCGGAAAGCCGCCGCGTTCTCTGCCAGCCGCGGCAGCAGCTTGCTTCCCTGGGACTCGAGGATGTCGAGCGCCGCGATGCCAGCTGCAGTGGGCGCGAGAGGCGGTGGGGAGGGGGCATGGGCGCTGAGCCGGGGACAGGGGTCAGGGCCAGGGCGCGGGTGACAGCAAGCGCCGGACGACGGCGTGCAGGAGCCACGTCCCACATCCCTGCCGCCACGGCCAGGACTTGTTCGCTGGCGGCCCCGCCCCAGGCGCCCACCCGTGGCCAGGTAGGGCGGCAGCGAGGCGGAGAAGCAGTAGCCCAGGCCGCTCAGGCGCTGATGGTCCACCATCTCCCGGTCCCCCGCGCAGAAGCCGCCCACGCTGGCCAGCGCGTTGCCTGGGGCGCAGGGGGGCGAGGCGGGGCGCAGGGCGCGCAGAGGGTCGGGAGCCGAGGGCCGGCGGGGGCGCAGCTGGAGCGCACGTGCGCCGCTGGCACTTCGCTCCAAAGCGCTCCCAACCGCCGGCTCCCCACCCCTGCCCCCGCGCTCACCCATGGATGCGCCGATGATCTCCGCCTCCCCGGGCGCGATGCCCCAGAGCTCGGCCGCGCCGCGCCCCGTGGCGCCCAGCACCCCCAGGCTCAGGCTCTCGTCGATCACCAGGCGGTAGCGGTAGCGCTGGCAGCAGGGAGCGTGGGGGGTGGGAGGGCGTCAGACGCAGCGCTCGCCGCGGCCACTCTGCGCACACGGCGAGGCGCGCGCGCCCGCCAGCGCCGCCCAGGATGCGCGCAGCAGCTTGGTAGGCGGCGCAGCGCACGGCACCCACCTCCTTGAGCTCGCGGATGGCGCCCAGGGGGGCCAGCTCCCCCGTGTGCGCGTAGATGCCCTCCACCACGATGAATCGGCGGTTGAGGGGACGCCTGGGGGGTGGGCGGGTGGGTGGCGGGGGTGGGAGGGGCGCAAGGCGCTGGCCGAGAGCGCGAGGCGTGCGTCTAGGGTGCGAGGAGCGCGGGCGGAGCCCCCACCAACCTCCTTCGCGCTCACTTGGTGCGCCGGTCCTCCTCCGCCACCTTGCGCAGCAGCCGCTCCAGGTCGGCAACGTCGTTGTGCCTGACGGCAGGGAAGGGAGAGGGCGATTGGTGGAAGGCATACACGAAGCGCACGGTGGCAGGGCCTGGTGCCACCGGCGCACTCCTCGCCAGCGGGCCTGCAGTGCGTCCCCCTCTCCCCCCTCCGCCGCTCACTTGAAGTAGAGCACGCGAGCGCGGGAAAGGCAGCAGCCGTTCTGGATGCCGAAGTTCACCGCCTGCGGTGGGCGCGGCAGGATGCTGGCATGCGCGGACGAGCAGGCGACGGGCGTGGCAGGTCCTGCGCCTGCTTCGCGTCCTCTCCTCCCCCCTCCGCAGCCAAAGGGGTTGGCAGGGGGCCCGCCCCCCACCCACCCGGCCTCCCTCCCGAGGCGCGCCGCACCTCGTCGGCGACGATGAGGTCGCGCTTGTTGGCAAAGGCTGGCAGCACCGAGGGCAGGGTGGCCAGGTCGTAGCTGTACAGGATGGCCTCCTGCGTGCCCATGAACGCCGCCAGCCGCTCCTCCAGCTGCGCGCCAAACGAGCGAGGGGGTCGCAGGAGACCCGGCAGCAGCAGATGCGGAGCAGCCGTCCTGCGCTGCAGGCAGCAGACACCCCTCGCGCCAAACTGCGCGCGAGTGCTGTCGCGAGCGATGCTCGAGTGACCTCCACCTCCCACCTGCAAGTGCACGTCGATGGTACCATAGAAGCCGCGGGGCCCGCAGGAGCCGACGCCGTACTTGGCGATGGTGGCGTGAGCGGCGCGGCGCACGCCTGCTCGCGGGGCGGCGGTGGGCGGTGGGCGCGGGCGCGGCGCGACGGCGGGCCCACGACCACACTGGCGCCTCTCCCACCCTCACCCTCGTCCCCGGCAATTCCCAGGAAGTTGAAGGACGCCATGTTGAGCGCCCTGCGCCCGTCGGCCACCACCTGCAGAGCGTGCGTGGGGGAAAGCGTTGGGCACCGGGGCGCGAGAGCCTGGCCACGCGAGCGGACATGGGCAGCAGGCGCAGCTCCGACCCGCACGCCGCAAGCCGGGCGGCGCCGCTGCCGCCCTGCCGCGGGCTCCGCCCGCGCCTGCGTGCCGGTCTCGCTGGACAACACGACTGGCTTGGGCCCCTGCGGAGGGTCGGCCGGCCCCCACAGCGGCTCCGGCTCCCACTCCTCGCACAGCTCGTCGATTTCCTGCGGGCCGGGAGCGCGTGCGAGGGCGCGAGCGCCAGCGCTCAAACATGCGGCTGCGCGTGCGCGTGCGACGCTGCGGCGCTTGCTCTCGCCCCCCGCCCGCGTGGCCGGGGGGCCGGCCCCGCCCCTGCGCCCCCCGGACGCGCCCTGACCTTGTCGGTGAGCGGGGCGGCCGCCTTTGCGGCGGGCTTGTAGGAGGATTGGAAGAGGAGGTAGGAGATGACGGCCAGGAGCAGGCCCTCCACCACCAGGTGGCCCTGGTGCTCGATGAAGGAGGCGGGGTGCAGCCTGTTTATTATTTTTGGGGGGTGGGTGGGGGTGGGGTGGGGGGGTAATGGCGGCACCTGCCAGCGTCTCGCACGTTCTGCCTCTGCCCCCCGCTGGCTGCACAGACGCACCTGCCGCCGGGGCCTATGGTCGCCCACAGTTCGCGGCTGCTGCGCTGCACCGCCGCCAGCTGCGGCACCAGCGGGTGCAGGCCGTCCACGAAGGAGAGGCAAACAATTCCGGCGGCCAGCAGCAGGGCGTCGGTGAGCAGGCGGGTGCCGAGGGTGCCCATTTGCGTCGTCGTCGGCGGCGGCAGCGGGTGGCGGCGACGGCGGCGGCAGCGAGGCGGCAGCGGCGAAGCGGTGAGGTGAGCTGAGCGGTGGCGCCGCGCTCTCCCCCCCGTCAGGCCCACGTTAGGAGGTGCTGGCCGCGATGTGCAGAGGCGCGGCTACGATCGAGGATGCACCGTTCAAGCAACCAGTTTGAGCAACGCCTGCAAGTTGCCACACTTGAAATGAAGGACCTTGTGACGGCAATGAGCGCAAGGTGGGCGGAAATGCAGCAAGCCGCGGCTTGCCGGGGCTTGCTTGGCGAGGTACCGCTGTTCTCGGCGTTTTTCTCTTTCTCACAACACCCACACACCCCACAGATCGGATCGCAGCAGCACAGATCACATCTCGAGGTCGACTGCCATTGGGCTCGTCACCCAGACGTGATGGACGCGTGAGGTCCTCTTGTTTAAGTTGGTCGCACCACGCGAGCGACGGAGGAGAGGACATCCCAATGGCCCGCCTGCTGTGCCGCCTGCTGCCGCGCGCTGCGCCGCCTGATGCGGATCTATTTGGCATGCCGCCTCCTCTGCGGCTGCCCGCTGGGCCGCCTGCTCTCAGCCTGGCGCTCTCGTCTGCATGGTAACCGCAGCTGAGCTGCACTGCGCTCCTAGCGTCAGCGCGGGGATGCCAGGGCGACGGCATGCAGGCTTGGCACGTGGCCAAACAGGCGTTAGATCCATTCGCCCCACCCAGGTAGGAACCTTTCAACGGGATCTCATGGGAGAGCCAGTGTGCTCTGAGGCGCGGGCAGTGTGCATGTGCGGCGGTGGCCTGCGGGCGGCACGCCATGGCGCCGGCGGACAGGCGTCGAGTGGCCTACCTATCCTCCTCAATATGGGGTGGAGCAGGGTGGGGCCGGCCTGCCCAAGCGCCCCGCACGGCGCGGCTCTCATTCTGTACCAACCCCTCCTCCACAGGACCCGCAGCCCTGCAGCAGCACCGCCAGCCGCGCCGACTAGATGGGTGGCGACCGCGGCGCCACGGACGGCTCGCGCGCAGGCCGGCGGGGCGTTGGCCGGCGTTGGCGGCTGCAGTTGAGGTGGCAGAGGGTGCTGCGGGCCAGCGACGCCGAGGCCGCTCTCCTGCTGGAGTGCCACGGGCCGCCCTCGTGGCGCCTCTCCCTGTGAGCGCGCCCCGCCGGCCGGGCGCTTGCACGCCACCCGCGCTGGGGTAACTTCACCGCTGCGTGGCCGGCCAGCGCAGCGCCCCGCACAGTGCGCTGGTCCTGGCCGAGGCGCTGGAGTGGCTGGAGTAGGCGCGGCGGCGGCTCAGGTGCGGGAGTGAGCCAGCGGCAAGGGTCGCGCCCGCCCTCCCTCCCGCAGTGAGCGGCCGCTCTCATCAGCACCTGTGGCCCTGCCCCTCTCTGTGCTCGCAGGGCAGGGCTGAGGAGAGGCTGGGCACGGCTTGGGCGACGGCCCCCAGGTGTGGGGGCATGGGTGTTTGGAAGACTGGTGTGTTAGGTGCCTTCGACCTGCGATGCCTGATGTGCATCCTCTTGCCATCATGCTCGCCTTGCGCCGCAGGCGGCCCAGGAGGAAGCGGCCGCACTGCTCTCGCACCACTCCAACTCAAGAGGTCGCACCGCGCTCAGCACTCATGCGGCCGCGCCGCTGCTCAGGGCAGCATGCGCTTGGAGGGCCATACACCGCCTGGTACCAGTGTGCGGCCCAGCAGGTGACGGCCAACGAAGTTGAGGTGGGGGGCGCGGCTTGCACAGTGAGCGGCGCTGAGCGGGGCGAGCGGTGCTGATGCCCAGGCACATCGGCGACCTGCCAACACTTTTGTGCATGTGCGCGCCTCCATGCAGCGGCCCTGGCCAACCAAATGCAACTGCAGTGAGGCGGCTGGTGAGGGCCGGCGGTGGTGTGGCGGGCGGTGGCGGGGGCGCCGAGGGGGCCGGCAGCTGTGATGGCCTCCTGGAGGACAGGTCAGCAGAGCAATGTGCAGTGAGGCAGCAGCAGTAGTGTGCAGTAGGATGTGACAGCAGTGCGGCGTAGCGCGTAGCAGCGGGTGTGCAGCGGGCGAGAGGCAGCTAGGCAACTAGGGCGATCTGACTTTCTGCAATCACTTTGGAACCCTTACTATATGTTCAGCGGTCAGCGGCCAGCGAAGGGCTCGCGAAAGCCAGGGCCAGGGAACTTGTGCTCTTTCCTACTCGCGAATTGCATTTCCGCTCAACATTGCTGTCTGATTAAGACACCTGATCGCTGCAGCGAAGGCAACAGATCACGACTGTCGCCTCCCAGTTCAACTCTCCTCGCCGATCGTCTCATGCTTACTGCTGCGATCGCGATGCCTCAGGCGTGAGGAGGAGGGGTGTAGCGGCAAGCTCGTGTTGGCAACACCGATGGCGCTCCCCAACGGCTCTGCAGCCGTGCTTGACGCATCAGCAACGCGCATTCTGGACCCTGCGAACAGCGCAGGCGTGCAGGAGCTCGAAAACGTTGTGAATGTGTTCTTTAGCTCTACGGATTCATCCACGGTGCGTGTCACGTCGATCACGAAGCTTGGCAGGGTCGGGGGGAGCCGCAGCAGCGAGTAGCCCCGCCCCGCCGCCCGCCGCCTGCCGCACGCACCCGCTTCCGGGCTGCGCTTTGTGTTGCACCGCCCCCGCCGCATGCTCGCCCTTGCTGAAATCGGCGACGCAGAGGGTCGTGTGCCTGCTGGGCGGGGTGTGAGGGGTGCGGCGTGCGAGCCGCGCTCCCAACCGCCCCAACCGCCCCACCCGACACATGCGTTTGTGCGCCCTCTGCAGCGCGGTGCAGCCGAGGCGGTCCTGAAGAAGGTGCAGGAGCACCCGGACGCCTGGACGCGCGTGGACGCGATCCTGGAGCAGTCCAAGTCGCAGCAGACCAAGTTCTTCGGGCTCCAGGTGCCTGCTACTGGATCTGCGGGCATAAGGGTGGACAACCTGCTCCAATTAATTTAGCTCCGTCTGGGCCATGCCTGCCACAAGCGGCAGCGCACGCTGCTGCGGTTCTGGCAGCCAGTTGCAGCTCGAGTAGTGCTGCGAGTGGCGGTGGGCGAGGCGCTGTCCTTCGCTGCGCCAATGCAGCAGGGCCGCCGGGCTGACGTCGTGGCCAAACCCTACGCCCCCCTTGCGCAGGTCCTAGAGTCGGTGATCAAGTCCAAATGGGGGGCGCTGCCCGATGCGCAGGTGCTCTGGCCGGCTGCACGCGCTGCTGCAGCGCCGCGGGAGCAGAGAGCTGCTCCGCAGCTTGGGGGCAGGCTGCACTGCCGATGGCACTAGGCCGAGGCTGCTGGGGTCGCGCGTGTGGCCAGAGCGTGTCGGCACCACGCCTGCCATGCCGCGAGGCGCGGCCAGGGCGTGGCAGCTCACGCCTGCCGCTCTGACCGTCATGCATCCCCCACCCTCCTGCCGCGCACCGCGCAGCGCGAGGGCATCAAGACGTACGTCAGCAACCTGATCATCAAGATCAGCACGGACGAGGCGGCCTTCCGCAGGTGGGGTGGGTGGGGTGGGCGTTGCGCCGCAAAAGCGACAAAGGAGGGGCAGGTGGAGGGGCAAGCTGCAGGCGCCGGGCGGCGGCCACGGCGCTCGCGCCAGCCTGTTGCTGGTGCCGTGTGGCTGCTGCAGCCCTGGGCGCGTGCTGTGAGTGCGCGCTGACGCCGCCGCGCCCCACGCGCTTGCGCAGGGAGCGCACCTTTCTGAACAAGCTCAACCTCGTGCTGGTGGACATCCTGAAGCAGGCGCGTCGGGCGGGTGGCGGGAGCGTGGACGGGGCAGGGCTAGGAGGCGCCGCCAGCGGAGAGGACAGGCCCTCGCCAGGGGCGGCGCCGGCGGCGTTGCCGCGGGGGCGCGGCTCTCACCGCGCCGCCCGCCCTCCCGCCCGCCGCAGGACTGGCCCCACAAGTGGCCCTCCTTCATCCCCGACATCGTGGGCGCCTCGCGCACGAGCGAGCCGCTGTGCGAGAACAGCATGGCCATCCTGCGCCTGCTGTCCGAGGAGGTGTTTGACTTTAGCAAGCAGGACCTCACGGCGGTGGGTGGCTGGCGTGGTGGTGGTGGGTGGGTGGTGGGTTGGGGGGGGCGGGGCAGGGTGGGGCGGAGCAGCGCTGCGGCACACGGAGGTGCGGGTGTGCTGCCTCCGTGCCTGGCACGCTTAGGCCGCAGAGGGTGCCGGCGCTGCAGTTGCGTTGGCAAGCTCGCACATCCCAAATGCCTTTTCCCAATGTCTTTTCCCCCTATGCCTTTCCCCCACGCCTGCAGGCCAAGGCCAAGGAGCTGAAGAGCAGCTTCAACCAGCAGTTTGGGCAGGTGGGCTGCCAGGGGGGGAGGGCGCATGGCGCGAACGAGGCGCTGGGGCAGCGCTACTGTCAGGGGACTGGAGCGGCACCGCCGAGCTCTGGCGTGGCTTCGCCCCCCGCCCCGCCCCCCCGCGCAGGTCCATGAGCTCTGCATGATGGTGCTCAACAGCAGCCAGCGGCCGGAGCTGGTGCGGGCCACGCTGGCCACGCTGCACGCTTTCCTCTCCTGGGTGCCGCTGGGCTACATCTTCGAGAGCAACCTGGTGGAGGTGGGAGGGGTTTAGGGCTTAGGGCGCGCCGCCGCGGCGATGCTGCGCGCTGCGCCGCGACGCCGTGGCCGACGGCCGCGCGGACGCGTCGCGATGTGCGTCGCGCTGTCACACCGCGACTCGCGGTCGCCCCCCCACCCTGCGCGCGCGTGCAGGTGCTGCTGCGCCTCTTCCCGCAGCCGCCGTTCCGCAACCTCGCGCTACAGTGCCTGGCCGAGGTGGCGGCGCTGCAGGTGTGGAGCAGGCGGGGCGACGCGTGAAGGGCTGGCGTGCCAAGGGAATCGCATGCGCTGGCCAGAAGGGGGCTGCGCGCGAGCAGCAGGCGCGCACGCCGACCAGCTGCCTGCTACGCTCCCCCCCAGGTCGGCCCCGAGTACAACCCCCATTTTGCCTCGCTCTTCAAGTTCTTCATGGCCCAGGCGAGGGGCGGATGCAGAGGCACGCTGCGGTCGTGCAGGGGGCGGGAAGCGTGGTGGACGCATGGCGCCCAGGCCCGGCACCCACCCCCTGTGCCGCGCGCTTCTGGCTTCCCGCTGCAGCTGCTGCCGCTGCTGCCACCCGGCACCGACCTCCCCGCTGCCTACGTGGGGGGGAGCGACGAGGACCAGGCGTTTGTGCAGAACCTGGCGCTCTTCTTGACCGCCTTCTTCAGGTGGGCCGAGGGGCGGGTGGGTGTGCGGGGGTCGGCGCATCGCGCAGCTTGAAGGCCGCGGGTGGGAGGAGCGCCCAGCGCTAACGCAGCGCTCGACCGGCTCGGCCCCCCTCTTCGCCGCCCCAGGGCGCACATCGGGGTGCTCGAAGGGCCGCCGACCGGCGACGACGAGAGCCGGGCAGCGCTGCTGACGGGCCTGGACCACCTGGTGGCATGCTCTTACGTTGAGGATGACGAGGTGTGCTCCCGCGCGCTGATTGCGCATTGTGGGGGGCCGCCGAGCCGGCAACCTGAGCGCCCGGTTGGCAGGATGCCAGCATGCGGCCTGGCGCCTGTCACGCCTGTCCCCCCCACCCCCCCACCCACACACCCACACACCATACCACACCACCACCACCCCACCCCACCCACCCACCCCCCAAAATAAACGTGCGCCCCCCAGGTCTTCAAGATCTGCCTCGACTACTGGAACTTCTTCGTGCCCGACGTCTACTCCTCCGCCTGCACCATAGAGCCCGCGCCGCCCGGCGGCCAGCAGTTTGCATTTGGCGGCGGCGGCGGTGGCGGCGGCAGCATAGGCGGCGGCGCGGTGCGCGCACGGGGCAGAGGGGTGGTGCATGGGCCGCAGCGATCTGCTGTGCCTCGCACATCGGCACTGCGGGCCGGTCAATGCCTGACACCGCTGCGCTCCTGTGCCGCGCCCCTCCCCCTCCTGCCAGGGTCGCAAGCAGCTCTACTCCAAGGTGCTCAGCCGGCTGCGAGCGCTGATGATCGCGCGCATGGCCAAACCCGAGGAGGTGGGCAGGGGGTGAGGTGGGGGGGTGGGGTGGGGTGGGCGCAGGGGGGCCTGCGGGGCACGCCATGCGCGCCTCTTGCGGCGCTGCAGGCGCGCCGCCGCGCTGCGGCGGGGCTGCTGTGACTGCCCCGGCGCCTCCCCCCCCCCCCCGTTCAGGTCATCGTGGTCGAGGACGAGAACGGCAACATCGTGCGAGAGACGATGAAGGACACCGACGTTCTGGCGCGGTGAGGGGCGGCGCCGGCGCCTGGGGCGGGGCGGAGGTGCAGAGGGAGCGCGCGTCGGCGGCTTGGAAGTGCGGAGAGCGCATGCGGGCGGGGTCGCGCCGTGCACCCAATCCAACCTGACCCATGCCGCCGCAGCTACAAGGCCATGCACGAGACGCTGGTGTACCTGAGCCACCTGGACCACGAGGACACAGAGTCGCAGGCGCGGGCGGGGGAGCGCGCGCGGGCGGGGGCTGCGGCCCGCACGAGCGCAGAACGTGTGCTCCCCACTCCTGGCGCCCCCCCTTCCGACGCCGCGCGCCACGCTCCCTCCCCCCCGCCCCGCAGATGCTGGAGAAGCTGCGTCTGCAGCTCAACGGCCGCGAGTGGAGCTGGGCGGCGCTCAACCGCCTGTGCTGGGCAGTCGGCTCCATCAGCGGGTCGATGGTGGAGGAGCAGGAGAACCGCTTCTTGGTCACGGTCATCCGGTGGGCGCACCGCTGCTCGCGACGGCCGCAGCGGGGGTTGATGCTCGCGGCGGCGCGGCGCCGGCAGCGCGGCGCAGGGACGGGGAGCGCCGCGCCCCGCAGCCTACTCAGTCAGCTCAGTCGGCTCTCTGCCTGCCCCCCTCTCCCTCGTCGCAGGGACCTGCTCAACCTGTGCGAGATCACGCGGGGCAAGGACAACAAGGCGGTCATCGCGTCCAACATCATGTGTGCTGAGGGGGGGCCACGCCGGCTGAGTGGCGCCGGTTCGTGCCTCCACGCCTCTGCAGCACTTGTGCCCTCACGCCGCGTTCGCCCTCGCGCGCTCCCCAGGTATGTCGTGGGCCAGTACCCCCGCTTCCTGCGCAACCACTGGAAGTTCCTGAAAACCGTGGTCAACAAGCTGTTCGAGTTCATGCACGAGACGCACCCGGGCGTGCAGGTGGGCGCGGGCGCGGGAGGGGGGTCAGGGCGGCGCTGCCCCTCCGCCTCCCCCGACGCCCCCGCCCCTCCTCGCAGGACATGGCCTGCGAGACCTTCATCAAGATCGTGTCCAAGTGCAAGCGCAAGTTCGTGGTTCTGCAGGCGAGGGGAGGGGCCGTCGGGCAGCGAGGAGGGGACGCGCGGACGCGCGCCGCGTGGGGCGGGCCCGCGACGGGAGGCCGCGGCGCGCGTGCTGCGCTCGCCCGCGCCGCCCGCCCTCTCACCTGCCCCGCTCCCTCCCAGGTCGGCGAGACCGAGCCGTTCATCTCCGAGCTGCTCACCAACCTCACCTCCACGATCCAGGACCTTGAGCAGCACCAGGTGCCGGAGCGGCGGCGCAGCAGGCCGCCCCACGCGCCGAGCGCGCCTGCCCCTGCCCAGCCGAGCGCTGCCTGCCAAACGTCCGCGCTCGCGCTTGCTTTCTTCCCTTGCCCCAGGTGCACATGTTCTACGAGGCGGTGGGGCTCATGATCGGCGCAGACGCGGGTGAGCTGGCGGTGGGCGTGACAGCGGCTGGAGCGCGGGCGCCCCTGGGCTGCGCGGTGTCGGCGCCGCTGTTTGCCGCGCAGTCGCCCACGTTTGCTCGCTTTGGGCTCGCCGGAAAACAAAAGTCCCCTTTGCTGACGCGCCGCTCCAGTGCCCTGCTCGGTGACCGGTGCAGACGCGGCGCGGCGCGAGGGGTACCTCTCCCGGCTCATGGCGCCACCCAACGCGACGTGGCAGCAGATCATCGCGCAGGCCAAGGCGGTGAGGCGGGGCGCAAGGCGGGCTGGCTCTGCTTCCTGCAGCGCGCGTCATACGCGGCGCTGTGCCCTCGCACCCTGCCAGCAGCATGTGCTGATCTCTGGTTTGCCTCCGGCCCCCTTGCCGCCCAGAACGTGGAGGTTTTGAAGCAGGCCGAGGTGGTGAAGAACGTGCAAAACATCCTGCAGGTGCGGGGGGCAGGGGGCGCAGGAGCGAGAGGGGAGGAGACTGCCCAGGCCGGGCGGAGGCGGAGGCGTGGGGGCCAGGCCTGGCGCTGCTGCGTGGCGCCCTTCTCCCACGGCCGCCATCGCTCCCTCCCGCCCCCGCGCAGACCAACGTCTCCGTGTGCAGCAGCCTGGGCCAGCCCTACGCCTCACAGCTCAACCTCATCTTCCTCGACATGCTGGCAGTCTACCGCATGTACAGGTGCGGGAGAGGGGGGCTGCCACCCGGATGGCCGAGCTGCGTGTGTGTGGCAGCCAGCGGGCTGTGCGTCGCTCGTCGCCGCGCTGTGGCGCGTGCAGCCCTCTGGCAACCCCCTTGTCACCTCCCGCCTCCTTCCCTCCTCCAGCGAGCTCATCTCCTCCATCATCGCCACCGGGGGGCCCCACGCTGCCAAGACCTCCGCGGTCAAGCTCATGCGCAGGTGGGACTGGGGGTGTGAACTGCGAGCGACCGCGCCCCGCTGACGCCCGCCACCCGGCATCTCGGCCGCAGCGCCAGGCTGCCTGCGGCGCCGCTTTGCCGCCGCCTGGGCGGCGCGCCGGGCTCGCGCCCTCCCGCTCTGCGCCCCCGACCCGCCCCTCTGGCGCGCAGCGTGAAGAAGGTGACGCTGCGGCTGATCGAGACGTTTGTGGAGCGGTGCGAGGACCCGGGGCTGTTTGCCGCCCAGTACGTCCCCGCGATGATGGACCCCATCCTCGGCGACTACGCGCGCAACAACCCCGACGCGCGGTGGGGAGCGGGGCTGGCACGCGGGCGGCAAGGGGGCGGGGGGCTGCATGGGCGCCTGGCGACCCCGCCGCGATCCACACCTGTTTCCTGTTTTTTCCGTGCGTTCGCTTGCTCTGCTGGCAGCTGCGCCTGCCTGTCGCCGCCTCCCCCGTCCTCATTGCACCTCCGCCTCTGCAGGGAGGCAGAGGTGCTGTCCATGTTTGCGTCCATCATCAACCGGCTGCGCGGCAAGGTGGGCCCGCCTGCGTGGCCGCCGCTGGCGGCGCCCTGCCGGCTGCGCCTTCCTCCTGGCAGCGCAGCCGCACGCTCTGCCGACGCCTTGCGCCCGCCTGCCGCGCAGATGGAGGCCGAGGTGCCTCGCATCTTCGAGGCCGTGTTTGCGTGCACGCTGGGCATGATCACGCGCAACTTCGAGGCAAGTCTGGCCCCGGCGCGCGGAGGGCGCCGCGCCCGGCTGATGGGCCGGCAGGCCCGCTCCCCACCCCTGCTGCGTGCTTCCCGTCTTCTGCTGTCTACCGACCCCGGCCGCGCGCACCCCCGTCCCCCCGCCCCCGCGCAGGACTACCCCGAGCACCGGCTGCACTTCTTCTCGCTGCTGCGCGCCATCACCAACCACTGCTTCCCCTGCCTCCTGGGCATGAGCCCGCCCCAGATGAAGCTGGTCATCGACTCGTGCGTCTGGGCGTTCCGCCACACCGAGCGCAACATCGCAGACACGGGTGTGCGCGGGGGGGGGGGGGGGGGCGCAGGAACGCAGGCGGGCGGCGCGCCTGCGTTTGGTGATGAGCATTGCTGGAGGCACGCGCGGCGTCAAGAATGTGGTGGAGTGTGGCGCCGGCAAGACGGGCGCGGCTGTGTTGCCAGACCGAGCGTCGCTGATTGTTGCAGTTTACTCAAACAAACTGCCACTCCCTTTTCCCCCAGGACTCAACTTGCTATATGAGATGCTTCTCATGTTTGCGGGCAGCGAGGCGGCCACCGCCTTCCACCAGGCCTACTACGCGCAGCTGCTGCAGGAGGTGTTTGCGGTCATGACAGGTGTGCCGCGCGCTGGCGGCAGCGCGGGCCCACGTGTGTGGAGCGGGCGCGCTTCCCAGCCGTGCAGGCGCGGGTGCGCCGACTGGCAGCGGCGACCGAGACTCGCTGCTCTCCACTGATGTCGCTGCTCTCGCCTGCCCACCCATGCTTCGCAGACACCTTCCACAAGCCGGGCTTCAAACTGCAGGCCCGCATCCTGCACCACCTCTTCTCGGTGGTGAAGGGCGACGCGATCAAGGCGCCCATCTGGGACGCGGCGCAGGTGGGCATGGAGGGCTCGTCAGTGGGGGGCTCGGCGGTGGGAGAGGCGCACATGGGGGAGCCGCCTGCTGCGCGGCCATGGGGGCCAAGGTGCCGGGTGGGATGTGCGTGCACGTGATCGCCGCCCCGACTTGTGCCGCATCCCGCGCGCCTCCAGGGCCCTGCCGCGTACGCCAGCAACGCCGCCTGGTGCCAGTCCTACGTGACCTCGCTGCTCTCCACCTCCTTCCCCAACTTGCGGCCGCAGCAAGTGCAGGCAAGCGCGGCACGCGTGCTGCAGGGGGTGGCAACTGTGCAGCTGGCTGTGCGCGCAGCATCGCCATTGCTCGTGCGCGCGTCACCCCGCGGCGCCTGCTCCCTGTGTGTGCAGGCCACCGTGCTTGGCATGTTTGAGCTGCGGGAGTTTGCAACCTTCAAGCAGCACCTGCGGGATTTCTTGGTGCAGGTGGGTGGCTGCAGTGCGGACAACGTGTGGCAGGGGAGGGCAGTAGTGCACAAGTCGGCATGTGCGCAGCCGCGCCATGTGATCTGAACATGCTCCTTGCGCCTCCTCTTTCCAGACTGCGCAGTTTGCGGACCAGAACAATGCAGACCTGTTTGCCGAGGAGGCACAGGCGCAGGCGCAGGCGCAGCACACTGCAGCGCTCCGCATCCCCGGCATGCTCAACCCCCACGACATGGCAGAAGAGGATACCCCCTAGATTCCCCACATGCTAGAACCATGCCTGACTCTGTTGGCACCCAATTTTCTCTCTGTTGATGTGCACGGGAAGCTAACTTCCGCACGCAACGCTGCTGTGAAGAAAGAAAGAAAGACTGGGTGCAAGTTAAAGAAGCCGGCTGGGTGCAGGCCCCAGGGGGGCCCACCCTGCCGGCAACCGTGTGGGGGGAGTGGGGAGGGCTGCTCAGCCCTCGCCCTTTGCCGGGCGGCCCCGCTCCAGCCGCCGCCTCGCGACCAGAATGTAGTGTGCCGCCTGTGTTGCCAGGACGTGCAGCTTGGTCCAGAGGGTGCGGACTGTTCCTTGGTCAGGCCCAGCTTCTGGAGTGCTTGCGGACCGCTAAGGTACACTGATCCGCAGGCTCCTAGCACCACAATGTGCGGGTCGGGGTCCACCCGTCAGCCCGCCTGCGCGAGCGCCTCCAGCAGTGCCGGTGCTGAGCCAATTTGTCCTGCACCTTCTCCCGCTTGAGGGGAGGCACCCTGCCTCCGTCCCAGGGGGGATGGAGCCCGGGAGGTCGTTCAGGGGATGGCGTGGGCAGAGCCCGTCCTTGCTGCAGAATGCCTTGGCTCA
>PCFQ01000018.1:0-10493 GCA_003063905.1 Chlorella sp. A99
TGGTGGACGAGCGCTGGCGAGCGGCCGGTGAGCACCGCTCGTGAGCGCTCGCCCAGCAACAGCGCCGCTGGGCGCTCGCGCTGCCTGGCCGCTCGTGAGCGCTCGCCCAGCAGCGGCGCCGCCGAGCGCTGCACTAGATAGATAGATTAGACAGATTACATTAACGTCTGTTTATAGTCAATCACTGAACTGTCACAGACGGTGAGGGTGGCGTGAGGGTGAAGGGTGGGCCAGGGGGGGATGCATGCACTGACCTCTTCTACTAAGAAGCTGGAGGGCCAGATATCGCCACGAAGTGCCAGTAGACGATGTTCGCTCCAGCGTCGGTCTGCGCACTGTTCAGTGTAGGCGAGTCTGTGCGCACATTTCATACACGTGGGAACAGCAGCTTGAGGCTGATTTCGTTACGATCAGCCAGTACATATATACTGTAACTATCTATCTAACTATCTACTGGCACCAGCCGAGCTTGTACCGACCGTCATTTACCAGACTGAATAGTTGGTTGCATGTGGCGTTCAAGTGCAGCCATGTTCGTCATGTTTAACGTTTGTTGAGCCAGACATCTCGCCAATTAGAGTGAGCCCCCTGATTGAACGAGGTTCTCTGAATGAACGGGAACCTCTGCGTGGCCTGGTTTGTGCAGTGTGGCCCGTGTTATTGGCGGGGCATGCCACGGTCCAGTTGTGTTTGCGTGACTGTTGCTCACTTTGGTGACCTTTGAGGACGGTCGTCCCCGCGCGCCCGCGCGCCGCGGGGGAGGTCCCTGGCCCCGCCGGGGGGCGAGACGGCCGCGGGGCGGCTGCGAGGACGCTCGATGCGTTTGCATGTTGCTGCGCCCGTCTGTCGCCCGCCCCGCGCCGCCTCCGCCGCGTCCCCGGCACTCCGTCGTCGCGAGGGAGTGCGGGGGACGCGCTACGGGAGCGCTTGGGCGCCGGGCCTCCATGCCATTCCCGCCATTCCCGCCATTCCCGCCAGCGGGCGCGGCCCGCGCCGCCGCCCCGGCGCTCTGGCAGGCGATCACGAGCCGAATGGCGCGGTCAGCCATCTGCGCCACCAAGGCATGTTGGCCATGCACAACGCCTCTTGCGCTTCCCCTCGCCTTCGGCTCCCCAGGGCCACCTCAGGTCCTCTCGCTTCGGCGCTGCGGGTCGCGGGATGCGTGAAGCGTCATCCAGCAGCGAACCCACACTCAGGCACGCCCCTCTCGCATTATTCAGCTCCGGGATTCGCGCTGCACACTCTGACGCATCATTAGAGGCGGGGCAGCGCGGTCTGGACGCAAACTTTGATGCAGCACTACAGGCCCCCTCCACCGCCGCCACCACACACCCGCCCACCACCACCTGCTCTGCCTCCCACCAACCCACACACACACACCAGCTGCTGCAGCCCCTGCAGCCACACACACACCACACCTCCCCCCCACACATGCACCAGAGGGCTGCAGCTGCAGCAGCTGCAGGGGGGTTGGGCAGCACTGCAGCACTACAGGCCCCCACCGCCGCCGCCGCCACACCCACCCACCAGCTACTCTGCCTCCCAGCCGCCCACCAGTAGCTAGCAGCCCTTCCCTTGCACCCCCTGCACACATGAGCAGCCCAGCTTGTAACAGAGGACGAGATGAGTTCAAGAAGCGACCAGCACACCGTCAGCTCACGCGCCGGCATCGCCGCTCTCGGCCGCCGCCGCCGCCGCCGCCTCCGCAGCAAATGCTTTCATCTTTTCCTTGGACAGCTTGACTGTCTTCGCCACCGACCAACCCAGGCGGTGGGAGTGCTCCTCCAGCACGCGCAGGGCCGTCTGCTCGCCGCCCATCTGCTCCGCCAGCGCCTCTACGCCGTCGACGAAGAAGGTGTTGATCGCGCCCCAGCGCTTGCGCGCGTCGGCGATCCCCGCCCGCCAGGTGATGTCACCCTCGCGCTCCAGCAGCCGACGTGACTTGTTGAAGCCGTCGGGGCACGAGTGCGCCCAGTTGTAAACCTGCGTTGGGGGGGGGGTAGAGAGGAGGTGCTCATAAAGGCGGGCACGTGGGGAGGAGGNGCTGCAGCTCGAGCCGCACGACCTCGGCATCTCGGCTGCCGCTAGGCTCGCCGGCGGCTGCCGCGCTGCCGCCGGGCGCTGGCTGCGCCGCGCTGCTGCCGTGCTCGCCGGCTGCGGGTGCTGCCGGCGCGTCGCCAACCCGCGCAGCAGCGCCGCCGCAGCCGACCGGACAGGACGTGCGGAACGCAGGCGCAGCCTGCCGGCCCTAGGGTTTCTAGGGTTTAGGCCTAAACCCTAAACCCCTAAACCCTAGGAGGCCGGCGGCGACGAAGCTCATGTAGCGCGTGGCCAGGTCAATGCCCGCCTTCTGCAATGAGCGAACAGAAGAGACGTGGATGGGTCGGCGTCTGCCGCAGGCGGCAGCGCTCTGGCGGCGGCCAGGCGGCGGCGGCCAGGCGGCGGCGGCCAGGCGGCGGCGGCGGTGGCGGCTGTCGTTGTGCGCACCCCGCGCAGAGAGAACTCGAACGGCGCAGTGGCGTTGCCCGTGAAGCGAGCCATCTCGGGGATGGTGTGGCCATACTCGCAGAACACCTGCATCGGCAGAAAACACGCTGGGGAGTGCACGGCCTGCGCAGGCTGCCCCCCCCCCCCCCTCTCACACGCAGCCCACCCACCCATAAGTGGACGAGCTTCTTCAGGTACTGGTACCGCGTGCCCGCCCACATGGATGACATGTAGCGCTCGAGGATGGCTTCAAGCTCGGGTGTTGTCAGGCTGGGATGGGAGGGGTGGGGGTGGGCAGTTGGGAAGGCGGGAGGCCGGATGTGGTGTGGAGAATGGGCCACACCCGGCAGCAGCGCGCAGAAGCAAGCACAAGTGCGGCGGCAATGTGGCGGCATGCAGCAGCAGCAGCACGCAAGGTGCGCACCCGCCGGGCGGGTCGCCAATCTCGAGCTGCTTCTTGGGGTCGTCGTCGTCCGCCGCCGCCTCGGCGATGCCGTCGGCCTGTGCCTTCTTCAGAGCCCTGGCCTTGAACTCCGGCGGCACCTCGTCGACGGCCAGGGAGGCGAACTTGCGCAGCAGCTCGAGCATCTGGTTGGGGGTGGGGATGTCGACGTCGGTGCGGCGGCGGCGGCGCGGCCGCGCCGCCTCCTCGCCGCCGCCGTCGTCGTCGAACTCCTCGTCCTCCTCCGAATCCTCCTCAAAGATGCACTCCTCGCCGTCGCTGAGACCACCAGCGCTGTCGCCCAGCACGAAGCAGTCGAACCCGCTGTGCTGGCCAGCAGTCCGCCGCCTCTGGCGGGCGCCGGCGGGCGCCACCGCCGCCGTCGCGCCGGCCGCTGGCTCTGCCTCCCCCGGCGTCGCCACGCTACCGCCTGAGCGCTGCTGCTCCTGCTGCTCGTCCTGCGCAGGCCCGGAGGTGCTGGGCGCTGCATCCGCTCCAGAGAGAGGGGTCTGCTACGCTGCTGACTCCCCCCCGCCTCCCCTGCTACGCAAGGCGCCGCTGGGGCGCGTGGCACGCCTATTGCGTGGCGGCGGGGCCCGCAGGGGCAGCACCGCGCCGAGCATCCGCGGGTGTGGCCGCGGGATGCTTCAAAGGGGCAATCGGTGGAGCCGATCGAGGGCCAGGGCGGCCGAGAGGGAAGGGAGGGGCAGAGTGGGGCGTGGGGAGCGCGCAAACGGCCGTTGTTGGGCGTCAGTTGGACCGTGGGTGGGCCAGGGGGGCGACAGCAGCGGATTTCTGCGGAGACGGCCTCCCACACCTCTTTCCGAGCTTTGAGGACGTCCCCCAGCGTGAGGGAGCGTCCCTGGGGACGCACAGCCGTTGGGGCCGAGCGTCCTCAGACCTAGTGGAAAACCGCTCTTTATCTCCCTTTCTAGGGTTTAGGGTTTAGGGTTCCATCGCGCTCATTCCCCCCCTGCACTCCTCCACGCGACGCAGAGGCCCCATGCCGCCGCACGCGACTGGGAGATCATCGCGGGCCGGGTCGCCCGCCGCCCCAAGAGGTGGGTTGCTTGCCTCGCCCGCCCGCCAGCGCGGCGTGGCTGTTGGGGTGAAGTAGGGAGGGAACTGCTCTTTGCTGAGCCTGTGCCCAGCCTGTGGGCACCCCAACGATCGGCGGGGCGCGCGCGCGTCGCTCGCCGCCGCTCGCCGCGCCGCACGCGGCCGCGCGCCCGGGCAAGGCGCAAGCGCGTGTCGAGGTCTGACCCATGACCGTGAGGCCTACCTGAGCCCCCAGGTGAATGAGACCTCCGGAGTCCGGACCCATGATGGAGTTGGCTCTTGGCAGGGCCTGGGCCTTCGGCAGGCAATTTTCCTCTCAGAAGAAGAAGAGCGGCCCTGCCTGTTGAATAGAATAGAGGGCGCGCCCATGCACAGGGGAAGGGCCGGCGGGGTCACCCCTAACTAAGTCGCAAGCAATGGCTCAGCCGGTGTCCCACTGCTCCGGGCCGTGGGGCTTGCCGCGCTGCGCCCCCGCCGGCGAGGGACCCCCTCGGCGCCGCCGCACCGGCCGCTCGCCTGCTTGAGGGGAGACCAGTGCCACCCCTCAACAGCAACATGAGCAGGCCGCACACTGACCCTGGCCTTCCGCTCTTCTCTTCCCTTCACCTCCCATGACTTGCAACAGCAGCCCTAGCGCCAAGCAACACAAGGCTCAGTGCACGCGGGACAGCTCCTCCACAAGCCGCGTCACATCGTCCAAAGGGGGAGGCGCTGCACCGCTCGCTGCGCCGCCGCTGCTGGCCAACGCCTCCACCACCGCCTCTTGACTCTCTCGCCTGTAGCCGTTTGGAAGAAAGCCAGAGTGGCGCGGCACAGCAGCGCGTGCGTCCGCGCAACACGCAGCTGAAAAAAATAAGCGCCAACGCCTGCCCCATCCCACCCCCCACCCCCTCGCCCCACCCGCGCCCACCTGAGGTCCAAAAACTGCTCGATGAGGTCGCCGTCGATGAACTGCCGCAACTCGCCGCCCCCCAGCGCGGGGTGCGGATTGCTGAAACCCCGCCAAGCGCGGTGGTCCAGCCCGCCCACGCCCCGCACCACCTTGCGCATCACCTCCTGCGACAGCCGAGGGGAGGGGCAGCCGCGCGAGGTGGGCGCACCGGGGGTGCGGCCAGGCCGGGGGCACAGGCAACCTCACGGCCCCGCTCGCGCCTGCAGCCGCTCCAGCAGCTGGTAGGTCGGCAGGGGCAGCGAGGCGACGATGCCGATCACGCCGTTGATGCTTCCATACAGCACTGTGGGAATGCGGGACAGCTCTGCGCGCACGCAAGGAGGGAACGAGCGGGAGCCGGTCGCAAGCGCACCGCAAGCGGCCACCCCAGCAGCTCGCGCCACCCAGCAGCTTGCGCGCGAGGCACGGCGGCGGCCAGCAAGCAGCTGAGCCTCCCACGCGCCCGCACGCGCCCACCCATGCCCACCCGAGTCGGGCAGCTTCATGACCAGCGAGCCGTGCTGCAGGCGGTTGACAAACTCGCCCAGGTGGTAGCGCCCCACCACTTCCAGCCGCGACCGCTCCTCGTCTGCACGAGCGGCGCCGGTGCGGCGGGCGACGTCGGAAGTGGCACTCGGCGGCCACGGCGCAGCAAGCGGGCCTGGCATCGCAGCCCGGTAAGCGGGCCCTCACCCGTGGCCGCGTCGCTGTTCTTGCGCACCGCAAACAGGTTGTAGCTGTTTTCCGCGCCTGGCGGGGGGGGCGCAGCGGCCGGCGTGCGAGCGCGTGCGTTTGTGGCACATGGGGGGAGGCGCGCGGGTCCCCGAGGCAGGAGGAACGTGGCTTCTGGCGCGCAGCCGCGGTGGGCCCCCCGCGCGCGGCGCCTACCCAAGTAGGTGTCGTCGTCGAGCACGCAGACCGAGCTCATCCAGCTGGGGCTGTAGTCGCGCGCCAGCACCTGCACGCGGCGGGAGCGGGCGCGCGCGGGCCTGCGCTGGACGGCGCGGGCCGGCCCAGAGGCGCGTGCACGGGAGGGGAACGGGCGGCCGCTCTCGACCGCGGCCGCTCGTGGCCGGAGGGCGGCGAGGCGGGCCCGGCACACCGCGCCCCCTCCCCACTCGCCTCCAGGCTGTTCTCCGCTGCCTTGTACACCAGCACCTGCACGCTCTTCATCAGGTCACCTGCGGGCACGAGCGCGGAGAGGGGCGCCGCAGCGCGCCGCTGAGCGCGCGCGCGCCGCCCTGCTCGCAGCAGCGCGGCCCTGCGGGCGCGCGGCGCCACTCTCCGCGCTCGTGAGGTTGCCGCCTGACTTGCAGCCTGCATGTGGCAGCACTGGTCATGCTGCACCCATTTATGCGCATGCCCCGCCGCTTGCGCCACCCTCCAACCTCCATTACCGACCACGCCACCCTACGCCACGCCACCTCCACCAGCACGCCGCCTCAACCCTGCCGCCCCCGCGCGCACCCAGCAGGACAAAGTCGCCGCGGGTGTCGAGGTAGAGGACGAGCACGTGGCCCACGTGGCTGCACTCGGGCAGCAGCTGCCGCCCGCCGACGTCGCCCTCGGCCCAGCGGTAGACCTGTACCCTGCTCGGGGCGGGTGGGTGGAAGGGCGGGGTGGGGAGCGCGCGGCGTGCAAGAGCGTGAGCGCGGGCGCGGGCGCGTGTGCAGCGCGTGTGCAGCGCGTGTGCAGCGCGGGCGCGTGGGGGGCTGCAGGTCGCCGCAGCCCTCGCGGCGTCTGCCCCGCTCCCACCCCTTGTGCCCGCTCCCGCGCCTCGCGCCCACCTGCTGTTGATCCCCGCCAGCAGTCTGCCCTGAAAGCCGCGCGCGCAATAGACCGCACCCCTGCTCTCCTTCTCCGCCACACGCAGCAGACGGCCCTCCCGCACCGCAAACACGAGGATGCGCCCCTGCGACGCAGGGAGGGCGGTGCACGAGGGCGCCGGCCCTCGGCAGCGCGGCGCACCAGCAGACAGGCCTGGCCGGCGCGTGCAACTCGTGGTTCATAGTCACATTAATGCAGCGGCGGGCGGCTTGCCGCGCGCGCGCGCGCAGCGCGGCGCCCGCCCGCCTCGACCCACCCGGCTGGGTTCCGGCTCGTCGTCGCCCTGGACGGCCGTGCCCACCACGTAGTAGGGCGCGGGGTCGCCTTCGAAGCTCGCGCTGGTCAGGCTGCGCGCAGTTGGGGGAGCAGGCGGAAGGGTGGGCGCCGGCGGAGCCAGCGGAGCCAGCGCATCGGCCAGGCAGCGCACAGCGGCAGCACCCGGCCACCAGGCGCGCCTCCGCCGCCCTCACCTGCATGCCGTCTCGTCCCGCTGCAGCTGGAAGCGGTCGAGCGTCTCAAACGTCTGCGGCGTGCAGGCGGCGGGGCAGAGGACGCAGTGACGCGGTCGCAGGCGAGACACGGCTTGCGCATGGAGTCTGGTGCTGCCAGAGGCGCTTTGCACGCCGACCGCTCCGCACCCACCGTCTGTCACGGTTCAGTGATTGACCAATATACAGACGTTAATGTAACTATCATATAGCAGGGCCTGCAGGTGCGCGGCGAGGCCTGGAGCGGCGGCGCTGGCGCTGCGGGCCGCANTCTACCTGCTCGTCCAGCAGTCGCACAGAGTCTGGGCCCACTTCGTCGCCGCCCATCGTCTGCAGTGAAACGCGGGAGGGGGGCTGTGTCTAGAGGTTTGTGGCGCTGGCGCCAGAGCCCAGCACACGGCTTGCAGAGCGTGGCGGCTCCAGCCCCACTGGGCCAGCCCACCTGCTGCGTGGTCAGGATGGCAAAGGTGTGCGACGCCTCCTGGTGCGCGATCCGCCGCGGCTGCTCCCCCAACGGGATGGCCCTGCATGAGCGGCAAGAGCACTTGAGCACGTGAGCACAAGAGCGCTCGTGCGTGCGGCAAGAGCGCTCGTGCGCGCGAGTGAGCGAGCGAGCGCTCCGCCGCCGGGCGCCACAGCTGCAACCGCGCCCGCTCTGCGTCGCTGGCGCCGCTCGCCTCGGCTCCATTCGCCGCCACCTGGCGCGCGCTTCCCTGCTTCCCACCCATGCCCACACCCGCACCCATACCCGCACCGGATGTGGAGCTTCTGGATCTCGTCCATGGTGCCGATGGTGAGGCTGCCCTCCTTGGCGATGGCCAGGCTGTCGGGGAAGGAGGGCGTGTGGAAGGAGGCCAGGAAGTTGACCTGCGGGGAGGGGAGGGGGGGAGGGGAGGGGGCGAGTCGACAAGGGCTCTGGGGCAGTGGAGGGCCGCCGCCTGCTGCCGCTCGCAGGGCCGTCACTCACAGAACCCCCTGTCTGCCGCGCCTCCCAGACCAAGCCGCCACCCACCCCGCACGCGCCTCGTGGCCCCGCGCGCTCGCCCGTGCGCGCACCTCGTTCTCGTTGAGGTTGGAGTAGAGTAGTTTCTTGGAGGAGGAGTGGACGATGGTGGGCCGGTCGCTGGCGGCAAACACGGCGGCGGCACCGCTGCGGCAGGGGCGGGGGCGGGCACGGGGCGGGCGCCAGAGACGAGAGGGGGGGCCGTCGGCCTGGGGCGAGCGACGTCAGGTGCAGGCGCACTCAAGGCGGCCCTCCCGCCGTGTTGGCGCACCGAGAGACAAAGGTGCGCAGGGCGATGGGCTTGGTGCCCAGCGCCAGCCTCTTGCGGTCCACGAGGTCCTGGCGGCAGTGGGGGCAGGGGGGAGGGTGGTGCCGACGAGCGCGCGGCGGCTCGAGAACCATCGCCGGCGCCTTGGCCCGCCTCTGCAGCGAGCCAAGTGCAGCGCAGACGCGCCCCCCCACCCACCCCCACCCACCCACGTGCGCACGTGTGCGCACACACACACACAAACCACCACCACCAGCCCTTACCCGCCCCTTCAGCCGGTAGTTGATCAGGTGGCCATCGCCCATCCCCACCAGCAGGTACGGGCACCCATCAAACTGCGGCGGCACACGGGGCAGCGCGGCCCTGAGGCAGGGAGCGCGGCAGCGCGCATGCTGCGCAGACAACAGGCCATGCTGCTCGGCTCGCTCGCATTCGCGGCGCGGCGGCGCCCAAACACACACACACCACCCACCCACCCACCCACCCCACCCCCACCCCTTTCCCACCTGAGCGAAGAGCACGCTGCGAGGGATGACTTCCTTGCCCAGGGATTGCTTGCCCAGCAGCGTGAGGTCGGGCAGCAGCAGCAGCAGCAGCTCCATGTCCCACGTGCCCACTGCCAGCAGCGCCGAGCGCTCGGGATCGTCGCCTGCCCGAGGGGGGGGGGAGGGGGGGGGGGGGGGGACTCCGCCGCCACTCACTCGGCATGCCCAAAACAAGAGACAGCCGCGTCGCGGCGCACATGGGAGCGTTTCCCTCAGCCTCCCCACCCACCCCCCACCCCCGCATGCGATTCGCGCCACATCCTCCTCCCACCCGCTCCCTGCCTCACCCACGGGCGTCAGGTCCAGGCACGCCACGTCGGCGCCCAGCTCTGCCGCCGCCGTCTCGCGCAGGGCGCCGTCCCCCACCTCCAGGTACACAAGGCGCCCGCCGCCCACAGCCAGCACGACCTGCGCACAGGCGCGGCGGGGCGCGGCGGGGCCGTGGTAGCAGCACGAGCGCTAACCCTAACCCCTAGTGGCAGCACGAGCGCGCTGCAAGTCGAGACGAGGAGGGTGCGCGGGCCGCTCGGTGGCCGGAAACGGCGGCGCTGCCCCGCGCGCCCCCCACGCGGCGCGCTCCCCCTCCCCCCGGCCGCCGCCCCCCACCCCATCCACCAGCGCACCTGCTGCGGCGACGTGGACGCGACGCTGATGCTGCTGCCCGCGGGCGGCCGCCACTCGGCCGCAAGCTGCCGCGTCATGCAGTCCACCAGCCGCACGCCGGCCGAGGTGACCTGGAGCCACTGGTCGTGCAGCAGCGTGCCGCACCACAGCGTCTGCGGTGGCGCGGGGGCGGGACGGCCCGTCGGCGGCGCCGTAGGCGGACGCGTGCGCACAGCCGAGCCCCCAGGCGGGGCAAGCGGGCAGCACAAGGCGGCAGCGCCGCGCTCGTCGCCGCCGCCGGCCTGCGCAGCACGCAGCGCCGCCTTCCCTCCGCCCCCTCTGCCCCCGCACCCCCACCTGCGCGTCTGCGTCGAAGCCGGGCAGCTCCGCCTCGTCCAGCTCATCGTCTGCGTTGAGCCCCAGCACGCGCGTCTCGCCCACAAACGTGAGCACCAGGTACGCGTTGTGCGCGTCCATAAAGGCGCTGCGGGGCGCAGGGGCGGGCGGGCCGCGCGCGACAGGGCAGGGTGGGCCGTCAGGACGCGGCGGCCGGTGGGCGGCGTGCAGCAGCTGAGAGCCGCCCAGAGGTAGCCTCGCCAGCAGAGGCAGGGCCTGGCCACACGGCTGGGCGCAGGATGCCCTGGCGGGGACCAGGCCCCTGCGCCCGCGCTGCACGCACCTGCGCAGGCTCCACACGCCCTTGATCCCTGGCAACTCCACCGTCGCCTGCTCCACCACGCCGATGCCATTGCGCACCACCCGCAGAGAGCCGTCCATGCCCACCCCCGAGCACGTGACCACCTGCGCGGGGGGGGGGGGGCGGGGGGGGGGGGGGGGGGG
>PCFQ01000018.1:48097-62180 GCA_003063905.1 Chlorella sp. A99
AGGGGGTGGGGGGGGGGGGGGGGGGGGGGGGGGGGGGGGTGGATGGGGGGGGGGGGGGCGGGCAGAGCTGCGCTGAGCATTAGGTTGGCAGCGCCCCTGCGCTCGCGCCTGGCACCGGCTCAGGACGCGCTGCAAGGCCCCTCCATTCCCACCCTTGTCACCCCACCCCCCGCCGCGACGCTCACTCGATGAGCCGGAGCTTTGAGGCCGACGCCGAGAACTGCGCCACCTTGCCCTGCGGCCCCCTGTAGAAGTGGAAGAAGGGGAGGACCTGGGGGGGGTGCGGGGGCGGGGGGACAGGGGCGTGAGTAGGGGGCTGCGCCAAGTTGGGGGCGCCCCGGCAGCGGCCCTTCTTGCCGTCCGCGCCGACGCTCCACGGCGCGCGCGCCCCGGCAGCGCCCCCTCCCTCCCTCCCTCGCCACGGGCGCCGCGCCGCACCTTGACGTCCAGGCTCTTCACCAGGCTGTGGTTCTCATCAAAGTTGCAGCACAGCAGCGTGACCTGCGGGTGCTGCGCCATCAGCTTGCAGAGCTGCGGGGGGTGGGGGGGGTGGGGGGGGGTGGGGGGGGGGGGNNNNGGGGGGGGGGGGGGGGGGGGGGGGGGGGGGGGCAGCGTGAGCCGCTACGGGGGCAGGCGGGAGACGGACCGCGCGGAGACGCGGCAGACGGGGGCTCTCCGGGCAGCCCGGGGAGGGGCGCGAGCGGCGGCGCGCGCCTTGGGGTACAGCGCCTTGCACGCCGCGCACCACGGCGCGAAAAAGTCTGTGGGGCGGGGGCGCGGCGGCAGGCGGCGAGCGGCGGTGAGGCGGGTGCAGCGACGTGGGCGTCGGAGCCGCGCCCCGCCCTCGCGCGCACCGCTGCCTCCGCTCCCCTGCCCCTGCCTCCCCTACTGCCTCCCCCTCGCGCACCCACGATGACCAGCCCGTCGCCGGCGGCCGCCATGCGGTCCACCAGCTGCTGCACGCTGTCCACGTGGTGCACGTTGGCGGGCGCTTTGTGGCGCGGGTCCTCCCACCACTTGCGCGCGGGGACCTGGAATGCCGCCGGCGCCAGCGCCGCCCGCCTGTGAGCGTGGAAGAGCGTGGGCGGGGGGGAAGGGCAGCCAGCACGCGGGTGAGGCGCTGGCCAGGAGCGAGGGGCGCTGTCTCCGCCTCAAGCTGGCCTGTCCCACCCGCCGCGCCCGATAGCCGCTGCCAGCCGTTGGCCTCCCTCCCCGCCCTCTGCGTCCACGTTCGACGCTGAGCAGCCCGTCGAGCACCTGCGGCGGGGCGCAGTGGAGGGCCGAGCAAGAGGCGACCCACGGAGCGCCAGCCCTCTTCGCCGCACGCTTGCCGCCGCGCTGAAGCTATAGGTCGACGCTTGGAGCGCGAGCATCGCTTGTGGCTGTGTGGCACCAGCAGTCCAAAACGGCAGTCGACAGGCGGCTGGCGGCTGCTGGGACGCGAAGGACAGGCTCGGAGATCGCGAAACTGGCAGGCTGAGGCAAGGCGCACCAGATAGGGGCGGCGACTCGCTCGGAGCCGGGGCCACAAACGCGCTCGAAACCACAGGCGAGCTCGACGCTGGCGTGCTCACCATCGCCCTCAAGGCCAGACATGCTTGCATATGGATCGGTGGCTGCATGATCGTGTCGGTGCTGCAGGGCTGCACTCTGCTGTGTGCGGCGTGCCTCCCGCCTCTGTCGCTGCCGGCGGCTGGTAGCGAGCCTGCCCGTGCGTCTCCCCACTCCCGTCACACCAGTGCAAGCACACATTCTCGCACGTCAGCATGAACAGCAGGGGGGACTCATGCCAGCCTGAGGGATTGGAGTGCGAACACTCTACCCGCCCCGCTGCCCCCTACCCACATGCCAGGTCAACCGGCCGCGGGCTGTCGTGCTGCTGAAGATGAGACAGCAGCACACGCTCCCGCGTCTAAACGGAACTTGGTAGTTGTAAAACGCGCAAGAAGACGGTGGACGACGAACCGGGTAGGTCAAGACAGCAAGACAGGCCACCTGTCGTGGCGCACTCGCAGGCTGAGTTCCGCTCTGCTATGCACTGCTCTGAATTCACCTTCGTGAGCTTCATCGCTGTCGCAGCAGCGACAGATCTAGATCGCGGCCCCTCCCCAACGGACGATCCATCTTGGCTGCGAATCGCCAAAGCCCTCGTGTGAACACCAGCATGCCGCTGGTTATCAAGCCCGTGAACCAGCTGCGAAGGAGGCTGAGCACTGCCCCGCCGCCGGGCGCGCGCCAGCTGGGGACAGCCAGCCACTGCGAGAGCAGCGAGGGTTGGACGGGCTGGCGCGACGCCACTCCCGCAAAGCCCGCGGCGCATGGCCCCGCGCCTCCCGCTGAGGGTGAGGGCGCTCCACTGCCACTTGTCGCCGCTTATTTGTTTTGCAGGTCCCTTGCCCTGCGTGAGTTCATGTAGTTGCCCCTGTGCAGGGAAGAAGAGCCCCGAGGGAGTACGGTTCACCTCCAAGTGGCCAGATCCCGACGTCCAGCCCAGTGCCTGCAAAGCGCCGCCTCCTCCGCCGCCGCCGCCCAGCGCGGCGCCCGCGCCTGGCAGGCACCTCGCCGCTCCCTTGCCGCCCAGCGCCGCCTGCGTCGCCAAATTCTTCTTCCAGCAGGCACGGCCGCTGCAGGAGCAGCCGCCCCGCGCCGCCAGCGCCGACGCATTTTTCTTTGACCAAGCGCCGCAGCCGCAGCCGCCTCCCAGACACGCTGCTGGCGCTGGTGAGGAGCCGGCCGCCCAGTCAGCGTTGGCCTCGCCGCCACCCAGCCGCGTCGCTGGCGCGAACAAGGCGCCGGCCGCAAGGCCGCTGCAAGCCTCGCCGCCACCGCAGCGCGACGCTGGCGGAGAGGAGGAGCAGCCGCCGGCGCCACGCTTGCCGGCCGTCGCCGAGCCAGACGTTCCCACCTTCCTGCGCTGCCACTTGGAGAGGCAGCCGCCCAGCAGCTGCAGCGCCCCCACCGCCAGCACCGGTTCACAGCCCAGCTGCGGCGGCGACCCAGCCGCCAGCACAGACGGCAGCTCCGCTTCGAGCAGCAGCGCCAGCGCAGCCGCTCGCGCCAGCTCAGCTTCGGGCAGCGCGCCGGCGGCAGCAGCCTCAGCGGAGGCTCCTGGCTCCGGGGCGCACGCACCGCCCGCCGCGCCAGCGCGCGCCGCGGCCGCAGAAGCGGCGGGGGACGTGCCCGTGCCGCAGCAGATGCCCCCCTCGGCATCTGGCCGCACCAGCAGCAGCAGCAACCGCAGCGATGCGGCCGGCGGCGAGCGGCACAGCGAGGAACAGTCAGGCAGGCTGCAGCAGCAGCAGGGGCCGGCCCCCCAGAGCCACAACAAGGCCAAGGGGCGTGTGAAGAAGCAGTGGGCCAAGCTCAAGCGCCTGTTTGGCGGCGGCAAGAAGGATGGCAGCCGCGCTGCCGCTGCAGGGGCGGTGGCAAAGCCCAGGGCCAAGCGGGCCAGGCGCAGCGGGGTCAGGCCCGGGACGCAGCAGGCGCAGGCTGCGCAGCAGACGCAGCTGGAAGCGCTGGTGGGCACCGTCAGCGCGGAGGCAGCAGCGCTGCAGCGCCAGCTGACAGAGCTGAGCATCGGCACCGTGCCTGCCGCCTGCGACGGCGCGTCCTTGGCCGGCGGCGCTGCGGGCCCAGCAGGCTCTGCCGTGGCGGGCGCGCCCGCCGCGGCGGCGGGGGTGCACCAGGCGGCGCAGCAGCTGGCGGGAATCACCCGCCGCCTGGAGGAGCTCACACTGTGCCTGCGCAGCATGCAGGCAGAGGTGGAACCTGCCCCCAGCTCGCAGGAGGCGGCGGCGGCGGCGGCCGGGGACGGCGACGGCACAGACGCAGGCCTGACCTACGTTGCGTTCGACACCAACTGGTGGGCACGGGAGGAGGCGAGCACGGGAGGAGGCGCTGTCTGCTGCAGTTGCAGGCACCCAAGCGCCTGCCCTGTCCCCCTCCGCGTCTCCCTGCTGCCCGCCGCTCGTTCCCGCCCGGCTCACACCTGCCCCCATGCCTGCCCGGCTCACGCCTGACCTCCGACCCCCCCACCCTATTCCCACACTGCGGCAGCTGGATGCACAACCTGGGCTGCATCCGGCACTGGTGGCGCTGCCTGCTCGCGGCGCACGCGGCCGCTGCGCCGGGCTCCCCCGCCGCCTGCGTGCGTCTGCTGCTGCCGCTTGAGGTGGTGCGGGAGCTGGACGGCCTCAAGCGCTGCTTCCTCCGCCGAGTTTGGGCCCAGAGCGCGGTGAAGCTGCTGCTGGAGATGCAGGGTCACCCGCTGCTGCGGGGGCAGAGGTGCGCTGCAGGTGGTGGTGTGGAGGTGGAGGGGTGGGGTGTGGGGGCCGGCAGCGGCGCGGCCGCACATGCCAGCCTTGACGAGGGCGGTTGCTTGGGGGCTGAGCGCCGCGCGTTCCCTACTGTGCCTGCGCTCCGCAGGGAGGACGAGCTGCTGGCGCGAGGGCGCGCACGGCGCAACGACGACGGCATCCTCGACTGCCTGCTGCTCTTCCGCGCCCGCGGCGCGCAGGTGCGCGGCGCGAGGCGGGGGGCGGGGCGGGCGCGCGCCCTGGCGACCCGGCGCCAGCTCCCTGCGCGGTGCTGCGCCGCCGCCCCTTGCGGTCGCTTCCCGCGCCCCCCACTTTGTCCCGCCTCTCCCCGCACCCCACCCCATCGCACCCTCCCCCCCCACCCCCCAACCCCAACCCCAACCCCACCACCCCCCCAGGTGGAGATGGTGAGTGGCGACCTCGCGCTGCGCGTGCGTGTGCGCAACGAGGGCCTGGCATGCTACCCCCACAGCGACTGCCTGCCCCGCCTCGAGGCGCTGCTGGCTGGCAAGGCGTGGCACGGCGGCGCGCGGCACGACGGCACGCGGCACGATAGCGCGCGGCGTGGCGGGCCAGCCGCGGCGGCGGCGCGCGGGATTGGGGCGGTGCCGCTGCTGGTGCCGCTGGTGCCGCTGTTCCCTCTCCCATCAGCCAGCAGCTCGGCGGCCAGCTGCGACTCTTCCACCGCCAGCGCCGGCTGCGAGTCGGGCGACGACGAGGGGGAGCTGCCGCCGGGCTTTGGCGCGCCGTCGCCCCTGGCCACCAAGCACGGCAATGTGCCAGCCTGGATGTTCCAGCGGCGGTGATCTGCGCACGCGCAAGGAGGGGGTGCCGGCGAGGAGCAGCGCTGACCCCAAGAAGACACTGCGCTCCGCCGGCCCGTCTGGAGCGCGAGAGGCAGCGGCTCGGCCCCTCCAGCCCTCACCAGAGGCGTGCCTGTCGGCCTCCCCCCCAGAGGGGATCTGACTGGCAATGAGCTAGCTGCTCCATTCGCTTCTTGTTTCTCTTACCACGCAGAGTTTGGTACATTGGATTCAAAGTCAAAGGGAAGAGGAAGCCAAGGGGGGGCTTCGGTCCTGCCCCTGCCGGCCAGACGCGTCGGTGGTGCAGCCGGGAGTGAGGAGCGCTGAGCTGTCAGATGAGACGACGTTGCTGCGGCAGCTGCTGTTGGCAGCAAGGCCGGAGCTGCCGCAGCTGGCTCCGGGGCAGAGCAGGCTGGCAAGGCCTCTGTTCTGGGAGGGGAGGCAGCACATCGTGCACGTGAGCGTAGACAGCGTGGCATTGCAGCCAGGCGATGCGCGTGGCAGTGGCGGCGCCGTGCTCGCCACGTGCGCGCACCTGTGCAGGCGGAGCGTGGCACCAGACAGCGGGGCGCCCCAGGCCGCGCAGCTGTGCGGCGCGGCTGGGCGGCTCGGTGGAGGGGCTCCTCGATGGGGCCACCCTCTAGCGGGAGAGGGCTGAACAGCCCTGCATCGTCCAGCGGCAGGTCTGCAAACGGCAGCGGCCGGGCGGCACACGTGTCGCAGCTCCCGGGGGAGGCGCAGAACCCCGCGCTGCTGTGTGAGCTGGGCTGGGAGATGGGCGGCGCACGCCCCGCGCCGAGGGAGCACGTCCATAAGCTGAGCTGGCAGCTGGGCTAGGCGGCCGCCTAGGCGCGGGGCAGGTGTGGGCTCTGCGGCTGCGCAGGGGAGGGCGGCACCGGGGGAGCAGGCAGGTCAGCCACGCACACCAGGCTTCGCAGGCAGTGCAGCAGGCGGACCAGTAGCATGGGTGCGGCGGCGGCGGCCAGCAGCTACCTGCAGCGGCCGCTCGCCGTCGGTGGATGCGCTGGCGGCCGTGCGCTGCCGTTTCGTTGGGGGCCCACTCAGCCGCCGCTGGCGGTCCCACCCTCCCACCGACCCGGTGTCGCCGAAATCGTGCACGCTGCCCTGGCCGCAGCTGCAACAGCACGAGCAGCAGCCGGCTCCGCGCGTGGTGGCTGCAGGCGTGCTCGCGGCCAGGGATGTAGGGCGGACCGCGCGGCACCCCACCTTCCCCGCCGTCACCGCCCCGGCGGCGCCCCCAGACAATTCATCGGCCCTATCCACTCTCTCCCGCCTCTCGAGGGTCTTGCCACAAGCTCTGCGCGCTGCCATAAAGTCCCACCGAACCGAAGGGCGCAATTGCTTGCGCTGTCACTCCACAGGGCGTCATTCGATCGAACATTTGAAGGAGCGTGGCTCTGCCTGATTCCAGGCTGCTGTCCTTCGCACGCATCACCATCACCGCCGCCTCACCGCCGCCTCCCCGCCGCCGCGCGCCACGCTGCGCCAGGCCTGCACAGCTGGCTGGGCAACCTGCCATCCCCGCAGATGACTGGCTGGCAAAGGACAAGGCTCAGCACGTCGCCTTTTGTGCTGCGGTGACAGGCGCGTCGTGCCCGCCGTGCCAGTCCCACCCAAAGCGTGCCTGCTGTCCCACAAACCAGACCCTTGCTCCCGCCCCCAGCGCAGGCGCGTGCTATGTAGCGGCAGCGCGGCACCCTGTCGCCCGGCGTTGGAGGCTTGCGCTGGGCGTGGCGGCAGGCGTGGTGACCGGCGCTCTCAAAGAGGCGGGTGACCTGCTGGGGTGGTGGCCGGGGGAGCTGTCCCTGCGCGACCTGGGTGCAGGCGAGTTGAGAGGTGCAGGGCGAGCATGCTGTGGGGTGCAGAGCTGACTAGTGTAGGCTAGCACCGTTGGCTAGAGTCCCAGGTGCTTGTCCTGGAGCCTGCCGACCCCCACACGCCACGCGTCAAGCCGAGCAGCTGACATGCGGTCCTGGCCGGCTGCTGGCCCGTCGAACGCGCAGATGCTATGGGCGTGGCGCTGGCAGCGGCAGTGGCCGTGGCATGGGAAGCGGCGCGGCCGGCGAGCGCGTGGCGGCGCCAGCAGCGCGGGGAGGAGCTGGCGTGACCGGCAGTGGGCGGCAGCGCTCGACCGCTTGCTGTCGGCTCGCAAAGCAGCGCGGGCGTGGCACCACCACGTGAGCCTCGTGCAAAGCAGCGGCTGGCCCACAACGCCCGGCGCAGAGGTGCAACGTGCGACCGCATAAAAACACAAATTTTGTATTACAAATTTCGTAACACAGGCGGCAGGCCTCACTAGGAGCAGGCAGGCGGCCTCTGGTCGCGCAGGGCCGCGCCCCGCACGCGCCCGCCCTCACTCCCGCTTCCGCTCCCGTCGCCGCCGCTTGCTCTTGCGGTGCTCCTTGGAGCTGCGCCGCTCCCTGCCCCGCTTGCCCTGCTTCCCGCTGCCCTCCCTGTCGCGCCGACGGCGCCCGCCGCCGCTGCCGGCGTCACCACTGTCGCTGCCGCTGCCGTTGTCGCTGTCGCTGCTGCCGCCGCCGCTGCTGCCGCTCTCGGGAACCTCCAGCCCAGCGGCGCGGAGGAAGGCCTTGGCCTGCTCCAGCTCCTGCTGCTGCGCCGCCTCCTGAGCCTGCCTCGCGGCGCGGCGCGCCTGCCGCTTTGCGCGGCGGCGCTGCCGCTCCGCGCGCCGCGCCGCGCGCCGCCGCTCCGCCTCGGGCATGGCAGCCAGGCGCAGCGCCTCCTCCTCTGCGAGTGTGTGTGTGTGTGTGTGTGGGTGGGTGGTGGTGGTGGTGGTGGTGGTGGGTGGGGGTTGGGGGGTTTGGGGGGGGGGGATAGATCGGCGTTTCGGGGGCGAGGGGCGGCGGGCTGGGGCCCCAGAGGGACGCCTC
This sequence comes from Chlorella sp. A99, assembly GCA_003063905.1. NCBI lineage: Eukaryota > Viridiplantae > Chlorophyta > Trebouxiophyceae > Chlorellales > Chlorellaceae > Chlorella > Chlorella sp. A99. The sequence goes on from PCFQ01000018.1 coordinate 56,126, forward strand.
CCGCGGCCGCTGCCGGCGCGCGCGTGCGAGGCGCGCCCGCGTCCGCGCCGCGCGCCGCGCCCTCACCCTCCTCGCTGTCCATCTCGGCCACCACAAACTGCTGGTTCTCCGCGTCCGGCAGGGCGCCGCCCCTGGCCGGGCGCGGGCGGACAGACAACACGGCGAGGCGGTGAGGGAGCTGCTGAGGGGGGGGGGGGGGGGGGGGGCACAGCGCCAACAGCAGCAGCACGCGGCAGCCTGGCGAGGCCCCTCGCTTTCTCTCAGAGCCGCCGCCGCCGCCCCCACCCCACCCCCACCCACGCCCACGCCCACGCCCACGCCGCCACCCCGGGCGCGCAAGGGGCCGGGGGCCTCCGCTCCCACCTGGGGGGGCTGCGCCCGGCAGAGGGCAGGTGCTTGAGCTGCAGCACCTGCGCCTCGCGCTGCTGCGCCGCCACCGCCGCCGCCGCAAATCCCTGGATCACATTCTGCAGGTGGCCCCCCGCCGCCGCCGCCGCCGGCCGGCGCTGCTGCTGCCCCCCGGGCCCCGGCGCCGCCGCCGCCGCCGCCTGCGCGGCGGGTGCGCCGCTTGCCCCCGCGGCCGCCGCCGCCGCATTGTCGCGCTCCGCCCGCTCCAGCACAGCGTCGTAGCCGGGGGGCTTCATGTAGCTGGGAGGGGCAGGGGAGGTTGGAGCTCCCACCAGCCTCTGCGTCAGCGCAGCCGGGTCGCGCGGCCTGGCCGCGCGGGCCGGCGAGCCCCGGCCGCGGGGCGGGCCCCGCCCGCGCCTCCTCGTCCCCCTCGCCGGCGCCCCACCGCCCTCGCCGGCGCCCCACCGCCCCCTCTATCTAGCTATTGATATCAAAACAAAACGCGTTTCGGGCTCACAGGAAGGACACGCTCTGGCGCTCGCGGTACCTCCTCTGCTCCTCCTCACTGCGGGGTGGGGTGGGGGGGGGCGGACGGCGGGCGACGTCGCAGCAGGCTCGGGCGCGGCGGCGGCGGACGCATGCGCGCCCCCGGTGCCCAGTCCCGCCACCCTTCGCTGCCCCCACCACGCTCCACGCACCGCCACCGCTCCCGCCTCCGCCCCACCGCTCACCGCACCCTCCACCTCCCCTCCCCTCCCACCGCCACCTCCACACGCTCTTCGCCGCCGCGCCGCACCCCCACCCCACCCACCGCTCCCCACCAGCACGCCCGTCCGCCCCCCGCCGCCGCGCAGCCGCACCTCGGCAGAGGCCGCCACCGGCCCACCCCCCACCCAACGCGCGCGCCTCAGCAGAGAGATGGTCTTCAGGTACTCCTGCTCCGACGCAAACTCTGCCGCCGCATCCGCCTTCCTCTTCTCCTTCTCGTAGTTGCGCTGCTCCGCCTCCCACACGCGTGCCCTGTGGCGCACGGCGCGGGGCGGCCGTGGGCGGGCGCACGCGGGGCGGCGCGGCGGCGCGACGCGCGCGCGCCCCCTCCCGCGCGCCGCCCCACCCCACCCCACCACCACCACACACACACACACACACACTCCCGCGCGCACATGTTCTTGAACGTGAGCGGGTGCCATGGCTTCTTGTTGAGGAAGCTGCGGGTGCAGGAGGGAGGGAGAGAGGCGGGGGGGAGCGCACGCCGGTAAGCGTCAGGGCCCAGCGCCTGGCACCTGGCTCGGCAGAGCCCAACCGCCGCAGCGGCAGCGGCCGCCCACTTGTGGTTCCACGCCGAGCCCGCCCCGCGCGGGTCGTACGACACGCCCGCATCCTTGGCGGCCTGGATGTCCTTGCGCACGCCTGGGTGAAGAGGGGCGGGCGGGCGGGAGGTGGGCGGGCTTGAGGCAGGCGCGCATGAGGCGGGCGGGCGGGCGGGTGACGGCCGGCGGCCATCCCGGTGATCTCCACTTCCCATGCACAGTCTGTGACAGCGCCTACGCGCGATTCCAGCAGCTAGAGCACCCACCATCTAGCGCTCCTCGTGCGGGCGCCGCTCGCGCCGGCTTCAGAGGCTTGTTGCCGTCCTTGTCGGGAGGCGGTTCGAAGAAGCCGTAGTCCATGCTGGAAGAGCCCAGCGATCAGTGAGCCTGAGGCCGCATCTTCGGTGCTAGAGCAACGAAAGGAATACGGCCAGGCAATAGAGAGACGCAGGAGGGCTTGCAGACCACTGTGCCTGCGGTGCTCAGAGATGCTGAGAAAGGCTGGGACGGCAACCAAGGCTCTGCACGCCTCCCACGTTGTTATTGTGCGAATTTCGATATTCAGGCGTGCTTCCAGCCGCGAGACTTAACACGCTGGTGGCACACTTGCGCGCCCCTTGGCTCGCATGGCGCTGTTCGATGTGAAAGTCGTGCTTCTGGGGGATCGAGCATGCGGTGAGTTGCGTGCCGATGTCATGCGCCGCCCCGTCAGCAAAGCGCCGCCACCGCCGCGCCGCGCGCCTCGCCGCCCCACCGCCGCAGGCAAGAGCTGCGTGCTGCACCGATACGTGACGGGTCGCTGGCAGCGCGGCCTGCCGCCCACGTACGCGGCTGGCTTTGGCGCACGGCGGCTGCCGGTGGACGCCGAGGGCGTGGACGCCGCTTCGGCCGTCGTGGCGTTGTGGGACACCAGCGGCGCCGCGCAGTTCCGCGGCATCAGCCAGCAGTTTATCCGCGGCGCAGATGCGGCGCTGGTGGTGTTTGACGAGACGCGGCGCAGGTGGGCTGAAGGAGTGGGCGAGGGAGCGCCCGGGCGGCCCCTTGCGCCACCGGGAGGGCGCCGCACACACGCGCGCCGCACGCCGCCGGGACGGGTCGCCCACCGCCGCGCGGCGCCCGCCCGCCCGCCCGCCCGCCTGCCTTGCCCCTCCCCGAGCGCAGCAGCTGGGAGACGGCGCGCATGTTGGCGCTCGATGCGCAGCAGCGGCAGCCGGGCATCAAAGTTTACCTGGTGGGTGCCAAGGCAGACCTTGTGGAGCGGCCAGAGCAGGCGCAGGGTGAGGAGGCGGAGCGGCGCGAGCGCGACTCGGCCAAGGGCACGACGGCGGCCGACAGCAGCGGCAGCAGCGCGCCGCACAACGAGGCTGGGCCCTCCTCCCCCGCCACCCCTTTTGCCATGGCGGCACGCCGCCTGGCCTCGGCCGCGGCAGGTGCGGCAGGTGCGGCAGGTGCAGGGGGTGAGCAGGGGCAGCACCTCAGCACAGCAGACAGCACCAGCGGCGCTGCGGGGCTGCACGGCAGCCCCTCCGTAAGGGGGCAGCTGCCCGGCAGCCCCAAAGACGGTGCCTATGACAGCGACAGCGGCAGCGCCTGGGCGGCGCCCTCACCCTCCCCGCCCTCATCGCGGCCGCCCAGCAGTCAGCGCCTGGGCAGCCGCAGCTTCACTGCCAGCGGCTCAGGTGCCCCGGCCCGGCTGCATGCTTCTGTCCAGGCTGCAACAGGCCGGCGCGAGCTGCCTGGCTGCCGGCATGCTCACTCCCACGCCACCCCACCCCGCACCATCCCACCCGCCGCCGCAGACTGGGAGTGTGCATCGCCCTCAGCGCAGCGAGGGCAGCACCAGTGGCGGCAGCAGGAGCGAGGGAGCCCGGACAGGCGCCCGCCCCTCGGCCGCCGCGTGTCGTTTGAGCTCTCCCCAGCCCCCCCCTCGGAGCGGCAGCAGCAGCGGCCGGAGGCGGAGCAGGCGCAGGCGGCGCCGGCGCCGGCGCTGCTGCCGCGGGAGTTCTCCTGGCTGGAAGCCACGCGCTTCGCTGCGAGCATCAAAGCGCCCCTGGTGGAGGTGTCTGCAAAGACGGGTGCGGGGCGGGCGGGCGGCGAGTTGCAGCCTCGCTGGCTGGCGTGGATCCCCCGCATGCGAGCGCCACCAGCGGCGCGGCGCTGTGCCGCTGCTGCGCTGACGCTGGGCGGGCGCTGCGTGCAGGCGAGGGCGTTGCCAATCTGTTCCAGAGCGTGGCAGAGGATGTGATGCAGCTCAAGGCCGCGAGCAAGGGCGGCGCGGCGCCGCCGGCGCCACGGCCGGCGGCACCGCGCACCCCGCCCTCTCGCCTGCGCCTCCCCTCTGTGCCGGCGGCCGGCCGCCGGCGCGCAGGTGAAGGGCAGGAGGGCAGGGCCGATGCTGCGCCTGGCTGGCTGCTGCGGCTGACCCTGTGTTATCGGTGGTGCACACCAGACCCTCTCCTGCCCTGTTGCCCTTCATCCCCCCCCCCCCCCCCCCCCCCCCCCCCCCCAGGCGCGCGCATCCTGCCGCAAGCGCCGGCATCGGCGGCTGCATGGCCCACCGCAGTCGGCGCCCGCGACGGCAGAGGCGTGCAGCAGGCGGCGGGCGCCGCCGGCGCTTGCGAGCGGGAGGCCTTGCATCGGGAGGGGCAGGCAGAGCAGCGAGATGTGGAGAGGGAGTATAGCATAGCTGATTCGGAGTTCTGGGGGCAGCAGTGGGATGGCCACGCAGGGGGGGAGGATGCAGAGCCGGCAGCGCCACAGCAGGGCCGTGCGGGTGGCGCACCGGCGCCGCGTGGCGCACGGCGGGCAGGCACGTGCGTGGCAATGTGAGGGCGGCAGCGGCGGTTCGCTGGAGCGTTGCATCGCTGTCGCTGGCCCAGCCCCATTCCAGTGTTGCATCACACATGCAAGGTGCAAGGCAAGACAGAACACACGTGCAGTGTCAAGAGGCGATGCTCGTCCTAGCCCTGGTCCGACCTAGCCACTCGCGGCCTGTGCCTGCTCCTGCTGCGCCGCCGCGCCGCCGCCGCCTGCCCCGCCGCCACCGTCCTCCTGCAGCGACGCAAGCAGACGCCGCAGGCTGTCCTCGCTGCCCTTTGTCATCGCGCCCGCACTGCGGAGCAAGCGAGGCGGGCCGACGCGTTGGGCGGGGGCAGCGGTGCGGCCAGTGGGAAGGCGAGCGATGGCTCGGCGGGCGCCTCATGCTACTTGCAGCAAGCGACTTCGAGCCCCACCTGAGGTAAAAGTGGAAGCAGCGGGCCACCGCCGCCGCCACCGGCGCCAGGCTGTGCGTGGGCAGCAGCGCGGCCGCCTCGCGGCGCGCGTCTACGCGGGGGGGCGAGAGCGGGCGCGGTGCCGCGAGGCCGAGCGCAGGGCGGCAGGCAGGGCGCCGCTCACCAGCACGCCGTGCTTCCGCCATTGAAGCAGATGGGGGGAGGCCACGCACCCGCCCACCCATCCACCTTTCCACCACCACCATCCATCGCCCACCAACCCACCGGGGCTGCCCTCCACCAAGAAACCCAGCAGGATGGCAGCATACACCTCCACGATCGAGGCGGCGCCTGGCAGGCAATGGCAGGCAAAGGCAGGCAAAGGCGGGAGCATGGGCGGAGCGCGGTCGCGCAGGCTCGTCCCCCGCGGCTGGTGCTGCCCGTGCGCCCCGGCGCGCGGCGGGCAGCCAGGCGAGGCGACGCAGCCCGGCAAGCCCGAAAGGCGCGCGCAGACACGGCCGGCAGAGCGCGCTCCTGTCCTGCATAGGAGCACCCATCCCAGGGCAGGAGCGCCCATCCCTGGCGCTCACCCTGCTCCTCCTCCCCGCTCAGGGCATCCAGCGTCACCTCTCCCTCGCCAGATGCGTGCCGCTTGCCGTCCGCGCCGCCGGCGGCCGCGGCGTCGGCGCCCAGCGTGGGCGCGTGGGGCAGCGGGGACAGCGCAAAGCGCGCGGGCGGGATGACGGCTCGCAGCAGCTGGCAGAGCAGCGGGAGCAGGCGCGGCGGCGCTGCTACGGCGCCCGCGGCGGCGCCGGGGACCGGCGGGAGCGGCAGCACTCGCAGGCGGCGGCGCCAGTCTGCGGGGGCAGAGGGGCGGGAGGGGCGAGCAGGGGGCGAGCAGGGGTCGCCCGCGAACTGCGCGCTTTCAGCCGTTGCCCGTGCGACCAGCCCCTCCCGCGCGAGCACAGCGACCCCCGCCCGGCGCCGCTCGCCCGCGCTGTGCTCCGTCAGGTTGATCAGCAGGCCGAGGCAGGCGCTGCAGGCGGCACAGGGCGCGCAAAAGTCATTGCTACCGAGCTCTCGGGACGGGGGGGGGGGGGGGGGGGGGGGGGGGGCACGGGGTGCGGCGGGCCGCCGCCCGCGCAGCCACACAACACACCACTCACCCCACGCGTCCCACACCAC
>PCFQ01000018.1:62999-81212 GCA_003063905.1 Chlorella sp. A99
GGGGGGCGGCGGGGGGGGGGGGGGGGGGGGGGGGCGCAGGGGGGGGGGGGGGGGGGGGGGGGGGGGGGGGGGGGGGGCAGCAGCGCAGCACCCTGGGCACAGGCCGGAGCGAGGCGCCGCCCTGCTGCCCAATCGCCAACCGGAGCCAGGCAGCGCACGAGCGCAGCCGGCCAATTGGGGCCGCGGGGGCCGTGGCGGGGCGCGCTGCTGCGTGCCGGGCCGCACGCACCTTTTTCAGCCCCGGCAGAAGGCCTTGGCGCCCCAGCTCGCCCACGCGCTGCACCAGCCATCCCACCGCCGACCCCTGCGCGGGTGGGGGGGCGGCAGCGTTGAGGAGCGCCGGCCCGAGAGGTGGCTGGCAAACAGACCATAACAAGCACCGGGCTGGCAAACAGATCAAGTATTCATCTGCGCGACACAATATGCAGCGGGCTGCAGGCTTGCAAGCCGAGGCTGAGCTAGCTGGTCCCCTCCCGCCGCCGCCGCCTCACCTGCACCACCAGCGGCGGCAGGCCCTGGCGCACAGTGGCGGCCACCAGGTGGGCCTCGTTGGCGGGGCAGGCGAAGCACGCGTTCTCTGCGGCAGAGGGCAATGGGGGCAGCACGCGACTGTCTCGGAGCGAGGGATGGAGGGACGCGTGCCAGGGCAAAGGGCACAGGGCTGGGAGGGCCAGCGCCGCGCACCCCGACGCGGGCAGGGGCCCGCAAGCAGCGACCCGGCAGCGGCTCACCTAGCAGCAGCAGGGAGCGATGCAGGCGCCACAGGCAGCGCACAGTGTCCAGGGTGGGCGAGCGCTCGGTCAGCGCGGGCGCCGCCTCCACTGCGGCGGGCGGCAGGGGCGGGGGCAGGTTCGGGAGCCGCGTTGGAGCGACGCGTGCGCTGGGAAAGACGCGAGCGCGCCTGCCGGGGGGGAGTGGTGGGGGCAAACGCAGGCTTGGAAACGCAAGACGTCTGCTGCCGGCCCTGCGGACGGCCCACCTGCCACCTCCAGCGCCCTATCCAGCGCCCCCGCCTCTCGCAGCCCCTGCAGGCAGAGCGGTGTGCGGTGGCAAACAAGGTGGCGAGCAAGGCTGGCGGGCGGCCGCAGGAGAGCACGTCGGCGCCCAGCTGGCCGCGCCCGGCTGGCGGCGCGCGACTCTGCCCCCCCGCGCTCCCTCGCTGCCTCCTCCGCGCTCCCTCGCTGCCTCCTCCGCACTCCCGCGCTGCCTTGCCTCCTTGATGGGGTCTGCGTTGATGGAGCACTGGTTTGGGTCCAGCACACCTGCATGCAGGGGTGGGGCTGGGCATTAGGCGCGCACATGCGCGGGGGACGGCGCGGCGCCGCCGCCAGCGCGGCAGTCGGACGGCTGCAGCCGCGGCGGCGCCAGCGCGCAGAGCCAAGCGGGGCGCCTGGCAGCTCGCCTGCCATCGCGACCAGGCAGACCGACAGCGGGCAGGCGCGCTCCTCGGGCGGCAGGTGGCGGGCCAGCGCGCCGTCCCTGCGAGGCGGAGCGGGGCGGGGCGGGGCAGGGAGGCGGCTGAGCGCTGCACGCAGCAACACTGCGCCACTGTGCCAGCAGTCCAGCAATCAGCGTGACAGCGACAGCACCAGAGCCCGGACGGTAGGAGGCGGCAGCAGCCTCACCCCAGGACGCGAGTCAGGCGACCGGCGTCCGAGCCGGGCGCGGCGCCGCCCGCCACGACGTCGCTGCCCGTTTGCAGCAGCGCCGCCGCGACGCGCGCCGCCGACGGCCGGCTCAGCAGCTGCGAGGGCAGAGCAGCGGAGCTGGGCATCGGCACCACAGCAAGTCCAGGTGTGCCGCAACACACTCTGTTGTCACCCCACCGGCCAGCTGTGCCCCCTCCGCCCGCCCCCACGCGCCTGCGGATCTGCGTCCGACTGGCAGAGGCAGAGCAGCAGGGTGGCCACCCCCAGCGCCAGCAGCGGGTCCCCGCCCACGTCCAGCTTGGCTGCGCAGATGATGCAGGCGCGCAGAGCAACGAGAGAGCGATCGCCACTGAAATGGGGGGCTGCTGTTGCCCAACCGGAGCGGCGGCGTGCCCAGCGCGCCCTCCAGCGCCCGCCCACATCCTCCAGTGCCGACGCACCTGCCGCGTCCACCACCTCTGCCGCGCAGCCTGAGGAGCGCATGGCCAGCCGCCCGCGCCGGCTGGCGCACACCTCTGCCAGCGCCACCACTGCAGGCGGGCGTGGCAGCGGGCGGGCCTGTCAGCAGGCAACGGGCGCCCGTGCAGGGCCTGCTGCCCTCCCTTGTGCTCAGCGGAGCAGCGGGCCGGGGCCCCTGGGCAGGCGGCCGCAGCCCAGCGGCGGGGAGCGGGATGCTCACTGGAGGACTGGCGCGTGCGCGGCGCGCTGCTGGCCAGCCCGTCCATCGCAAACCAGGCGCTGTCCACGTACTGCTGCTGCTCGCCCGCCTCCTGCAGTGTGCACCCGGAGCAGCCCATCCCTCACCAGCAGCGGCCCAACGCGCGGCAGGCAACGGTGCGATGTGCATGCAGCAGTCGCCGCGCCAATGCATCCTTGTGAGGGAAGATGTGTGCTCGCCTGAGCGCCCATCACAGTGGTGGCCGCTGCCGCGTCCCGCACACCGGCGCCGGCGCCTGCGACGGCCGCACCTGGGCGCAGCAGGCGCGCCATGGCGGCGGGCAGGCTCGCTGACAGTCCGGCGTCGGTGCCACTGCTGCCGCCACCGCCAGCAGGCGGGCCGGCGCCTGGCGGCGATGGCGTCCCCGCCGCCGCTGCTGTGACTCCCTTGCTCGACCGTCGCGCGCCTGCTGCCGCAGCCGCGAGCCTGCCCCTGCCGCTGGCCTTTGGCGCGCCCAGGGGCGGCAGCGGGCCCAGCCCCCCTCGTGCTGCCAGCGGCGCCGCAGCCTCGGTCGCATCCTCCACCCCCGTCCCTTGCCCTGCCTGCTGCAGCTGCGGCTGCGGCTGCTGCCCCGCGGTGTCGCCCATCCTGCGCGCGGCCTCCTGCTTGCGCGCGGGGGGCGCTGCCAGCGCTGCTGCTGGCACGGCCTCCTCTACTGGCCCCTCTGCTGCTGGATCTGCGCCCGCCGCACCGCGCTTGGCTGGCGAGGGCCGCTGCTGGGTGCGTCCGCTCTGGCGCGCCCGCTGCTGCGGTTGCTGCCGGCGCCCCTGCGGCGACGCCTCGTGTGGACTGGCGGCAGGGCCGGCAGCCTCTGTAACCCCTGCCTCTGGCTGCTGGCCTGGTCTGCTGCGCTCCGAGCAAGGCGCCTGCCGCCGCTGCTGCTGCTGCCGCTGCTGCCGGTGCGCAGCTGTGTCAGCCGTGGCAGCGCCTGGGGACTGCTTGTGCTGCGGCCGCTCGGTGCGCTGCCGCTTACTGGCCGGCAGCGCCTCCTGCGACTCCTTCCTCCGCGCGCCCTCCTCTGTCTGCCGCTGGTTGCCGCCCTGCTCCTGCCCCCGCAGCTGTCCACCCCGGCCGCTGGCTGATGGCTCGCGCTTGCGCTTGAGCAGCGGGGATGCCACCTGGGCCGCCGGCTGTGGACTTGCGTCGCTGGCCTGGCTGCCCGGCGCGGCAGGCTGCTTGGCCGGCGAGCCTGCAGCGCGCTTGGTGGCCGGCTTGGCTGGCGAAGCTGACGACGGCTGAGCCGCTGGCTGCTTGGCGGGCGAGGGGCCGCCGCGCTCTGCCGCCTCGCGCCCGACGCCGCGCGGCGACCGCCGCGGCTGCTGCTCGCCCTGCTGCTGACCCCCTGGCGCCCGCTCAGGCAGCTCGGGGCTTCCGAAGAAGAAGGGATCGACTGGATTGGAGAGGTACTGCTCTGGGCCGTCGAACAGCAGGTCGAAGGGCGCGGGCTTGCCTGCCGGCTTGTCTTCGCCCCTGGGCGCCGCCTGGGAGCTCGGCCTGCCCTTGCGAGAGAACTTCAGCATTTGTGCTCGCCCATTGCTCGCGAAAGCAATCCATGCACTCCTGGGCAATCCTCGATTGCAGCGCGAAAATGTGAGGTGCGATCATGCAACCGAGGAGCCGATACCGGCGCGCTCACCATTTCAAAGCCTGCGCTGACAAGTTGGTGGAGGTGCTGTTCGTCTTCTCGTGCACAGCACCTCGTCAATTCGTCAAAACCGCGCTCCACTGGAGCAACAGACCCCCTGCGCAAGCGCATGTCTCTCATGGCCTGCACTTCCCGCTTCCAGTAGCTTACCACGCCCCTTGGCGGTCTGAGGAGAGCCGAGGCGACATCAGGCATGCCGGCGCCTGCGTTGCTGGTCGGGCCGCTTGCCGACTGCGGCGTTGCGGACGAGTTCGGCACTGCTCCCTCGGCGCTTCCCGCTGAGGGTTCCAGCGGCCAGCCCTTGCGCAGTCCCAGCACTGAGGCGGTGCCAGCTCACACAGGGGAGCGCCATGCAAGCCTGCTGCTGTTTGCGCCTCGTCAGCCTGATGCGCCTCAGCCGACCTCTGAGGCAGAGCTGCCAGTGCCTTCAAGCAGCAATGGGACAACAGAGCCGTCCGCTCGCTCCAGCATGCCCAGCCCACCAGCACTCGCGCAGGCACTGGCAACCAGCATGCAGCAGGTGGCGCACCCTCGGGAACAGCCTGGCACAGAAGTGCGTGTCAGCTCCCTGCCGCCGCAGCCTGCGCTGGAGGTGAGAGGCGGGGACGAGGACACGCAGAGCCGCCAAGGCGGCCAAGCGGGCGAGGATGCCAGAAGCAGCAGCAGGCCTGCAAGCAGGCTTGGGAGCAGGCCAGGCAGCCGGGCCGAGGCGCTGGCGAGCCGGCGGGCGGCCTTTCTCTATTCTCCAGAGCAGGCAATGAGCGACGAGAACAGCCGGGAGTGCAGCAGGGCCAGCAGCCGGGCAGGCAGCAGACTGGGCGGCGGCGACGCGGCCGAGGTGGGTCAGGAGGAGCGGCCTTTGCGAGCGGGGGCACGCAGCGCGCGCCAAAGTGTGGCGCAGCCTGCCAGCAGCCCTGGGCCGGCAGCCGCGCCTGTGCAGGCACCTCCGTCACAGCAGCAACCGGAAGAGCAAACGATGCCCCTGCACAATGCCACGTCGCCAGCGCACACCCCCTGCTTGAGCCCCCGCGCGACGGCTCCGTCGGGAGTAGCCGGTGCAGCCCCGGCGCCATGGGCCGGCGGGCGAGTTCTGCTGCAGCGGGGCCTGCTGCAGGGCCGGGACCGGGGCTGGCACTGCAGCTTTTTATCTGCCCACCTCGGGTTTGATACCGACTCCCTGATCCAACGGCTGGCAGCAGGGGATGCGCCACTGGGGGTCATCCTGCTGGAGCAGTGAGTTTGGGAGAGGTTGACAGGGTGCATTGACTGTCGTGCATGGGCAGCCGGCCTCGTGCTGAACGCGTCGCAAAGGGCAGGAGGACTCACCAACCCCCGCTGCCATCTCCCACCTGCGCGCAGGCTGGCAGGCATTGCCAGCACGCCGTGGCAGCGGCAAGAGCGGCTGCAGTGGGAGCGGCAGCGGCGGGAGGGGGCTCGCCCCCGCTCGGCAGCTCTTGCGCCCGTGCCTGCAGGTGGCAGGCACGCGGTCCCCTCGCGCCCCGCCACCGCTGCCCCGCAGCTGCGCAGCATGCAGGGGCGCCCGGTAGAGGAGAATCAGGCACAGCGTCAGCTGTGGCAGCGCCCCGCCACTGCATCCGCGCGTGTGCCCGCCACCCCCGGCTCGCCCAGCAGGGCAGTGCCTGCGCGACCTGGCGACCAGCGGCGGCGACCCACCACGGCAGCGCCCCGGGCGAGCTCACCGCCGCATCAACGGCAGCAGCTCAACATGCAGCGGCCTGCCAGTGCCACACCTGCAGCAGCGGCCCCTCGCCCCTGCACAGCTCATGCAGGGCACAGCAGCTCGCGGCCCTCCTCTGCAGCAGCCGCTGCCGCGCTGCTGGCCGCCCATAGGGCGCCCGCCCTCAAGCCAGCCCGGCCGCAGAGCGCCGCAGTGACGGCGGTGACTCTGCTGAACTGGCGTCACAAGCGCATGGAAGCTGCCGCGCAGCCCAAGCTGCAGCCATGGGACAAGCGGCAACGGCGCCTGCAGCAGCAGCAGCTGATGGAGCGGCTGAGCCGGCCCAGGACGGCGCCGGCTCCCACAATGCCACAGCGGCTGAGACCGAACGAAGCAGATGTGGCCTCGATCGGTGGCAGGGTGGAGCAAAGCAGGAGGCCGGGCACTGCATGGGCGCCGCCGGCTGTCAGGCTGCCCCCCAACACGTGAGCCGATGCGCCATCCTTCACACGCTGCTCCGAGAGTGCAGTCAGCAGGGCCGCTCACACACCCGCCTGCCTGCCCCTCCCTTGCAGGTTGGCCGCCAACCACGAGCAGTGGCAGCGGCACCCCGCACAGCTGCGGCGGCAGTGGGAGGAGGAGGGGCAGCTGATGGCAACAGCGGCGCAGTAGTACTTCTCCATCATGTTTGGCTATGGTTGCTCTGCTTTGAAATCGCATGCTAGGTGTGTGAGAGTTCCTGCCAGACTCTTGACCATGCAGACCGTGCCCAGCCGGCGGCGGCTGCCACGTCGCAGTCAGCTCAGCCCAGCACCGCGGCGAGCTGCCGATACTTCTCCACCTCCCCCAGCTCGTACTCGGCGTCTGCCACCTGCGCAGTACCAGCGAGGGGCGTGACAATCAGGGCAGCACACCACCAGTCGCACTCCAGTCAGGACCTCACACCACAAGACGACAGCTGCGCAATCAGTCTCCCAGCCTCGGCGCAGAGCCCGGCCCCCACCGCGCCTGAGCACCGACCCTCGCCGCCGCCGGCCCCGCCGCCGCACCTGCTGCTCCAGCGCCGCGTGCGCAGCCGCCAGCGCCTCGAACTCTGGGCCCAGCGCCTGGCACTGCGCGAGGCGCGCGGCGCGCTGGCGCGCGCAGGCGCCGCGCTCTGACAGCGCCGCCGCCAGGTGGCCGGCGACCGTGCGCAGCGCGGGCAGCGTGTCGCGCGTGTAGGTCGCCCCGTGCAGCGCCAGCGCCGTGTCCTGCATCTTGGCTGCCACCCGCGCGCACTTGGCGCGCAGCGCCGCGCAGCGCGCCGCGTCCGCTGCGCGCCGTGCGCCCAGCGTATGCTCCCTCAGCACCCCCTCGGCGCTCCCGCCGGCCGCCGACAGCAGGCGGGTGGCCTGCGTCGCGGCGCCGGCGGCACGAACCCAGCTGCCGGGCCGCGCGGCCGCGGCGGCAGAGACAGCCGCCGACAGCTGTGCGACGTGGTCTGCGAGACCAGAATAGTCGCCGCAGCCTGCCTCGTAGCCCGCCGCTGCCGCCACCAGCCGGCAGCGCCGCGCCAGCTCCTGCTCCACTGCTGGCAGCGCCGCCGCCAGCACTGCCTGGGTGCCAGGGGGAGTGGGTGGGCGCAGGTTGAGGTATGTGCCGAGCTGGCGCTTGCGGGCGGCACGGGCGGTGCGAAGTGCAGCTGCAGCCAATCGCTCTGAATGCTAGCCTCAGCTCACCTCCAACGCCTGCTTACTGGGCGCTTGCTGCAGCAGCACCTCTGGCGGCACACCTAACACGCAGCCAGGCTCGCCGCGCAGCCAGCGCGCGTCGTCGGCGATGCCGCCTGAGCACTCTGCCTCCCCGCAGCTCGCGAGCCGCTGCAGCTGCACCTGCAGCGCTTGCAAGCGCGTCAAGGGCGTGGCGCTGGAAATGGAGGCCCACAGCGGCTCACCACCGACTCGCCTGCTCCAGCTCCAGTAGCGCCACCGCCTGATTCACCCCCTGCCCCTCCAGCTGCAAGCACGCGTCCTCCAAAACGCCGAGGAGCACGGCATGCTTGGCGGCTTCCAGCTCTCCGCCACATGCCTCCATTTGATCTTTTCGATTAGTGGAACTGAAGTGGTGGTAGGAAGTCGAGAAAGCGCAGTGAAGACAGACGCCGACAGCAGGGGCCCTGCTCGGCTCTGCCATTTCTCAATCTCTCGTTTGATTGCGAAACCACAAAATGGCACCATGGACTTGAGAGCTCAGCTTCGCGACGTGTTTTTGTGTCTGGGCGTCAAAGAGCTCGCCGAGCAGAACCAGCGCCTTGGCGAACAGCTCCTGAAAGGCGCCAGCAGCGAGGACAGGGCTGGCTTCTTTCAGCTCGCCTTGAGCAGTGCAGGCGGTTTGAGCAACGCCCTCCCCTCTGCCAGGCTGGCCAGATACAAGTGAGCCTCGAACAGGGCCGTGGGAAGTCTGGGGCGCCGGCAGCGCTCGAAACGCTGTCGTTGGCGCCGCCTGTCCGCCCGCCCGCCTGCCTGGCACCCAGCCTTTAATCCTTTGAGTGCTGCCCGCCTCACGCAGACTCTGCGCCTATGCGCTGCGCTCCAATGCGGGGCGGCCGTGGTGCGGCACCCTGCTGTACGTGCGCGACCGCCTGGTCGAGCGCGTGGGGCTGGAGGCGCAGCCGCAGGGGGCGGCCGAGCTTCAGGTGCTCCCCCGAGCTGCTGCCTGCAGTGGCTCGTCGCGTGCAATGCCCTTCCTGCCCATACCCCCCTCCTGACATGGCCTTGCGTGCAGGGCCTGGCACGCGCTCTGACCGCCGCCTGCCTCGACTGCTTCCGGCGGGGGGAATATGGCGCGCTGGGCGCCTCGAGCAGAGACGACCTGGCGCGCGAGTGGCTGAGCACGCTGCTGGTAGCGCCTCTGCTGCGCGCCACCTGCAGGTGCATGCATGCTGCTGCCTGCCGCGGAGAGGCACGCGGGCCGAGCACCTGCGCACAGGGGCCGGGTCCAGTGCAGGGCACCCACCACACCTGACGTGCATCGCACGGCTCTGCAGGAGCCCGGCGCCCGCGGCCGCAGCCAACGGCGGCCTGCTGGTCCACGGCGTGCTGCTGGAGCTGGCACAGGAGCTGGCGCAGCAGGAGCAGCACGGCCGCCACCGCACCCACGGCCAGCAGCCCCTGAGCCGCCAGGAACGCCACGCGCAGCACCAGGCGGCGCTCACTGCGGCTGCTGCGCTCCACGCCGCCGCTGACTGCTTGAAGCAGCTGCTAAAGCTAGGCGGCGCGGGTGCGCTGGAATTCTCCTGCCCAGAGGTGCTGCTGCCGCTGCAGGGCTGCATTGCGCTGCTGGGCCCGCGCCTGCGGCCCGCAGCGGTGGAGGGGCTGGTGGGCCTGTGCTGCGGCGCGATGGCGCAGGGCGCAGAGTGGAAGGTGCGGCGGGCGGCGGCAGAGACGCTGACGGCTCTGGCGCGCGTGCTTTCGAGTGATGCGCGGCGGCCAGAACCACAGCAGCAGCCCGGCGCTGACACGGGGGTGGCTCCTGCAGACAGCGGCCATGGCAGGGGCGAAAGCGGGCGGCAGGCGCTCAGGGCGCTTGCGCCCCGCGTGGTAGAGGCGGTGGGCCGGCACCTCAAGTACGACCGCGTGCCCCAAGTGCGGCAGGCGGCCCAGCAGCTGCTGCAGGCAAGTCGCCTGAAAGCAGGACTGGGCTCTGGGTACTCTCTGCGCTGGGTTGCCGCGTGCACGAATTCGGCCTTGCTCCTCGTGCTGCTAGTTGTGCCAGACGCTGTGCTGTTGTGTTGCTGTGTCAGACGCTTGAGTCTAGGGCTGTGTCAGACGCTTGTGCTGCTCCTGTCGCAGGCGCTACGAGCCGTGTCTGGAGTGGCCAGCACTTCAGCCGCTGATGGCAAAGTGGCGGCGCCTGCTGTGGCCAGGCCAAAAGCGCCCCGGCAGGCACGGCCCATGCTGGGAAAGCCGACGCAGCCCGCTGGAACGCGATATGCAGCAGCGGCAGGCGTGCGGTGTGACGGCCTGCAGTCGGATGCTCCGCAACCACTGGTGGGGGAGGCCGAGCAGGCGGCACTGGACGCAAGCGGCAGCACCGAGGGCTGGCAATTGAATGGCGAGGCTGCGACAAGGCCGCAGGGAACAGCGGCCTGGGACGCATTGCAGCCTGCTGCACAGGCCCCAGAAGACGGGAAATGGCTGGAGCTGGAGACATGCGCCTCGCCCTCCAAGCCCGGCCAGCCCCGCCAGCAGCCACGGCAGCAGCAGGAGCACGTGCAGTCGCCGCGGGGCCTGCCGGGCTGGCGGGCCAGCCCCCCTCGCTCCCAGTTTGTGCGGCCCTCGCTGCGGCAGCTCCACGGCTCGGCTGCCGAAGGCAGCGGGCTGGACTTTGGGGTGCAGGTGTATGCGCCGCCAGCCCGCGTGGCCGCCGCTGAGCAGCTGCGCCGGCTGACGGCGGAGCGCGAGGCGGTCGAGGCGGGCATGATGGACAATCCCTGGGCCGCCGCTGCCGCTGGCTTGGGCGCCGGTGCGGGGTCCGCGGCGCAGAGCCCCCGTGCCGCGAGTCCGGAGCAGCAGGCGCCGCTGCTGCACCAGCTTGACGCGCAGCAGGCGGCGCGTCAGCAGCCTCAGGTGGTGCACCACATTGCCCACCCGGCCTTCCGCCTGCGGCTGCAAACCTGCCCCAACCAAGTTGCCCTGGAACTGATGGGCAGCGGGGGCAGCAGTGCGGGCTTGACGTTTGTGGCAGGCGGGGGCACGGCCAGCGCCGGAGGCAGCATTGGCTCAACGGGCAGCGTGGGAGCGGGTGCTGTGATGGGGGTGCGAGTCTGGACCGCCAGCTGCGAGGACGAGGTGCCGGGCGATGCTGGGGCCGAGATCAGGCTGGCGGGCGCAGCCAGGCGAGCGCTCGCCCCCTGCCAATCGCGGGGGGCTGTGCTGTCCGTGCCTGCTGTCCCACTCTGTGCCGCCGCGCGCGCGCGCCGGCCCCTTGCTGCGCCGCCGACCGCTTGCTGCCCTGCGGGATGCAGCGGCGCCCTCTTTGTGCATCTCTACTATTTGGAGGGTGGGCGGCTGGTGGAGGAGCATCGGCACCAACAGCAGCGCGAGACGGCCCAGGCACTCGCGCTGGCAGCAGACGCAGCGGCAGCAGCAAACCCAGCAGCGGCCCCAGAGCCGACCGGAGCGCCGCCGCAGGCGCAGGCGCTGCCTGTGCTGCAGGGCGCCCCGCCCGCCAAGCTGGGGGCAGCGCTGTCGCCGCCCCGCCTGCTGGCCGGCAAGGCGGCGGCGCAGAGCGGCGCGCTGGAAGGCAGCCCGCTGCTCTCGCTGGCGATGGGCGAGCTGCCCTCCTTCTCCGCGCCCACCAGCCCCGAGCGCGGCCTGCCAGGCGAGGCCGGCGCAAGGCGCGGCCAGGGCGAGAACACAGCGTGGACCATCCCTGCGGGCATCGCCAGCGACAGCCCCCCCCACCAGCTCAACCCCGCCATGCGCGCCTGGGCGGAGTCGCTCCGCCCCGGGGAGCAGCAGCTGTGGGGGCAGCAAGAGCTGTGGCGGGAGGTGGGCAGCCGTGGGAGCAGCCGCGCGAGCTCCCCCACCCGCGCCCGCACGGGCGACAGGGCCCCATCGCCGGCACGTGGCCGCGAGGGCAGCAGGGGCGGCGGCAAAGCCCCGTCGCCTCATCACGCTCGCGGCGCCAGCAGCGCAGGGGCCAGCAGGGAACCCTCGCCAGCCCGCTGTTTGGAAGCAAGTGCGGTGGGTGGATGCCCGGTGCTCGACGACACCAGGGTCGATAGCCTGCCCTCATATCCAGAACGCTACTGGCAGGCCGACAGCAGCGGCAGCAGCGGCGGCGGCGCCGTGCAGCCGCGCCAGCGACAGACGCAGACGCCAGCGCAGCGCAGGCCCGCGGCCGTCCCCCCGCCGCAGGCGTGCGACTCGCCGCCCTGCACGCCCGGCCTGCCTGCGCAGGAGGCCGGGCAGGCGGCGCCCGCACCGGCGCCGGCAGCGCAGCAAGGGGCTGGGGCGCTGACGGCCATGGTGAATAAGGCGGTGAGCAGGCTGCAGCAGCTGGAGGAGCTGCAGGCGCTGGTGGGAGACGTGATGGTGGCGGGTGGCGGCGGTGCGCGAGCGACCAGCCTTGGCCGCCCGGGGCAAGGGCGCCAGCAGGCTAGCGAGGGGCTGGCGGCAGCCGAGTGGAGCGCGGACGCCCCGCCGCTGGCTGCCAGGAGGGCCCCGCCGCTGCAGCGGTCGCTGGAACCCGCGCTGAGTGACATCCCCGAGGGCGATAGCGAGGACGGCAGCGTCCGCAGCAGCGTCCGCAGCATGGCGGCTGCACCGCATGACGTGCTGCAAAGCCCCCGCGCCGGGGGTGGGGGCGGCGGCCAGGGCGTGCGCGATGCGCTGCGCGCGCGGCGGCAGCAGCAGCACCACGGGCAGGCAGCGGCAGAGGGGGACGTGCAGGGCAAGGAGCTAGCGCGGCTGCAGCTGCTTCAGCAGCAGCTGGAGGCGAGCATGCTGGAGGTAAGTCCTCCTGAGCGGCCCATCAGCTGGCGCTGGCATGGCCCGCCTTGGCAGCGCATGGTGGTCTCGCGGCCTTGCTGATTGCCAGTTCTCACCTCGCTGCGCTTCTTGTCCTGCCTCCTGCCCCGCCCGCGCGCAGATCAACAAGCGCATGGATGCCAGCCGCCCCCGCACCAGCAGCGCGCCCAGCTCGCCCCAGGCGCGCTCCGCCTCCCCCCGGCACTTGGGCGCCTCGGCGCAGCCTCCCCCCAGCGCGGTGGCGATGGGAGGTGTCGGCAGCGGGGAGAGCGTCGCGGCGATTGGCGCCGAGCGCTCCGAGGAGGGCATGCCTGCCGCGTGGGAACAGGAGTCGCCTGACGATTATGCCTGGCAGCGGCATCAGGCGCAAGCCCGGTCTCCTGGGAGCAGCCAGAGCGTGCGGCCTGCGTCGGCGTCCAGCCTGGCCATCAGCAGCGACGGGCGGTACGACGATGCGCCCTTGCCCTCCCCCGGTGCCGGCGGCAGCAGCCCGTTCGCCAACCCGCTGTTTGGCTCCAGCCGGCCAGCCAGCAGCGCCGCTGGCGGCGGCTCGCCTGCCTCGCCCGGCGCTGTCAGCATGGCTCCGCGGCTCCGCGGCAGCCCGCTGGGCAGGGGGCGCGAGCAGCGGGAGCCGCGGCCGGCGCCGGCTGCAGGTCCGGCAGCCGCGCCTGGCGTCGACGTCGCTGCCAGCCTGGGCACGCTGGGCAGCGCTTTCCTGGGCGGCCAGGCGGGGAAGGAGGCGGAGGCAGAGGTGGCCCTCTTCCTCCGCGGCTCCATTGTACCTGGTGCCGGCGCCCAGGGCGCGGCGGCAGGCCCCCTGCTTAGGCCTGGGTGGGATGCCGCCCGGTCGGCGGCGGCAGCTCAGCAGGGCGGCAGTCGACGGCGGCGGAGCGCGGCCGCCGCGCCGCCAGCCGGGGCCCGCGACAGCCTCGACCTCGCAGCCATCCTCGACAGCCGGCCCCCCTCGCCAGAGAAGCGTGAGCCGCAGGATCGCCTTTCTGCGGTTGACCCCACCATGGTAACTGCGATGCTGGAGAGCAGCTCCAGCAGCGTGTACTTGGAGGCCGGCAGCCACGAGGCGGCGGCGGCGGGGAGCCCGCACCTCAGAGGGCAGCCAGAGCAAGAGCCCGCCGCGGAGCGGGGCGAGCAGCGTGGCAGCCGACAGGCGGCGCAGCGCGAGGAGCCCTGGTTGTGGAGCAGCACGGAGAGCAGCCGGCGCGAGCCCAGCGGGGGCTGGGAGCCTGCGGCGGCGGACCTGCAGCTGCTGCGGGTGTCGGCGCGCTCGACCTCGGCCTCGCCCGGCTGCCCGCGCGCCCGCGCGAGCGGAGCCGGCGGCGCGGCAGTGGCCGAGGCGGCGGGCCCCAACGGCGAGGCGAGCGTCGTGCCCGTGCTGCGCGAGGCATTTCCAGAGGAGGCTGTCCTTCGCCTGGAGAAGCTCAAGGCCCAGCTCAGCCCCGCCGCCAGCGGAACCGCTGGCCGTGCCACCAGCCCCGCCCGCAACAGACGCGGGTCTCAGAGCCTGTCAGCGGACGGCGGGCGAGAGGCGGCGCCTCGGGCGAGCGCAGCGCGGCCTCCCACAGTGTCGCTGCCCTCTTCTTGGGGGGGCAGGGCCGCGGCGTCGCCCGCCTTGGCCGGCACTGGCGCCTCGAGGGGCGGGCGGCTGGCGGCTGGCGCCCCTCGGGAGCACCCCCCCGCGCTCTTCCCGCCGCGCGCGCCTTCGCCAGGCCTTGGGCCCGGGCTCCCTCCCGGGGTCACGCGGCGCGCGGCGCGCCTGATGCAGGTCGCGGTGGGGCGGATGGCCGGCAACCCTGGCGAGGGCGCAGATGCCGCAGGTGGGTGCGGGGCACGATGGCTCACTGGCGTGGCGGAATGCTGCCTCCCCGCCCACTGCCTCGGACCTGGAGCGTCCGTCTGTTGCACGACCCACGTGTGGGGGCCCAACGCCAGACTCGAGGCCAGCTCTTGGGAGCGGCCGGGCCATCCGCCTGCCGCAGCGCGCAGCTTACGTGCGCCCCGCGCTCCCCGCTGCAGACATCCAGGCGGCGCTGATGGACTGCCTGGAGCAGCACAGCGCAGAGGTGCAGCAGCGATACCAGGTGAGCCGTCGTGCCGCCCCGCCCCAGCTGGTCTGGTCGGCGCGCACATGGAGACCCACCCCCCCGGCCCCCGCGCATCACGTGCGCAGGATGCTGCGTCCGCCGAGCTGGCGGCGGCGCAGCGGCGCCTGGCTGCAGAGCACGGCCGGGACCTGGAGCGGGTGCAGCAGGCACTCGAGGTGTGTGTGGGGGAGGGAGGGGGGGGCGCAGCGCAGCTCTCATCCCCGCGGGGTGTGCGAGGAAGGGGCGCAGCTTACGAGAACATCTCTCCCACCTCCCATCGCATCC
The DNA here is from genome assembly GCA_003063905.1 of Chlorella sp. A99. NCBI lineage: Eukaryota > Viridiplantae > Chlorophyta > Trebouxiophyceae > Chlorellales > Chlorellaceae > Chlorella > Chlorella sp. A99. Next base: position 77,586 of record PCFQ01000018.1, read on the forward strand.
GCAGCAAGAGGCCATGGAGCTGTCGCAGGCAACAGAGGCGGGCATCCGAGCCGAACTGACTGCATTTGTGGAGCGCACGCTGCCGGCGCTGAGCGAGGCGAGAGGGGACCGCAATCTGGGCAGGCCTGCCAGCCAGCTGAATGGTGTGCGCCAGGTGGCTAAAATGTGCGCTGCTGCTCTCGCCCCCGTCCTGCAGGTGCTGGCCTCCAAGGAGCTGCTGCTGCGTTGCTTTGCGTTGCTGGACGAGGGGGCGGGCGAGGATGAGTGAGGGTGCCGGCAGCACTGCTGGTGTTGGGCGGTGCCAGCTCTGACCTGGTTGAAAGAGCCACGCTGTAATGTGGGAATGGTGTAAGAGACTGATGCGCTCGAGGGTGGTGCAGAACAGGCGCCGGCTGCCGCGCTGCGCGCTGGGTCCGCCGCCAAGCCGGCTCTGCACGTCGTTGGGGTGAGACCCCCCAACGATGGAGGAGCGTGTGTGCTGGGCAGCGCACACGCTCCTCCACTTCTCTTCGTAATCATCGCTCTCTAGCAGCTTACAGAAAGCGCACACGGCAGCAGCACGGGATTAGTATGCAGGCTTTGCAACTTTCGCAGCTCGCAGCAGGGCAAACAGGTGTCTGCAAAGCGTGTCAGTGACTGCGGGGCAGTGGGGGTTTTGCAAGCGGCCTCCCTCCACGCCAAACCCTGGGGGTCGGCGGGCGTCGGCGCCGCGGCAGCGTTGGGTGTCATGCAGACACGTTGGGTGTCAGACACACTCACTTCCTACGCCTACTCCCTTCCCGCCATCTCAGCTGCCAGATTTGCTGCATGCTGCGCAGGATTACGATACATGTCCACAGCGCGGCAGGGCAGTGGCACGTGAGACGCCGGAGGCTCTGCCCCTGGTTGGCTGCATTGATTGAACCTGCCAGTGGCGGCGTCCTGCGCCGACGTCCTGCGCCGCTCAACCTGCTGCCAGTGCTGCATACAGGTCATTTGGCGGTGCGCTGGGCAAGGCAGCTCTTCCCTTTGCAGGTGACTGCTCATGCTGCAGTCTGGTGGCAGGGTCTTGTCATGGCCGCGAGGGGTGGCAGTGCCCAAGACCTGTTGTTGCAATTACAGTAACACGCTTCCCTTGCTCCGTGCTGCAGCCCTTGCGGCCCTCTCAGGTGGGACGAGGCGCCCCAGCTGGCTTGTCGGGGCACCGCGGTGGGGGCGGCTTGCGTGCATGCGGTGGTGGGGGCGGCCGTTGCCGATTGCCACCACTGACACATCACTGCATCTGCGCCTCTGCGCCTACGGCAACCTCTTCTCGACCCCTTTCTCACAGTCTGGTGAGGCTTCGCACTGTATGTTGGTGCAACAGCTGCTGCTGCTGCTGCAGGGCCCTTCCCACGCCCCCACCCAGGCAGCGGGAGTGGCGCTGCGGCTGGCATCGACGAGCACCGGCCGCCTGCCGGCCCCGGCCCCCCTCGATTGTTGCAGGATCACGGTGCCATTCTGGCTGACGAAAGTTGTCACGAAAAAGTCGCACGCGCCCCACCATAAGCAGGCCCACGAGGCACAGCGCTAGGGGGCGCCCGCCTCAGCCGGCGCGACCTGCTTCCTCGCACTTCCCACATGTTCTGCTGTCTTTGCCCGCTCCTCCTGACGTGCCGACACCGACGTTTGACAATGGCGACAATCAATTGTAAATTATTGCTTGCAAGAGAACAGGGTGACGACGTTGCTCGCCGTGCATCTGGGGCCGTGGCAACTCGCTGCTGCTGCTGCTGCTGCCTCCGCCCAGCTGAGCAGCTGCATCGCTCCAGCTCCATCAGTGTAGACCTTGAGCGCAGAAGCGAGAGGCGTCCTGTAGCGGCAGAGCAGATGCGGGGCGCCGGTTGCAGTGGCAGAGCGCCTTGTGCTGCCGGCTAAACCCTAAACCCTAGCGCTGGCGGCAGACGCACACCCGTTGCACAGGCGCGCCACGTGTTGTGGATGTGCAGACTGATTCCTCTGCAGAGCGTTGCGCTCAATGGCCTAGCACCCCCCTCAGAGGTCACGCATCAAACACCGTGACGACAACAGTCGCCTCGGCCTGCTGCGCAAATAGCACGCGCAGCTGGCGCCGCCGCTGCGGCTGCTGGTGCCTGGCGCTGCGCTGAGCGCACTCCTGGCCACCTCCCGCCGTGGCGCTCCCGAGACTGCCGCTGTCATCTGCGTCGCCGCCGCCCTCTTCCACGCTGCGGCTGCTGGCACTGCTGCTGCTGCTGTCCACCTCTCCTGCCTCCTCCACCTCCAGCACGTGGTGGAAGCAATAGAGCTGCGCGCCGCCAAACCTGCTCGCTGCCCGGTCCAGCCGGCCGCGCTCCAGGCACAGCTGCACCGCCTCGGGTGCGACGCTCCGCTCCGCCAGCCGCTCGCGCGCGTGCGTGCTGAACACCAGCTGCCGGCGCAGGAGGCGCTTCCGGATGCTGGCCTCTACGTCGGCCGCCGCGGCGCGGGCGGCGGCTGCACGAGCGGCTGCGCGGGCGGCGACGACGCGGGCAGGAGTGGGGTGGGCGGAACACGGGCCCGCCGCCAGCCCAGCCATCGTTGCTTCTGTGCGCGCATGCCACAGCGCTGCATGAGGAGGCTGGTGAGCGAAGTACATGAATGAAGGGCGCTAATTGGAAGGCCAATGTGCCTGCGATTGGCGATAAGTTGATGATGTGGTACTGGCAAAGAAAGCGGAATGGGGACAGAAGTCCACGAGGCACGGCCCCATCGCACAACTCCCTCGCCCTTCACTCAAACATCCAACAAGGTCTGTCCACAGCATCTTTGCAAGTTCCCGACGCAACCTGCTGGCGGGAAGAGCACTGCGCTGCCCGCCGCCGGTCGCCCGCCTGCCGTCGCCCGAGCCTCTGCCAGCCACGGCCATCACTATGAATTCTGACCCCCCTTCAATGCGCCAAAGCCATATAATGCAGCATAATGCAGGCCAGCTGCATTGACCAATATGGCCACCCCCAACCGCATTACACCGCATTGACCCATCAACAACCCTTCCAAACTGCATTAGTAACAAACTTACTAAATTAATGTGCATTTGCGCATCAGTGAAGCGCATTGCAGTTGTCTTTGTCCCAACCCCTCAACTGCCCCACCGCACGCTGCCCACAGCTACTTGCACCGCCTACTCGCATCCTTTGTGCAAGCGTGCCCTTGGCCGCCCTCCTTGCCACAACCCGATGTCCCTTGCAGGCGGGCGGCAGGGGTTGGGTTACCCATGGGGAGGCAGTGCCGACGCAGCATCAGCCGCCTGCACGCTCGCAGTCCTGCCCCTCCTGCCCCTCCACTCCCACCGCAGCGCCCCCAGGGGCCCCGCTCCCCGCTCCCGTGCGCTGCAGCGCGTAAATGAGCACCGAAACGCCATCCATCTGCCACCAGGCTGGCGGCGTCCCTCCCTGTGCCGCACACTGTTGGATGCACAACACGCAACAAAAACGCACCAGGAGGGGGGGTCCTCAGCGCAACTTGCGCGCTGTGATGCGCCTCCAACGACGGCCGAGTCGCGCATCGGGCGGGCGGCCCGCCCAGCATGTGGGCGGACCGCGGGCGGCGGCCGGCCGGGGGGGGGGGGGGGGGGGGGGACCCCCGGGGGGGCCCCGTTTCCCCCCCCCG
>PCFQ01000018.1:98696-110038 GCA_003063905.1 Chlorella sp. A99
GCCCCCCCCCCCCCCCCCCCCCCCCCCGCACTAGCCAACCCACGCGCGGCGCCCACTCACCCGCCGCGCTCTCCCGCGGCTTGGACTTCTCCCCCACCACCGCGATCGTGGCCCACACCCCGTCAAGTCCCGCGCTCCGCTGGCGGCTGCGCACCTGCGGCGGCGGTGGCGGCAGGAAAGGGGACAGGAGGGGTAGGGTTTCTAGGGGGGTAGGGGCGTGCCAGCGCCCAGCGCGCGCCCAGGCCCCCACGGCACCCGCTGCTGCTGCTTGGCCAAGGAGAGGTGCGTCTCAGCAGAAGCGCCTCTCCCTTGCTGCTCAGGCCCACGCCCGTCCCGAGTCGCCCGTCGCTGGGCCGCACCTGCCCCAGCCGCACCACCTGCGCTGCCTCCAACCGGCCGTGCAGCTGAGTGTTGGACACAACTGGATTCTTGATCTGAAGAAAGCAGGGCAGGGTATCAGCATGTGTGCAATGTCGCAGGGAGGTGGGTGGGAGGAGGCGCGGTGTGGGAAGGGGCCAAGGCCTGCCCGCCCCGCCTCCCCACCGACCCGCCGCGCCAGGCTGCCCAGCGCCCCACCGCCCAGCCGCGCCAGGCGCTCGGCGCTCTGCCCTCCCTGCTACCTCACCCGCAGGCCGCCCAGCCGCTCCACCAGGCTGCCCTGCCCCACATCCTTGAACACCCCTGTCCCCAGTCCGCCGCGCTGCGCGGCGGACACTCCGCTGCCCGCCGCCGGCGCCGCGAAAGCAGCGATGCGGTGCGCTGCGTCCAGCGACGGCGCCGGTAGCCGCTGCGCCTGCGAGGTGGCCATTGCTGCGGGCGCTGCAGGCAGCAGCAGCGAGGCGGGCGCGGAGCCGGTCGCTGGAATGGCGCCGGGCGCAGACGCCAGCCCAGAGAGGCGGTGCTGCTGGGGCGGCGGCTGCGAGCGCTGTGGCGTCGGGCGGTGTGCAGCAGGCTCGCTGCATTGCTGCTCCGGCTGGCCCTGTACTGGCGCCGTGCTGCTGGGCCTTGCCTCGGCAGCACCGTCTGCGTGGCTCGCACTCCCGCCCGCCTCGGAGTCGCTGTCGCCTAGCCCTGCCGCGAGCTCCAGCAGCAAATCGTCGCCTTCCGCCTGCTCATCAGCCCCCTGCTGGCCGCTGCCGAGCGGCTCCTCGCACTCCAGGTCCGCCAGCATCGCGTCGAAGACGTCCTGGCCCGTAGCGCCCTCCATCGCGCTCGCGAAAGTTGCAGGTGCGAGGATGCGGCGATCGAGAGCAAAAAGGAGGGAAGGACAGGTACAGGGCGATTGAAAAGCTCTTCGCAGCTTCGGTTCAGCGGAGCGCCTTGCGCCAAGGTCGCGAAAGCGTGGACAGTGCGAGGCATAACACGAAAAAAAGAGCTGGTGGGACCTCCACGGAGACTGGCCCACGGTGGTCTGACAGCCGGCGACAGGCCGCCCGCTCCAGGGCGTAAAGGGTAGTTCCCATGGCTCTCTGAACGTTCATGGCCGCTGTTTGGCACTGCCCACCCGAACGCGTGGTGGGTCATGCCGATGGCACGGCGGCACGATGCTGGCACGAGAGCTTGGCGCTGGCGGGCGACGGGCGCTGGCCGCCCTGCTCCGGTTGCGCTGTCTCTGCGAGCAAGCCCCCATGCATGCTCTCTGGCCTTCCCTCCTCCAGGCACGCCACGTGCGAAGAAGCGTCGAGCGCTTCCTGGTCGGCTGCCTACGTTGGCAGCAGTGGGCGTCGCCCTAGGCTGCCAGCATCGGGCCACATGCGGAACATCGCAAATTAAGCCCTGCTCAATCATCCGCAAATGCAAAGCAATTGGGCTATGTGCAACTGCAGCGGACACTCGGCGTCCGCTCTTGCAAACCTGGGCCTCGGCTGTTCCAGCGCCAGGCGTCTGGTAACGGTTCAGTGATTGACCACCAAACCGGACGTAAAAACCCCCGATTTACTTGCAAGGAGGAGGCGGACGCCCAGGTGCGCCGCTGCGGCCAGCAACGCGCGGGCGGTGCACGCACAAACCCTCATGATCAGGCGTCGCTTCGGCTCTGGCCCACTCCCGCCTGCCATGCATCCTCTCTAGGTCCCAGAGCTGCAAAGTGAGGGCGCATCAATGCTGGCAGCGGCGCGAGATCGGCTGGCCTCCAGTCTGCGGGCCTCCTCGCTCCTGAAGGCTCTGGTGTGGGGCAGGGGCGCATCGGGCGTATCCAGCCAGCCAACACTTGCGCCCTGGGGCCCTCACAATCCTCTGCCCTCGCATCGATCGCAGTGGGGACGCGCAGCACCCGCTTTCCAGAGCCTTGAGCAGTCCAAGCCGGCAACCACATTGGCGCGCGAGCCGGATGGCGAGGAGCCGCGTCCGCCCGCCTCCGCCCCGACTCCCGGCGCTGATCCGACCCCGCACGCCTCGCCGCCAGTCGAGTGCGGGCGGCAGTGGCGCAAGCAGCAGCAGCAGCAACAAGGCAGGTTCGCCGACGGGGGCTGCAGCAGCAGCCATGGTCGCAGCCGCCGCCGGAGCAGCAGCGAGAGCCGAGCTGGCATGTGGCCTGCCGACCCAGTTGTTGACTTTACAAGGCAGATCAACAACCTGGCCAAGGCCTATGTGCGCGAGAAGGATTCCACCAAGCGTGACGCCATAAGACAGCACTACCTGCAGCTGCGAGCGCAGGGGCTGGAGAGGTGAGGTGGCGGCCACCAGCGCTGTGCTGGCTGCATCACTACTGCTGCTGATGCAGCTGCATGCTTTTGCAATCCCCGTCGCAGCCTGGCCGGTGAACTTGATGCACGGGTGTGCGCCAAGCTCCTCTGGACATCTGCCAAGTTTGGTCAGCCACTGAGTGGTGGCGAGGAGCAGGCCTGGCGAGCGGCGGTCGAGCGCACGCTGCAATCAGCCAAGCCGCAGGAGATAGCCAACACGCTGTGGGCATTGGCCAAGCTTGGCATGCCAGCGGAGGACTCGGTGCCGTCGCAGCTGCTGGATCAACTGTTGGAGGTGCTGGGAGACGCGGCGCCGCAGGCCATAGCCAACACGCTGTGGGCATTGGCCAAGCTTGGCATGCCGGCAGATGGCTGCCTCCTGCCGCGGCTGTTGGACCGACTGCTGGAGGTGCTAAGGGATGCAGGCCCGCAGGACATAGCCAACACGCTGTGGGCATGTGCAACGCTGGGCTATCGCACACCTGACCGCGAAGTCTCGGAGCTGCTGGATCAACTGCTGGCAAGGCTGGGAGACGCCAAGCCGCAGGAGATAGCCAACACGCTGTGGGCATTGGCCAAGCTTGGCATGCCAGTGGAGGACTCGGTGCCGTCGCAGCTGCAGGATCAACTGTTGGAGGTGCTGGGAGACGCGGCGCCGCAGAACATAGCCAACACGCTCTGGGCCTGTGCAACGCTGGGCTATCGCCCGCCGGACCGCGCGCTCTCGGAGCTGCTGGACGGACTGCTGGAAGTGCAGGGAGACGCCAAGCCGCAGGAGATAGCCAACACGCTGTGGGGCCTGTGCAACGCTGGGCTATCGCCCGCCTGACCGCGCGCTCTCGGTTCTCACGCGCGCACTTTCCAGCGAGGACAAGCTTTGGTGCGCCAAGCCGCAGCACATCTCCATGGCACTGTGGGCCTGCGGCGAGCTGGACTTCAAGCCAGAGCACGACGTAATGGTGGCGCTACTGGCGCGGTTTGCGGCGTGGCTGGAGGCAGGCAACGCTGCACGGCCAGTGCCAACACCGCAGGAGCTCCGCAACGTGCTGGGGGGGTGCGCAGAGCTGCAGCAGCATGCTGCCAGCGCGCAGCCAAAGCGGCGACCCCGCTGGCGCTGCGACCCCGGGTTCCTGGACCTCTGCACGGCGTGGGCACAGCAGCGTTTTGAGCAGTTCACAGCGCTCGATGCGACTGACCTTCTTTATAGCCTGGTGCGGTGTTTTCTTGTCATTGCAAGCCCAATGGAAGCTCCTATGCATGCACTTGACGCCTCCCCTCGCTGTGCGCAGGTGCGCCTGGAGCGCGATCCGCCCGCCGTGCTGGTGTCTGCAGCGCTGGAAAAAAATTCTGACCACCAGCAGCAGCGCCCAGGACACTTGGGTCACCAATCTGGTGTGGGCGGCCACACGGTGCCTAGAGCGGACGCAGCAGGAGGCCTACTGCCTCCCGCCTGTGGAGTTGGGCAGGCTGGTGCAGCTGTGCGTGGCCCAATGGCATGCCGAGCAGGCTGTTCCTATCCCTGGCGCCCTGCGGCTGTTGGACAGCCTCCCGGGGCAGGGCCTGGCACTGCAAGCGGCCGACCCTGCAACGGCAGCCAGCCTGGCCTGGCTGGCAGACTGGGTGTTTGAGCAGGTGGCTGCGCTGTCGGAGGGCTGTGCGCAGGAGGGCTTTGGCGTGGATGCAACTGCCGGTTTGCTCAATGCACTGGCAGCGCTGGGCTGGCAGCCCAGCAGCCAGCAGGCAGCAGCGGTTGTGGCGCTGTGCCAGTGGCTGGCTCGGCGCAGCCCTGGCACTCCCGAGCTGAATGCTGGCCGCAGAGCATGCTTGCTGCACGTGGCCAAGGCGTGGCGGCTTGACGTTGCGACGAAGGCACTGCGCTCGCTGCCTGAGGCGTGATGCTTGCTGTGCAGCTTGATGCTACTTTCAGCTTGCTGGCAATTGTCTGGTGATGGGGGCCTCAGGCGGGTCATCTGGAAGGGCGAGGAGTGACTGCCTTCGCTCCCCGCCTGTTGCACGCACGCGGCCTGCCTTTGCCCGCTCCGCTGCACCCCGCTGCTGCTTGCCACAGTTGATGTACAGCGTGCTTCCCAGACACAATCACGCCAACTTGAGCACAGAATGATCCGGACGCTGCGCGGCGGCACGTGCCAGCGAGCGGCGAGCGGGCGCCCACATCCCGGGACCTCAACACAACTCGTAAGCTGCCTGCATCGCTTATTCACGCCGCCAAACGTTCGCGCTGCCAGGAAAAGCCAGGGCAACCAAACGTCGAGCTTTGCCAGCACCGGTACCAGTCCGCTAAAAGTCACCATGTTCGCTGTCAGAGCTCTCCATGCCAGGCCAATCGCGCCGCGCGCCCTGGCGCCCAGTCCTCTGCGCCGACGGGCGGCTCGCCCGCTTCGCCGGCGGCGCAGCGCCGCCACCACCGAAGCCGCCCTGGGCCTGCCTTCTATCATCCCGCTGGTACTCTCTGTTGCCTTCTTCTATTCCTCCATGCAGGCAAGGGCCAGCACACGACTCAACTCCTCTGCGTTCAGTCCTGCTGCGTGTGCCGCCTCCGCGCCGCACGTGAAGAGCCCGCCACTGCTGCACCCGCGCATGGCCCACCTGCCCAATCACTCTCCCAATCCCCTGCCGCGCCACAGTGGGTCTTCTATCGCAAGCTGGGCAACGAGACGCAGCGGATTGTCAAGGCGCGGGAGGAGGGCAGCAAGGAGCGGAAAGCCAGGGTCGAGTAAGCGCTGGGCACGAGAGGGGGCTGCGTGCTGTCCCCACCTCAACGCCGCAGCCTGCTAGCCTGCCCCGGCTGGCCGCAAGCCGTTCAGCGCGCCCTGAACCATGCCTTAACCCTCTCGCAGGAAGCTGACGCGGGGCATCGCCGAGGAGCGCACGCCGACGCAGGACAGACAGGGCTCCGCCGGGCAGGACGCCGGCAACAGCGGCCAGTGAGCGTCGAGAGCCTGGCGCGCGCGCACAGATCCCCTCTGCCCAGTATACTTCCCCTCTGATTGAATGACGGGACTTGCCCCTCTCCCGCCACGCTGAGATCAGACCATGTGATGTGCCTCCGCAACGTTTCTTTCTGCTCGTGTTGTTCAACGCCTGTCAATGAATCATCGCTTCTGCCTGTTCCACGGCAGCCACGTCCAGCTGTCGCTGCCGCCAGGGGCGCCACCAAGCGAGCTGCTCTGGCCCTCCTCACCGCTGCTGCTGGTGTGAGCACTCGGAGCCGCCACCCACTGCTGCGCTGGCAAACTTCGCTCCTCCTCTGCCGCTCGCCGCTCCTGCGCGCCCGCTGCATCCGCTGGCTCCCCCACTGCCAGCGCATCTGGCGCTGGCTGTTCTCGCCCTGCCGCCGCGTGCTGCTCCTCCTGTGCTGCCTCCCCCACGTCCTTCTCCCGTGCCGCTGCCACCGACAGGCTGGCCTCCAGCTGCCGAATCACCTCTGCCGTGACGTCATAGGTGCGCCTCGCAGGCCACTCCCCAGGCTTGCGCTCGTCTGCGGATCGCAGGGCAGCAGGGGCGCATGGCATGGCACTCTGCGCGCCAGGAGCGCGGAGGAGCACGCAGCCCGCAGCGGCACCAGCGCAAGAACCTCTGGCGCACAACTGAGCCCAATGGGCAGCGCGAAGTGCAGCCTGCGCCCCACCGCCCTTGCGATCCCCCCTCGGCCCACCCTCGGCGGCGCACTGCTGCTGCTCCCGCATCTCTTTCAGCTCGCGCCGGCTGGGCAGCGAGGCGCGCAGCGTGCCCAGCAGCAGCCAGGCCGGCGCACCCAGCGCCGCGCCGGTCGCCGCACCCAGGATGCCGGCACGCAGCCGCAGCAGCGTGACAGCAAACGGGAGCTTGCGAGCACGCAGGAACGGCGTGGTGCCAGCCCCTGCATGAAACAGGTGCGGGGGGCAGAGGCAGCGGCGGCGGCAGCTGAGCCCGCGCGGCTCGGAGCGCGGCTTCCCCACAGTGGCTCTCACAGCAGCCACAGGCACTCGCAGACCCGCCTCAGACACAGGCAGCCAGCCACTCGCCTGCGGCACCGGCTGCCGCGCCGGCCACCGCGCCGCCTGCGAGGCACGCGTACACGTCCTTGGCGCCGCCGCGGGCCAGCGCGCCCAGGGTCTCGGTCGAGAAGAAGACGGCCGCCAGCAGGCCAAAGCGCGCGGCGTGGCGAAACGCGGCCTGCAGAATGCGCTTCCCCTGCTCCGATTTGATGTGCCGCACCACCCGTTCTGCCTCCTCGCTCGGCATGTTTGGCGGCGGCTGCACCGGGCCTGTGGGCGTGGAACCAGGAAAGCGGGAGGGGCAGGAGTTCAGGGTTCGGGCATTGTCACAGGCGGCAGTGATGCTGGGCCCGGCAGGCCCGGGGAGTGCAGGGCGCGCCCGTGTTGCTCACCACTGCTCATCTCTACCCGCGTTTGTGAGAAGAAACCATAGAGCAGGCCCATGGTCGACGCCGCCCCCGCGTCCTCCAGCACGTCGACCACCTCCTCAGGCATGGGCGGCCGCTGTGGGAGCAGGGGAGCGAAGACGGGCGGGCGGCGGTGACGGTGGGCGGGGTGGCGGGCCGGACAACACAGTTGCCGTTCTACCTTGGCGAGCGTGCTCAGCAGCCGAAGCTGTCCCAGATGCGCAGGGAGCGTCGCTCGAAAGCGCTCTCACCTGTGTCCCGCTGAATGGCCGATGCAGCACGTAGCGCTTGATAGCAGCAAGCCGCGCCCATGCATCGTCGGCCTGCAGCGCCGGATCGGACTTTGGGGAGGGACTGCTGGGCTCCAGCCCTCCCATGGCGTGGGGCTCGCAAATTGTCTATATGTATGAGCCAGAAGCTCCAGACAAAGTGCCGAGATGGGCAGAGGGCCGCACAATTGGGCTCGACGGGCGGGGGGCGCCGGCGCCTCGTGCGTCCCATGTCTCAGATAAGCTGGGCGTGCTGGAATGTCTGCTTGCCCTCGATCTACTCGACCGCATGTAGACATGAGGACGTGCTGCCGCCCAACAGCTGCCACACGCCGGGGCGCCGGCGATGCAGCCGCCGGACTGCGAGAGGCTGACCGGCAGCGGCACTTGTGCCAACCTGCACCACCTGTCTGATGAGGCACGCCCGAGTGCGACTACTACCGGCAAGTGATTGAAGATGGGATTGCCGAGCTCCACCCGCCTGACTAGCCCGCCAGGTGGCACTGCCGCCCTTGAGCTCGCGCCCTCCTCGGGCGCTGTTATCCCATTCATTTTCACCTCGCGTTCCATAATCCATCTTTGCCTGGCAGCATTCAGCAGCACCACGGCACGCGAGACACCACCCGACTGGAAGGGGGGGATTTGGGTCAGCCACAGTTGGCCTGGGTGTGCAACGCAATCCCAGCTACGAGGCCGCGTGGCGATCGCGTGCACCTGCACGGAGCGGACCAGCAGGTGTAGCCAAAACGGGCAGCAATAGCGCCTGACTGAAGGTGCGGTGCTTGGCAGCGAGGAGGACCGGCGGTAGCACAGCTACACGATGGGGATGGCGCAGTCGCCCGCCACACACCCCGCCACACCCGTCCGCCGCGCCGCACCTGCCGCACCCGCCCTCGCACGCAGGCCGCCCAGCGCGCGCCGCCGCGCCATGGTGTGGAGCAAATGCGTGGACGCAATCAGCCGCAAGCTGGCCTTCTTCCCGCCCTCGCCGCCCACGTACTCGCTCGCGCGCCACGGCGACGGCGAGCGCGAGCTCTACCTGCAGCCCTCCACCCGGTGTGCCCCTGCTTGCCCGGCTGCACTGCACTTTTCGCGCACTTCTGCGGGCCCTTTGCTCCCGCACTCCGTCCTGCTCTGTTGTGGGTTCTGGGCTCTGCTATGCTGTGGTCGGGCTCTGCTGCGGGCACGCCGGCTGCTGCAGCTGGGTGCATCCCCCCCGCAGCGGGTGGGCGGGCAGTCATGTGGGCGGCAGCCGCGCCGCGCCTCGTGCTGCCGGGGAGCCCGCCGCGCCGCCCTCCTCACGCGCGCGGCAGTCCCATCCAGTCCCCACCCCCTTGCCCTTGCACCCCGGCAGTGACGTGCGCAGGGTGCCCTCTGCCCGCGCCGAGCTGGTCAAGACCCGCAAGGGGGAGTCGATCGTCACTCTGTTTGTCCCTGCACCGGGAGGAAAGGATGCGGCACCGTACACCATCCTCCACTCCCACGGCAATGCTGTCGACCTTGGAATTATGGCGCCGATGTACGCAGGCGCGTGCCGGCTGCCGGTTTCCAAACAGGCTCGGCCGGTTTCGAGCGGTCGTTGGGAGCCCAGGGGCCGGGTGATGCGCAGCGTCGCCGCCGGCCGGCTGCGGTCGCCGCCGCCGCCCCGGCTGGTGACACCCGTCGTTCGCCGACGCCCGCGCCTGCCGCCCCGCAGAGATGGCGCGGCTGCTGCGGGTGAACGTCGCATCCTACGACTATACGTGAGAGAGCCGGGGGCCTTCTGCGAGGCACAAGGGGTTATTCGCGTTGCAGCAGCCAAGAGGGGTTGCTCGCTGTGAGCTGCTTGAGCGCAGCTGCGCTTGCTGCTCTTGGCGGCACAGCCCCCCAGCCGCTCGCTCTGCCCCACCACCGCTCGCTCTGCCCCGCCGCCGCCGCCGCCCCGCGGTTGCCGCAGCGGCTACGGGCGCAGCAGCGGCGAGCCCTCTGCCTCGGCCACGCTCGCAGACATCGCGGCGGTGCGCTTGGGCCGCATGGCTGCGCTTGGGGGTTGTGTGCTGCGCTTGGGCGACGTGTGCTGCGCGTCTGCTGGGGCGGCGTGGGCTGCGCTTTTGCGGCGGTGGGCTGCGCTGAGGCTGCGCGGGCTGCGCTTGGGGGTTGGGAGCTGCACGTCGCTGGGGCTCCACTCACGCGCGATGCCCACCTCACAGCAGCACACGCGGTGGCTGCGGGCGCGCAGCAGTATGATGCAGTGGCCCTCAGTTCTCGTCACCTTGTCCCTCCCTCTAGCATCTGCTGCAGGTGCTGGATCACTTGAAGCATGAACATGGGCTGCGCGAAGAGGATGTGATCCTGTACGGGCAGTCGGGTGGGTGCGGCAGGTTGGATGGGGCAGGCGCTGCAGCGGGTGCTGGCGCGGCGCATGGGCCGGGCGGCACGCGGCACGCGGGGGGGGGCCCTGCGGCTTCACTGTGCGCCTGCGCGCCGCGCTCCCTGGCTCGCCACTCTCACCTGCCCTCCTCGCCACTCCCCTCCTGCCCTGTGCAGTGGGGTCGGGGCCCACCTGTCACCTTGCCGCCCAGCTACCGAGCTTGGCGGGCGTCGTCCTGCAGTCCGCCTTTTTGTCAGGCGTGGCGCCTGCTTCTGCCTGCCGCCTGCGCGCCGCCCGCGCGCCCCGCCGCCCGCGACCGAGCGTGCCCGCCACGAGCGCAGGCCTGCGTGCCGCCGCCCTCCCTCACGACCCCTCGCGCACCTCCGACCTGGGGGGGCGGATCCCCTCTTCCTGGGATGCCACCATGAGTTGGATTGATGCCGCGCTCGCCGCGCAGGCATGCGCGTGCTCAACCCCGGCTGGTCCAAGTGGCCCTCCTTCCTCGACATCTTTCCAAACCACAAGCTCGTCCCGCGCATCCGGTCCCGGCTGCTGGTCGTGCACGTGAGCGTCACCACGTGCCGTCATTGGGTTTGTGTGTTGAGGGTTTAGGGTTTAGCAGTCGGGTTACGGGTACTAGACTACGGGTAAACCCTAAGCATGTGGGAGGGCGGGGGCAGGGGGCGAGCGGCGGGCCCGGCGCGCAATGCGCCCGCCGCCCCGCTCCCAGAGGCGCGCAGCCCGCCGCCCCTCCTGCCCCCCACCCCCCACCCCTCCCCTCCGCCCCCTCCTGCAGGGCACGAGCGACGAGGTGATCGACGTCGCGCACGGGCGGCAGCTGCACAGCCTGGCGGCGACGGCGGCGGAGCCGCTCTGGCTGCCGGGGTACAACCACCAAAACGTGGAGACGGCGGCGGGTGAGCAGTCTGGTCGAGTTGCACTCAGTTGATTTGCACTCGTTGTGCCATGGCGCGGCAGTGGCGAGAGCGGCTTGCAATGCGCGCTGGGAGCAGCGCGCGGCAGGCCTGCCGGGGTGCTGGCGCTGGAGCCCGACGGTTGGAGCCTGTCGCCCAGGAGCCTGCCCGTGTGCCCACCCCCACCCCCACGCCCCCCGCCTCCTGCCCCACGTGCAGAGTACATCCCCCGCCTGCGCCACTTCTTTGCCGAGTGCTGGGGCGACGCCTACAGGCAGCAGCTCGCGGCCGCAGGCATCAAGCTGTGAGCGCGCTGCGAGCGGGCGTGCCTCCGACGGCAGCCGGCGGCGGGCCTCGCGCCCGGCCCCCTTGGATCCCTCTCGCTGCCTGTTGGCTCCGCCGCCGCTGCTCCTGCTGTTGGCGTTCCTGCCACTGCCGCGACCTGCCGTGACCATGCGATACCCTCGGTCGCAGTGCGGCCCCCTGCCGCTGTCTCTGCGAGGCTGGTGCGACTGGCGGGGGTGCCATCCACGGGGGCATGTCGTGTCCTTCTGCCACTCTTACAGTGGGAGGAGGGCGGGAGAGGAGGGCGATTCGGCAGTTCTGCGTCGTCTCTCAGAGGGGCAGTGCTGGGGATCGCTCGGGCAAGTTTGGCAAAGGGCGATGCTTCGATCTTCTCGGGAGGGGGGGGGGGGGGGGGCAAGAAGCGGGCCGCAAACC
>PCFQ01000018.1:129718-144198 GCA_003063905.1 Chlorella sp. A99
CCCCCGCTGCCGCCCCCCCCCCCCCCCCCTCCTCGCCCGATCCCTTCCTCCTCCTCCTTTCCTCCCCTCCCCTGCAGGGAGGCGGGGGTGCGCAACCTCAAGAAGCAGCTGGAGAAAATCTACAGGTGGGGTGGAAAGTGCGCGGTGGGTGGAAAGCGCGGGGGCGGGCGGGCGGCGGCGGCGCGGCTCCCACCGCAGCCCTCCTCGTGCCCCTTGCGCTGCCTCGATCCCCACTCCGCGCCACAGGAAGTCTGCCCTCAGGCTGGTTCAGCTGGGGGTGGAGCACCCAGCGCCCCAGGAGCAGCAGCAGCAGCAGCAGCAGCAGCCGGCGGCCCACGAGGGCGGCGCCGAGAGCGAGCCGGCGGCGCCGGGCACGCCGCCGGCGCACGACCGCGCCGCCGCCGCCGCCTCGCCCGACGCGGCGCTCGACGCGGCGGCGGCGGCGGCGGCGGCGGCGCCGCCGCCGCCGCCGCCCTCGCAGCAGGAGCAGCAGGAGCGGCGGCAGCCGGCGTTCGAGTCGCCCCTGGTGACGATTGACGTCGGGGATCTCAAGGAGTACGTGGGGCAGCCGCCCTTCCCCACAGAGAAGATCTACGCGGAGGGCACGCCATCGGGTGCGGGCCGGGTCGGTTTGCTGGTTCGATTGAGTTGGCGTTCCGGTCCTGTGCTTCGGCTGGACGTCCAGGGGGGCAGGCTACATCCGCGCGGAGGGCGCGCCCTCGGGTGTCGTGGGCGTTTTCAGTCGCGCGGTCGACCCGCCCGGCCCGGGGGCTGCGCCGCCCCGCCCCCGCGCCGCCGCCCGTCGCCGCGCCCCCCCGCGCCCGCCGCCGCAAGGCGTCGCCTCCCCTCCCCGGCCGCCCCCCCGCCTCTCCCTCTGGCTGGCCCCGCCTCCCGCGCCCGAACCCCCCTCTGCGGCCGGCCCTCCCGCCCCGCCCAGGCGTGGTCATGGGGCTGGCCTGGACCGCAATGGGCGGCAGCACGCTGTACGTGGAGGCCGCTTCGGTGGAGAAGGGCGAGGGCAAGGGCAGCCTGCGCACCACGGGTGGGCGGCGGCGGCGGGCGGGGGCGAGGGCGGCGGCGGGCCGGGCTGCGCGCGCCCGGCGCGGGCGCTCGGGCGATCGCCCGGGGAGGGGTGGGCCGAGCAGCTCTCGGGCGGCGGGCGCAGCCTCTGCTGGCGGCACGCCCCCAACCGCCTGTCCCTGCCTGGCTCCCTGGCCCTCCTCCCCTCTCCCCCGGACCTCCCCCGCAGGCCAGCTGGGAGATGTTATGAAGGAGAGCGCGACGATCGCCCACACCTACGCGCGCCACTTCCTTGGTGGGTGCCGGCTTTGAGGGCAGGCTTTGAGATTGAGATTTTGCCGCTCCGGCGCCCCTGCTGCCGCGCCCGCCCTGCGTCCCCCTCTCTCGCTGCTGGGGAGCGAGCGCTGCCGCATGGGCCCTGCCCCGCGCGCCGCCGCAAGTGCGGCGGCGGCGCCGCGCCGCTGGCCAACCCATGCACCCCGCCCTGCATCCTTGCCCCGTCTGGCCTGACACGCCTGTCCTCCCCTCCCACCCCCCACTCCCCCGCTGCAGAGGCGCTGCAGCCGGACAACGCTTTCTTCTCGGAGCACGCCCTGCACATCCACGTGCCCGCGGGTGCGGACCTGGGGTGGGATTGGGGGCAGGGGGTGGGGCGGGATCGAGGGTGCAGGGGACACGAGGGGCTCTGTGCCGCACATCCACGCATCTGCGGGTGGGACGCAGGGATGCGCAAGCTGCCGCTGGCGACAGCGGCGCTCCGTTGGGGGCGCTGCATGCATTCCGCGGCCTGCGGGAGGGGCCGCCCGCTGGGTGGGCGGCGCACCGCGCACGCCCCGCGGCGCCAGCCGTGCCCCCGACGCCCTCCCGCGCGCGCGCGCGGCCGCCGCCGCCGCAGGCGCCACGCCCAAGGACGGCCCCTCGGCCGGCTGCACCATAATCACCGCTCTGCTGAGGTGTGCGCACTTGTGTGGCTGGCGCGTGCGTGTGTGCAAGCCTCGAGCTGTGCTGTGCATTGGTGGGCGCCAGGCCCCCGCCAGCCGCCGCGCTCTCGCCCCCGCCGCCGTTGCGCCCGCTCGCGCCGGCTCGTGCGCTCGTGCTCACCCAGCTCGCCCCCTGCTTGCAGCCTGGCGCTGGACAAGCCCGTGCGGGCGGACCTTGCCATGACGGGCGAGCGACCCTCCCGCCGCCGCACGCGCCCGCCCCCCTCCCGCTCGCCCGCTCCCGGCCTCCCAGCTCCCTGCCCCCTGGCAACTCCCTCCCGCGCCCACCCACACCTCCCGCCCAGGCGAGGTGACGCTCACGGGCAAGGTTCTGCCCATCGGGGGGGTCAAGGAAAAGACGCTGGCAGGTGAGATTTGCAGCATGCGTTTCGCAGGGGGAGAGAGCACCCGCGCTTCGCACGCACAGGGAGCGCTGAGGGGGTGCGCTGAGAGAGCGTGTGTGAGGAGGGGTGCATGCACATTCAGATGCGTGTTGGTGGGGGGGCGCTGGCAGCTGCGCACGCGAGTGCTTCAGCGGCGCTCCTCCGCGCCCCGCTCCCCGGCCCACCCCCTGCACCCTGCCCCCGGTCTCCCCCCTCCCTCGGGCTAACCCCTATACCCCCGGCAGCGCGGCGCGCGGGCGTCAAGCACCTGCTGTTCCCTGAGGGCAACCGCCGCGACTGGGAGGAGCTGACGGAGGTGAGCGAGCGCAGCGGGCGTGCTGGCATGTGATCGACCGAGGTGGCAGGGCGTTGGGCGTGGTCGACTGCGACTGCGGGGCGCTGGCCGAGGGGCGGGCAGGCGGGCGCGGGCGCGGGCGGGCAGCGCCCCGCGTGCCGCGCCATGCGCCGCCGCGCCCATGCGCCGCCGCGTTCCCTGCCCCGCCCCCGCCCGCCCCGCAGGACGTGCGCGCCGGGCTCGAGCCTCACTTTGTGTCCGACTACTCCCAGGTGTTCGACCTGGCGCTGGCGCACGACGCGCCTGCCTCCGCCTAGCTGCCCAGAGCCTCGGAGCGGGAGGCGGGCGCGCCCAGGGCTGGCGCGGGAGCGGGTTGGTGGAGGCCGCGAGCGCGCGCTGCCTGTCGGCGCTGGCGCGTGGCGTCGCCTGTTAGGCCTGGCTGCTCAGGCCTGGGCTGGGGCTCAGCCTGGTCGGCCTGGAGCGGCGGCGCCGCCAGCGAGAGGCGTGGGAGGTAGAGGGAGCGCGGTGGCGCGGCGGCCGCAGCCAGGAGCCCGTGGCGCCAGCGCGCGGCGCCAGCGCCCGCGGGCGCCTGCAAAATCTTGCTCGGGGCGCGGCGGCTGCGGCGGCTGCGGCGCGAGGTGGGAGCGGCGCGAGGTGGGAGCGGCGGCTGGGTGCACAGGCCCCCGCGTGCACAGGCGCGTGCACAGGCGCGCTGTAAGTCGTCGACACACATGTCCACTCATCGCTCACAAGAATTCACAGAATGAACGACCAGAATTTTTTCCAGAACTAATTGTCGTGCATGGCATGCACAATGACTGGCTAGCAAGGGGACTGGAGCGGCGGTGGCAGCTGCTTGTGGGGGCAACAGAAGGCAACGCTGAAGGCGGGGCGGCTCAGCACTTGCCGCAGGACTTGAGGCACTGGCCAGGGAAGTTGTAGCTCGGGTCGCCGAGCATGTAGCCGGGGCTGGCAGGGGGGGATTGGGGAGGAAAGTTGCAGGTCAATGCCAGTGGCGGGCGCAGACGCCACCGGACCCCTGGGCAGGCAGGCAGTGCCGCGCTGCTCGCCTCCCTCGCAATGCCGTGCAGGCGCCCGCGCACTCCACCACCGCCGCCCCGCGTGCTCACTTGTTGGCGCACTCGCCCGCCGCCGCCCAGACGGCGCAGCTGGCGCTGAGGTCGGTGCAGCCGCTCCCAGCGGAGGACGAGGAGGCGCTGGAGGAGGCGGAGGAGGCGTCGTCCAGGCCGTACGCCGCGCAGATGCCGCAGCTGGTGAGGCAGGTGGCGAACATGTAGTTGGGGCTGCGGAGGGAGGAGGGGAAAGGGGCAGGTGAGGCAGTGGTGATGACGCTGGAGCGGGGCCTTCAGTCGCGCAGGCGCAGGTGCGGCGTAGCCCTGCGCCGGCGGCAGGGGCCCCTGCCTGCAGCCAGCCTCCACGCCACCACGCCACCCCCTCAGCCCCCCGTCTCTCACTTGTTCGTGCACTCGCCGTTGGCGGCCCAGTCGCGGCAGTACTGGTTGGTGTCCTGGCAAGGGGTGGTGAAGGGACTCTTGGCCTTGCACACACCGCAGCTCCTGCGGGGTGGGAAGCGGGCAGGGGGGGCGGAGGGCCGCAGACGCAGAAGCTGGGAGAGAGGGCTTGAAGGGGGTGCCGCGCCCCGCCCCGCGCGCCGCAAGCTGTCGCAGCGCATTCGGGCTTTCTCCCTCGCTCACTTGAGGCAGCTGCCCAGGCTGTACGTGCCGTCCCCGGCGGCGGTGCCCACCATATTCCGCGCACTGCAAGGGCCAGGGGACACAAGATGCGCATTTCGCTAGGACCGAAGCACGAACATGGAGCTACCGAGCTGACCAGCAGCGGGCGGCAGCCTGCCAGCGCACGCGCCCCGCCCCGCGCCCGCGTCGCTGTCCACCTTGAGGCACACATCCCCGCGCCGGCGTCCGCCTTGCAGCTGGTGCCACTGTCGTCGCAGCGCGTGGACGCCAGCACCTCGTTCACCACCACAGGT
Source organism: Chlorella sp. A99 (assembly GCA_003063905.1). Taxonomy (NCBI): domain Eukaryota; kingdom Viridiplantae; phylum Chlorophyta; class Trebouxiophyceae; order Chlorellales; family Chlorellaceae; genus Chlorella; species Chlorella sp. A99. The sequence continues at coordinate 134,405 of PCFQ01000018.1, forward strand.
GTGAGCACGGGCAGGCAGCCGCCTGCGGCAGCAAGGGGGGCAAGAGCGTGGGCTGTAGGTGTTCAGGGCTGGTGCAGGTGGCCAGCCGGGCCGAGCAGGGTAAGGCACAAAGGGCAGCACAGTGCAAGCAGATCAGCGGCAGCACTCACGGTCTGCGGCCGACTGCACAACCCATCCCTCGGGGCTGGGGCGGGGCGTCACGCTGCAGCGGCGGGTGGGGCCAGGGGGCAGCGAGCGGGGTCAGCACAGCTGTGCTCATGCGGTGGCCGGACGGTGGGCGGCGGTGCAAGTGGCGGCAGCTGCTCTGCCTCTGCTCCCTCTCACATGGGCCACTTGGCGCGGCACTTGGGGCAAGAGTCGGGGTAGCGCCATGGCCCCGCGCCGTACGCCTGCGCAGCTCCACACATTGCACGACGCGTGGGCAGAAATCGTGGGCGCGCGACAGCGCGCGAGCATGCCAGCGGCCCTCGCAGTCGCGTGCTTAAGGAGCTATGGGTCAGGCACCCCAGGGCGGCACATCCCCTCGAGCCCCCTGGCACACATTGCTACAACTCACCGCATACAGAAAAGATGCCGCGCCCGCATCCTTTGCTAGCACGCGGTAGCGGGTGGTCAAGGCGGCGTTGACATCTGGAGGGCACGCGGTGGCAGCAGGGAGTGGGAGTGGGAGCGCGGGGCGTGTGGGTGGCGCGCGGCAGCCGGGCGGGCACAGTGCGAGCCGCCAGCCGCAGGCGACGTCTTGGCATGCGCTGTGCAGTGCCGCAGCAGCTCAGGTGGCAGTAGCTCCCACCGGAGCGGGTGGAGGCCTCGAACCAGCCCTGGGTCATTTCGGCAACTGTGGGGCGGGGCAGATGGACAGATCCGCAGACAATTAGGGCGGCCGCGACACTCGGACGGCGGGCCAGCCCTTTTGGTTGCGTACTCCAACGCCACCTCATGTTCCAAAGCACCGCTCACAGTATTCAAACTCGTTGTACATTATGTACTGAGCTGCGAGATGGGGAGAGAGAGAGGGAGAGGAAGGGAACGTGGAGGGATGAGGGTCGGCCAGAGGGAGGAGAGGGGGCAAAAGGCAAACGGTTTGACCGTTCGGTCGGGCACGGGCGGCGCCAGGGGCGACCAGCCGTGGAGAGGCGCAGCGCCACACTTGCGCCCCTGCCATGAAGCAAGTCCCTCCGGCGGCAAGCGCAGCACATGCTGCCATCCCCAGCCGACCAAGTGGCGGAGGGCGAGCCGGGAAGAGAGTGCCACCGCCTGCGTGCGGCCCTGCTCCTGGCGTGGCTCACTGGTGTCGTAGATGCCCGAGGCGCGGGCGGCGGCATACGCGCGCGCGATGGCGGCGTTCTGGCACTCTGTCATCCCGACGTTCATAACTGGCAGGGGGACAGGCGGGGGACGGTCGCACAGCAGGTAGGGCGCGCGGGCGAGCGGCGCCGGCGGCGTGGCGCGGCCGCGGGCCAGCTATGCGATGTGGCGCACAGCGGCTTCCCGTCCCTCCGCTCCTGCCACTCACTCATATGCCCGATCTCGTGCACGGCGACGTTCTCTGTCTTGTATTTGTCGCTGTCGAGCTCCAGCAGCCCCTCCTCTGCGCAAGGGAGGGAAGAAAGCGCAGGGGCGGCGGCAACACCGGAGTGGCGGCACCGACTTCGCGGCGCGGAGCAGATCGCTCAGCTCCCATCGGCCACGTGGCAGCAACGCGGCATGGCTACAACCGATGAAGGCCGTGCTGCAACAGTGCCTCCGCAGAGCCTGCCGATGGCGCAAAGCCCCCCGCCGGCGCCACCCGCCCGTCGCACCTGGCACCGTCGTCGTGGGATTCCAGAGTGTGGCACCCGCGCCGCGGACCTGGGCCCAGTTTGCTGCGCGAGCAGGAAGGCAGGTAGGGCGGCGGCCGGCCGGGTCAGGCTGCGGCCCCTGCGGCAGGCGTGCGGCACAAGCTGCGCCTCTGTGCCTCCATGCTGCCCTCCTGATTCGAGCGCTGCCGAGCCTACCGCTGTTGTCGCTGATGAGATACCGATGCTCGGGGATGTCCCACAGCATCTGGTCCTTGCCGGCGATGGCCACACGCGCATTGTTGGATGCCAGGCGGGCCTTGATGTCCGGCGTCGAGCTGTTGAGCATCGCCGCCACCAGCACCGCCGCCTGCCTCACTGCTGCCTCGCTCACAATGTCCCACGCCTGCGGCGCCCGGCGGCGTGCGTCAGCGCCGCCACATGCGCATGGGGATGCCCACACAACGCCCCATGGTCTGCACCGGCGGCATCGCAGCGCGGCAGCGGGCCTATGAGCAACGCAGGTCCGCGCACCCAGATCTGCACTCCCAGCGAGGAGCTGCGCTGGCGATAGGCTCCCCAGGAGGGCTGGGCCCAGCTGTAGGTCACGCCCTGGGCGGTGGCCTTGCCCTCGGGGGGCTTGGGCGGCTTGACCTGCATAGGAGAAGCGGCGGAGGGGCACTTTCGCTTGGCTCAGGGGGCAGCAGACCCGGCTGCCAGCGGAGCGTGTCCCAGACGGCGGGCGCTGCGATTGGCACTCCCGCTGTGCTCGCCATGTGCCCGGCGGGCGTGCGGGCGCAGAGGCGACGGCGCAGCCTGGGCGGCACAGAGCAAGCAGCAGTAGCATGGCGCGCGCACGTTGCCGCGGTACATGGCTTCGAATGCTTTCAACACTTTCTCATCGTCTGCAGGGAGCGGGGCAGGGTGGCAGAGTCAGTCAACACATGCTGCTCCACCGTGCGGCACAGCAGCTCAGCACAGGCCGTACATGCACCAGCAGGCACCAGCATCCCTGCACACTCGCCTATCGCCAGCTGCGTGACGTTGACAGGTTCTGCAACTGATGCCGCCGGAACTTTGGCGCCTGGTGGCGGTGGTGGTGCATACCACATGTCTATGCCGCCGGCGCCCGCCCGCCCCGCGAGGGCCAGCAGCGCCACCAGCAGCGCTGCGCGGCTGCAGTGCCTCGTGCTGCCCATGCTGCTGCCGCCTCGTGCTGCTTGCACTGTCCCAGCCTCTGCAGCCAGAGCCTGTTTTCTGGGTGCTGTGCCCACCCACCTTGGGCTCCTGCGTAGGTGTGAGGGGGCGGCGGCAATTGGGTCAGTTGGCATCAGACGGCGACAGGCCCGTGCAACACCCTGCGGCTTCTGCAGCGCGGTCCTAGCGAAAGACATCAGCAATGCGGTGCATCTATAGGCTGCCGTGCTTTGACCGATCGATCGTGAAGCGGTGCTTCCCCCGGATAGGCCCGGATAGGCATGACTGCACCCCCTCGCTATCGATGCCCGCATGAAAGCCCGGCAGGGGAGCCGCCTCGTGGCGCCCAGACGCGTGGGAGCGACTCACCCCCAGCGGGTGCCGAGTAGACGTAGACTGGCCTGGGTGTGGTGGAGGCGCCCTATTGATGCCAAAAGGCGAAAGTAAACGCCAGCAGACTACAGGGTGCCAATCGGGGTGCGTTTCCTTTCAGACCAAGCCCAGTCAGCTGACCCCAGTTGCGGCCAACCGTTTCTTCACTTCGACCCTTCTGTCAGCTGACACCAGCTGGCAGCAGACAGGTGATAACAACGGCTGCGCGCCCACCACACAACGGTCATGTATGCATGCAGAGGCTGAGCGTCACGTATCAGGCAGCGAGCGCAGTGCCTTTGTCGCAACGTCAAGCCGCCACGACTCGGCCGCCCGCAGCAAGCAATCTATGTTGCCAGCATTCAGCTCAGGAGTGCCAGGGCTGCGCCGAGCCAGCCACTGGCAAAGCGCCACAACTGCTGCTGCCTGCTGGCCGCTGGGCTGCCAGTCCAGCGCTGCCAGTGAATTGAGCAAACTGGCAGTTGCATCTATGCCAAAGCCCTCCTGTGCCCGCCCCTCCGACAGCGCAGCCACCTGCTCAAACACCCAGCCTGCCAGCCAGGCCAGGCTGGCTGCCGTTGCAGGTTCGGCCGCCTGCAGCGCCAGGCCCTGCCCCAGGAGGCTGTCCAACAGCCGCAGGGCGCCAGGGATGGGGACTGCCTGCTCGGTGCGCCACTGCGCCACGCACAGCTGCATCACCCTGCCCAGCTCCGCAGGCGGGAGGTGGTAGACCTCCAGCTGCGTCCGCTCTAGGCAGCGCGTGGCCGCCCACACCAGATTGATCATTGATTTGTCCTCGACGTTGCTGTCAGTCTGCAGTTTTTCCAGCGCTGCAGACACAAGCGCAGGGGGCGGATATGCGGGCGGATCGCGCTCCAGGTGCACCTGCGCACAGAGAGGGGAGGCGTCAAGTGCATGCATAGGGGCTTCCATTGGGCTTGCAATAAGAAGCAAACACCGCACCAGGCTGTAAAGGAAGTCACAGGCTTCGAGCGCTGTGAACTGCTCAAAGCGCTGCTGCGCCCACGCCGTGCAGAGGTCCAGGAATCCGGGGTTGCAGCGCCAGCTGGGTCGCTGCTTTGGCTGCGCGCTGGCAGCATGTTGCTGCAGCTCCGCGCATCCCCACAACATGTTGCAGAACTGCTGCGGTGTTGGCACTGGCCGTGCCGCGTCGCCTGCCTCCAGCCATGCCGCAAATCTCTCCAGCAGCGCCGCCATTACGTCGTGTTCAGGCTTAAAGTCCAGTTCGCCGCAGGCCCACAGAGATATGGAGATGGCCTGCGGCACGGCGCGCCAAAGCTTGTCCTCGCTGGAAAGTGCGCGCGTGAGCGCCGCAAGGGCGCGGTCGGGCGGCCGATGGCCCAGCGTTGCACATGCCCAGAGCGTGTTGGCTATCGCCTGTGGCGTCGCGTCTCGCAGCACCTCCAACAGTCGGTCCAACAGCCGCAGCAGCGAGTCCCCCGCCGGCATGCCAAGCGTGGCCCTGGCCCACAGCGTGTTGGCTATCGCCTGCGGGTCTGCGCTTCCCAGCACCTCCTCCTCAAGCAATCGATCCATCAGCCGCGGCAGCAGCGAGTCCCCCGCCGGCATGCCAAGCTTGGCCCAGGCCCAGAGGATGTTGGATACACCCTGCGGCGCAGCTGATTGCAGCGTGCGCTCGACCGCCGCTCGCCATGTCAGGTCCTCGCCACCGCTCAGTGGCTGACCAAACTGGGTAGACGTCCAGAGGAGCTGGGCGCAGGCATACGCATCCAGCTCGCCGGCCAGGCTGCGACAGGGATCGCAACCGCGAGCGGCTGGTTTAACAGCAGTTTGTTGCGGCCAACGCACCGCGGTGGCTGCCACCTCACCTCTCCAGCCCCTGCGCTCGCAGCTGCAGGTAGCGCTGCCTTGCGCCATCACGCTCGGTGGAATCCCTCGCACGCACATAGGCCTTGGCCAGGTTGTTGATCTGCCTTGTAAAGTCGACGACTGGGTCGGCAGGCCGCGTGCCAGCTCGGCTCTTGCTGCTGCCCCGGCCGCGACTGTGTCCACGGCTGCTGCTGCGGCCCCCATTGGCGAACCTGACGTGCTGCTGCTGATGCTGCTTGCGCCACTGCTGCCCGCGCTCGACTGGCGGCGAGGCGCGTGGGGTCGGATCAGCGCCGGGAGTCGGGGCGGAGGCGGGCGGGCGGGGGCGCAGCAGCTCATCATTGCCATCCAGCTGCCGCGCCGCTGCGATCGCCTGCCTGGGCTGCGAGCGGCGCTGTAACGCGGTCGCTGCACGTCCCCAGCGATCCTGCGAAGAGAGAGCTTGCGTGAGGTCCGCAGGGCTCGAACACGGTGGCCTGGGTGGGCCTGATGCGCCCCTGCGCCTCACCCGAGCCTGCAGGAGCGTCGAGGAGGCGCACAGGCTGCTGCAGGCCAGCATGGCCAGCCACTCTCGCGCCAGCGATCAATCGGGGCCGCTGCACAGCCCTCTCGTGGCAGCTGCGTAACCTAGAGAGGATGCAGGACAGGCGAGTGGCCAGAGCCGAAGCGACGGTGTCGGTTCCTGGGCACCGCCAAGCGCCTCGCTGGCAGCGCGCCTGGCCGTTCCGCCTACCCCTAGAACTGGCGCCGGCTGCCGTGCTGCAGCTCGCCTAGCCCGATTGACCCGCACTGCAGATGGTTGAGCAGGGCTTTGAGTTTTGATGTTCCAACATGTGTGGGGCGCCAGCAGCTGGCCCCCGCCCGAGAGGAGGGCGACCACAGCAGGGCCCCTGTTCTGGGCTGCTCAGCACCGCCGCCTTGAGCATGCGGCAGGCGGCTGCGGGACTGGGAGACAATCCACTGCCCCTCTGCCGCGGGTGGGGCCCCATCCCACCCAGCGCCACGATGCCACCACACACACATGCCCACAAGCTGCAGCATCGAGGCAGTACCGACTCGTGCCTCCATTACCCTATTGTTTGCTGCAATTTCAATCTGAAAGCGGCGCAGCCAACATCAGGCCACAGAAAAGTGCTTCGTCGCGGCGCCAAGCTGCCATGCCTCGGCCAGGCGCCGGAAGCAGTCTCTGTTGCCACAAGAAAGCTGAGGAGTGCCGGGGGTGCGCCGAGCCAGCCACTGGCACAGCGTCACAACTGCTGCTGGCTGCTGGGCTGCCAGCCCAGCGCCGCCAGTGCATCGAGCAAACCGGCAGCTGCATCCACGCCAAAGCCCTCCTGCGCACAGCACTCCGGCAGCGCAGCCGCCTGCTCAAACACCCAGCCAGCCAGCCAGGCCAGGCTGGTTGCCGTGGCAGGGTCGGCTGCCTGCAGGGCCAGGCCCTGCCGCGGGAGGCACTCCAACAGCCGCAGGGCGCCAGGGATAGGTACTGTACTGCCTGCTCTACGCGCCACTGGGCCACGCACAGCTGCACCAGCCCGCCCAGCTCCGAAGGCGGAAGGCGGTAGGCCTCCTGCTGCGTCCGCTCTAGGCAGCGCGTGGCCGCCCACACCAGATTGGTGACCCAAGTGTCCTGGGCGCTGCTGCTGCTGGTCAGAAAATTTTCCAGCGCTGCAGACACCAGCACGGCGGGCGGATCGCGCTCCAGGCGCACCTGCGCACAGCGAGGGAGGCGTCAGGTGCATGCATGGGGGCTTCCATTGGGCTTGCAATAAGAAGCAAACACCGCACCAGGCTGTAAAGGAAGTCACAGGCTTCGAGCGCTGTGAACTGCTCAAAGCGCTGCTGCGCCCACGCCGTGCAGAGGTCCAGGAATCCGGGGTTGCAGCGCCAGCTGGGTCGCTGCTTTGGCTGCGCGCTGGCAGCATGTTGCTGCAGCTCAGCGCATCCCCACAACACGTTGCAGAACTGCTGCGGTGTTGGCACTGGCCGTGCCGCGTCGCCTGCCTCCAGCCATGCCGCAAACCGCGCCAGCAGCGCCGCCAGTAGGCTGCTCTCTGGCATAAAGTCCAGTTCGCCGCAGGCCCACAGCGAATTAGAGATGTGCTGTGGCTCGGCTCGCCAAAGCTTGTCCTCGCTGGAAAGTGCACGCGTGAGCTAAGAGAGCATGTGTTCAGGCGGGTGATGGCCTAGCGTTGCAAAGGCCCAGAGCGTGTTGGACACGTGCTGAGGTTCCGCGCGTCCCAGCACCGCTAGCAGTCCGTCCAGCAGCTCCGAGAGCGCCTGGTCAGGCGGGCGGTGGCCCAGCGTGCCAAAGGCCCACAGCGTGTTGGCCATGGCCTGAGGATCGGCGTCCTCCAGCACCTCCAACAGTCGGTCCAACAGCCGCAGCAGCGAGTCCCCCGCCGGCATGCCAAGCGTGGCCCAGGAAAACAGCATGTTGGAAACACCCTGCGGCTCGGCTGATTGCAGCGTGCGCTCGACCGCCGCTCGCCAGGCCTGCTCCTCGCCACCGCTCAGAGGCTGACCAAACTTGGCAGACGTCCACAGCACCTGGGCGCAGGCATACGCATCCAGCTCGCCGGCCAGGCTGCGACAAGGATCCCAACCGTGTGCGGCTGGTTTAACAGCAGTTTGCTGCGGCCAGCACAGCGCTGGTGGCCGCCACCTCACCTCTCCAGCCCCTGCGCTCGCAGCTGCAGGTAGTGCTGCCTCGTGCCATCACGCTCGGTGGAATCCTTCTCGCGCACATACGTCTTGGCTAGGATGTTGATCTGCCTTGTAAAGTCGACCACTGCGGGCTGCCACCTGCCAGCTCGGCTCTCGCTGCTGCTCCGGCCGCGGCTGGGACCACGGCTGCTGCTGTGGCCCCCATCAGCGCCCCTGACATGCTGCTGCTGCTGCTGCTTGCGCCACTGCCGCCCGCGCTCGACTGGCGGCGAGGCGTGCGGGGTCGGGTCAGCGCCGGGAGTCGGGGCGGAGGCGGGCGGGCGGGGGCGCCGCAGCTCATCATCGCCATCCCGCTGGCGCGTCGCTGCGATCGCCGGCCTGGGCTGCGAGCGGCGCTGGAACGCAGGTGCTGGGCGTCTCCAGCGATCCTGCGAGGAGAGAGGTTCCGCCGCGAGGGCCGCAAGTGCAGTGGCCTGGGTTGGCTGGATGCGCCCCTGCGCCTCACCCGAGCCTGCAGGAGCGACGAAGAGGCGCACAGGCTGCTGATCGCAAGCATGGCTAGCGAGCGATCAATCGGGGCCGCTCACGGCCCTCTCGTGCAGCTGCGTAACCTAGAGAGGATGCAGGGCAGGCGGGAGTGGCAAGAGCCGAAGCGACGCCCGACCATGTGGGCTCATGGGCGGCCGCTACGCCTCCCAACGGCGGGTACCGGCTCCTTGCAACAGGAGCTTGGCACCGGGCATCCTGGTGCAGCTGCGCCTAGCCCACTTCCCTCACTGCAGGAGACTGAGCACAAGATTTGTTCTATTAACCACTGTCCCACAGTGGCTCGCCCACCCACGTTGCCATGTGCAGACCCGTCGCTGCGACGTGCCCCAACCGCTCTGCCGCTTTGTTGCACACCTGTTCTACTAATGCACACGCCTCGGATGCCAACCAAATGGACAGAAGGGATGCTATCGCAATTCATAAGAGAAATGTCAACAGAGCAAGTAAATATGAGCAGAGAGGAGGGTCGCCAGGGGGGTGATGGGGGTTGCCGATGGGTGTGTGGGGAGGAGGGGCGGGGCAGGAAGGAGGGGGGCAGTGGCGGCGTCGCACAAGAACCTGAGCACCAGCTGGTGCCAGCTGCAGACGGCGAGATTGCGACACTGCTCACCAAGTGCGCCGCCATCGCCACATCGCTGGGGCGGCTGGTGCCGGCGCAGCCAGGGGCGCTCACCCCGGCGACTCAGCACTTGCCACAGGAGTTGAGGCACTGGCCTGGGAAGTTGTAGCTCGGGTCTCCAGTCATGTAGCCGGGACTGGCAGGATTGGGAGAGAGAAGGGCGAGCACACATCACAGAGCGGGAGTGAGCTATTCGGGTCTGGCTGCCGTGCCTAGCTGCCGCTGGCACCCTCCCCGCCCGTCCCCTCCCCGCCCGGTGCCAGCCCGCGGCCATCCCTCGAGCACCTGCACCGCACCCCACCAGCTCCCCACTGCTGCCCCGCTGGAGCTCACTTGTTGGTGCACTCTCCCCGTGCCGCCCAGGCGGCGCAGCTCTTGTTGAGGTCGCCGCAGGTGCTGCTGCCGCTGCTGCTGGAGGAGCCGTCCAGGCCGTACGCCGCGCAGATGCCGCAGCTGGTGAGGCAGGTGGCGAACATGTAGTTGGGGCTGCGGAGGGAGGAGGGGAAAGGGGCAGGTGAGGCAGTGGTGATGACGCTGGAGCGGGGCCTTCAGTCGCGCAGGCGCAGGTGCGGCGTAGCCCTGCGCCGGCGGCAGGGGCCCCTGCCTGCAGCCAGCCTCCACGCCACCACGCCACCCCCTCAGCCCCCCGTCTCTCACTTGTTCGTGCACTCGCCGTTGGCGGCCCAGTCGCGGCAGTACTGGTTGGTGTCCTGGCAAGGGGTGGTGAAGGGACTCTTGGCCTTGCACACACCGCAGCTCCTGCG